>BLSH010532353.1:103528-124458 GCA_018402905.1 Glandirana rugosa
AGCCGACACTAGATGAAGTGTCGGCTAGTGTACATTACATTTGTCTCGCCATTGGATGGGTGACGGGTGACTGGCGGTGGTCAGTGACGGGTGACGGGTGACATGCCACGGTCACTGACGGGTGATGGGTGACAGGTGCTCTTTATGATGGCAGGTACCCTTTATAGGGGCAGATGTGGTGACTGTTGGGTGACAGGTGTATTAGGGGGGGTCAGTGTCAGTGTGATTTCACTTTACAGATCAGTAACTCACTGATCCCAGCTCTTCTCTCCTCACACTGGACTCTGTGTGAGGAGAGAAGAGCTGGTAACAGTGAGTTACCGCTCTGTTTACATTACATGTGATCGGCTGTGAAGTAGATCACAGCCGATCACAAGGTATCAGCCGCCGGCCGGCGGCTGATACCTGTGTCGGTGACAGGCAGTGCTCCCCAGGAACACGCCACCACCGACACGCACGCGCAGCGCGCTCCCGATCGCGCGCATGCGCCGTGCAAATGGCGGGCGTGCCATTCGTGATCAGTTGTGACTTTGTCACAGCCGATCACGTGGTGAACAGCCATAACCAATGGCTGTTCACCCCTGTCGGTGAAGCGGCGTGTCCTGGGGACACGCCGACACCGACAGAGCCGGGATGCGCGCGCCCGATCACGCGCAATCCCGGCTTAAAGGGAGGACGTCATATGACGTCCACCCGCTGTGAGAGCAGGACCGCTCCGCCGTCATTTGACGGTGGGAGGTCCTGAGGCGGTTAAACAGGAAAACAAAAAAAAAAGGTGACCACCCCCGCAAGGGATAAAGGGAGTCCCCCACCCCTGGCACATCTGCTGAGGCGGAATCTATCCCACCTTCTCGCCCAGAACGTAACTGCAAAATGTTTCAAAAAATGATTGAGCCACAGACAGGGGTGCTGCTAGGTGGGCAAAAGGGCGGGGGCTTCAGGCCCTAAATTAAAGGATAAGTGTAACTTTGCTGTCTGATTGTTCATGCCCATGAATACAGCCTTGCCAGTGCAGACATGGGGAGAGGAGAGCCCTCAGTGCTTGTAGTCACACAAATGCCTATGATGGACATCAGACATCCCACATCCCATAGGAGTGAGGGGGGGGGGCAGCTGTAGAAGTTTAACTATGTTGGCACTTGTCAAGTGTTTGCAGCCTGGAAAATGGTCTCATCTTCCCTTTTGTATGGTTTCTTTGGCAGAAAATCCTCCAGGGTCACCAGAAGCCCAAGCAACCAGTCAGCCAGAACTGGTCTTCCCGCCCAAGTCCAAGGTTGGTCAAACAGAAAAATATAGAAAAATGTATGTGTTGAACCAGATGTGACTTTGGGATGCTTAATGAATGTTGTATTTTTCTTTTATAGAGGAAATTGAATGTGAAGAGCTCACCAACATGCCCCTAATTCCCAAAATGAAGAAACTGGTGCTGAGCCTCTAGTTTGTCCTTGTAAGTATTGTTATAATATTGCTTCTTATCTATTGACATGTCAAGTGTTACATTGTCTTAAGTAAACACCTAGTCCCCACATTAGTACAGTAGGTAGTGCTTTCACATTAGCATGGCTTAGGAAGAGGTGTAAGTAGCTGTCTGTGTCACTAGGTAGACTAGTTTTGGAGACCCAGACACCAGGCCAAACATTACAGAGTAGGATCAGTGTTTACATTCAAAGTAGTGTAGGTGTCTGTAGGTGTGTAGGTCGCACCCAACAATCCACTGGGTAGGTAAGTAGTTAATGATGTTTAAGATTAACTTGGCCCCAAATCACTAGGTTGGCCCTCAGCCACTTGACCATCATTGCACTAATACATTTTGCTCTTCTTACCAGGTCATGAGGTGCCTCAATGCACTGTGGGCCGATTAAGGCAAGAAATAATTAAGTGCTGCAAGGAGCTCAAGGACATCAAAAAGGCAGCTATCCATTTTTTAAGAAGACTGACAGATGTTGGGGCCATGCTGGGGAAGTTTTAAGTTCCTTTTGGACCTGGGCTGGGTTTTTTGGACACTTTTATTTAGTTTTTCCCTGTTTGTTTAGGGTAAAGTTTTTAAAATGTTTACATGTGAAGTGTTTTGCAACTCCACTCCTCAAGGGGCATTAACAAACACATTTTTAAAGATTACACATAAGGCATTTAAATAGATCACATTTTCTGGATTAAATCTGGAAAATAAGTTCTGTTTTTGGACCTTGAGGAGTGGAGTTGCTAAACACTGGCCTAATGAGAAAGTGTGTAAACATGTGCTCTATCCCATCAGGGGGTATCAAGTGTCATTTTTCTGGGGTGCAACCCCCCTTCCTCCAAACTAGTTTCTTGGAGAAAGGGGTGTTGCATCGGTGAAACGTGTGAGTTAATACCATCAGGGGTTCTGAGCTGACACATTTCGGGGGTGCCCCCTTTATCAAAGCAACTTGGATTTTGATAAAGGGGGGCACTCCCAAAACACATCAGCTCAGAACCCCTGATGGTATCAACTCACGCGTTTCGCTGATGCAACACCCCTTTCTCCAAGAAACTCTAGTTTGGAGGAAGGGGAGTTGCACCCCAGAAACACGACACTTAAAACCCCCTGATGGGATAGAGCACATGTTTATACACTTTGTCGCTTGGGACCTAAAAAATTTTGGTGGTTGAGATCTCTTTTGAATATGACTTTTACACCTTAAAAAGCACCCCAGAATGTGCTTGTAGTAAAAAAAAGCTTGAATGCAAACAGTGTGTGGCTTCTTCTTTACTTGATCTATACCTTTGAATTTACAAAGTTGATGTATTTACATAGCTAATGTGCTCTTATATTTTGTCAACTCATGCTAATTTTAGCAGTGAACATTTGAAGCAGTTGGGAATGCATCATGTTTTTGTTCTTCATGCATTCCATGCATGAAGAACAAAAACATTGTGTGTGTGTGTGTGTGTGTGTGTGTGTGTTTGTAGCAGACCCCTAGCACACCACAATACTTAGCTGAAGCTGATATTGTGACCTCATGTAGAAATGAAGCTTAGATTTCCCTCTTGGAGCAAGTGACAAAATAAAAAACATATATAGAACATATCTTATACATATAAACATGACAGACAAGAGTAGTTAAACTGAAGGATTAATTTATAAGGCCAACAAAACTTTAAACACGATCAGGAATCATGTCATGCCAGGACATAGCACCTCTCCCCACAAAATAGTCCATTTATTTAATCCGCAAATCCAATGCATTCCGGGTGGCCAAGGTAGCACGGCCAGTCTGGAGGTCTGCCATCGCATCCAATGACAGACGACCTTCAGCCTCTGTACTAGGGCCTGGCAGTGCTGGGTCAATGTCACTGGGCACAGAGGTCATATAGCTGCTAGCATTCCTGCACAGAAAATTATGTAGGATACAGCAGCACAACACCACATAAATTTATTTTATACAATGCCAGTTTTATGGGCATTAAAAATAGGTGGAACTTATTTGACAAAATTCCAAAGGCGTTTTCCACCACCGTTCGAGCACGAGAAAGTCTGTAATTGAAGATCCTCTGCTCAGGGGTCAGGTTGCATTGAGGAAATGGCTTCATGAGATATTCTCCAAGACCAAAAGCCTCATCTGCAACAAACACAAAATTGAGACCCTCCACATTTTGGTCTGCAGGTGGTAAGTTGAGGGTGCCATTCTGTAGCCCCCTGTAAAACTCTGTTTACATTATCACTCTGTCAGAGTTGCGGCCGTTCTTCCCCCACATCCAAGTACAAAAACTCGTAGTTTGCAGACACAATGGCAAGCATCACTATGCTGCAAAACCCCTTTTAATTGTAATAATATGAGCCTGAGTTGGGTGGTGGGACAATCCTGACATGCTTGCCATCAATGGCACCCCTGCAGTTGGGAAAATCCCATTGCTGCAAAAACTGTGCAGCAACTTCCTGCCATTGCTGTGGATTGCTGGAAACTGTGGAGAAAAAATAAAAATAGACATTTACTACTTGCATAAGAAATGTTATTTAACAGAAAAATACTACATAAGGATAGACTTCTATTTCCAGCACAGTGGACAGGTAAGAAGTGTCATAATCCCAAGCTACATATACACTATACTATTGCAATCACATTTTTAAAAGAATAATCAACCAAAAAATATTATATGAGGTCAAATTAGACATCTTTGACATAATAACAAGACCTCAGCACTTTGCAGGATTTGAAACACACAAATAACGTTTGAAAATTGTTTGTTTTTTGGGTAGGTTAAGGCCCAAATGCAGCTAAATAATTGTGAAGTTACCAGGCTGAGTGTGTATAGACACAGGACAACATGCTGGGGAGGGGTGTAGAGGAAAAAAGCTTAGAGCATGCATGAGGCCAAAGAAGGCATTCACAGCATATTCTAATGTTGCTAATTATGTGTTGCAAAAAAAGGGCAAATACAATATTATCAAGCAGAAACACAAAAAATGTGGTATTAACATGAAACATACCTTAATATAGTCCTTCTGCAGCACCTGTATGATGGCTGAGCATGTCTCAGGAATAATGACTCCAAGAGCCTGGGGGGAGATGCCTGTAGTGAACTTGAGGTCCTGGAGGCTTCTTCCTGTCGCCAGGTAGCGCAAGGTGGCAATAAGCCTTTGCTCAGGGGTGATAGCACGGCGCATGCATGTGTCCTGCTTCTGAATATAGGGGGATACCAATGCCAAAAGGTGGTTAAAGCAGGGATCCGTCATCCCAAGATAATTCCTTAAATCACCAGGATTATTCTCCTGGAGCTTCCTGACTAAAGCCATAAGACCAAATTGATCACGGTTAAGTAACCAATATTTGGTCCAACAACTCCTCTTTCTAGTCCTCCCGAGTTGGTTTTGGGTCCAAGCCAGGACTCCTAGGCCAATAACAGCAAGATTTCTCTCTCTAGATCTAAACATGGCTGGTTAATGAACGAATGATGAGTAACGATCTGAAAATTGCGAATCAACGCTCACCAAACTTCAACCAACACAAAATTAGATGAAGGGGCCCAAAGGGTGGTGCGCGATAATGGAACTTCCTCTTTATATGCTCGTAGCATGTCACCATGTTCGGCTTGCTTGTACGATTTCTTAGTGCATGCGACCGTCGCATCGTGTTTACGAGGCTTAAGACCTCAGTAAAGCCTTGATCTCTAAATTTCTGAAATAACCTACAGGTGTTTTTTTCTGCACCTATAAAAAAAGATATTACAATATGTTCTAAAGACCTAATGGGATCTAAAGGGAGCAAAGTTGTTCATTGGGGTTATATACTGTAACACAAAGAGCCTGGGATCACCAGCCAGAAGCTTGTAAAAGTAACAAGCTTTTTTGGACACTCAAAATAAGTAAAAAAAGAAAAAGCTTTCTTCAGAAAAATGTTTGCAAACAGTCCATAATCCTGGTGCAAACAAAACAACATAACAGCTCACTGCCAGTATACCAGTCCCACACTTGGGTTTAGGGTTTCCATCTGCTTCAGGAGTACTGCAAAGGCCGCAGGAGCTCAGCAAAGCAATGTCTCAGTTACCAGACCATTCACACTTGCTCACAGCTGTAAACCACACCACTCTTTTTTACAAAGTGCTGACTCCTTCCTGCTCCTTTTCAGACCTCTCTTGGATTAACCCTTTTAGGGACCAGAGTCCCTGTCATCAGGGTTTGCAGGCTCTTTCCCACCCAAAGGCTCTCTGAGCCTCCAAATCCCAGGCCTCAAATGAGAATTTTTCTGCTATGCGATTATAACTCTTTCCATATCTTTATTTGAACATAAAACAGTGATCCTTCTGTGAGTAATCCTTTTGGTGTATAAATAAAAAGTGACTTCCGTGCTTATTCAAGGTAGTAAGGTGACTTCCATGCGTGCTCTCCCGTATGTTCCCGCACTTACCAGATGTTTCATACCCCTGCAGGGGTACACGCCTTGGTAAATGGGGTCTTTTGGTCCTCCTTGTTGGGTCCTGGTATGTTTCTCCTGTGGTTGTGTCCTTGATCAAGATGCCTGTATACTGGAATCTTCCCTCAGTATCCGGTTCAACAAATGGGGATCAGATAAAAATAAAGGAAAGAAAAGGACGGGGATCCTTGATGGTGAAGTACGTTTCAAACAATGGGGTTTATTGGATAAAACAAACACAAATAAAAACTTCCAAAGCGAAAGTGCAGTGATTGCTATGGGGCAGTCACTGCATATAGTAGCTGGCTGGCTGAGCAGGAATCACCTGCTTGAGGAAGGTGGGAGCTCCTTCCTTCCTCCTAGCTGTGCGTTACACAGGCTGAACTTCAAAACCGGAAGTGACGCAAGAAAACGGAAATAAGTAGTGAACGTGACCACGCCTTACGCGTTTCGTCGAATAGACGTCCTCTGAAGCAGTGGCCATGTTGGTTATCAACAGTGTTTTTATACTGTGGTTGATGGGCGTGTATTCAGAAGATTGATGTTGGGAATGGCCAATGGCTATGTTAGTAGCATTCTGAACGAGAGGAAAGTAATTAGTGGGTAAAAAGGTTGAACCTGAGGCTGGATTAGTATTACTATCAGTGGGAAAAAAAACAATTATAGTAAAATCATTTAAGGAGCAGGATTAGGGATTTATCGGTTGCATAAAAAAAAATTTTCTTTCTACATGAACCCGTTAGTATAGAGCGAAAGGGATCCCACCTTCCATCTCATTTATATCTTAAAGAACTGTAACATATGTCAAATGTAACATAAAAATTATTATAAAACGCATATAAAATCTAATACATAACACAGCTATTTGTTTAAGATGTAATACCATATTAATAACATATAATTGCTAAAAAAACATGGATGTAATAACATATTAATAACATATAATTGCTAAAAAACCATGGATGTAATAACATATTAATAACATATAATTGCTAAAAAACCATGGATGTGCATATCTATAGTGCAATGAGAACAAGCTTCCCCCAGAGGGCAATGATAAAATTACAAGTTTAACTATGATTGCTTGGTGGGTGATGCGGATGAGAAGGTCCAAAAAGGATGTTTTTTGATATGAGTTTTTTTCTTCCAAAAATATTTTAGAAGAACATGTCACCTGTATAAAATGTTTAAAAGCAACTTTTTGTGTCATCAAACAAATGTGAATAGGTTGTGAGAAATAAAAATGATTTTTTGAAAATGTTTAAAATACTTAAAAACTCATGGATTGAATGGAGGAATATCTTAAATAAATATAGCGTATATCAATAAAACACACTTGAGAGATGAAACACATAGAATTACACCACATATATAGTCTAATACATGACGCAACTGTTGTATGCAATATAGAGGAAGTGTGACATTGTAGGATCGCTGGAAATAGTGGATATATGTATACAATGAGAGTGGGCTCCCCCCGGAGGAGGATGATGTAATTGCAAGTTTATCTGTGGAGCTCTTAGTGAGTGATGTGGATGAGAAGGTCAAGAAAAAATATCGGTAGGGTTCTTTACAAAAATATTTTATATAAACAGTGTATCATTGTGTGTCTCCAGTTGCGTGTGGAGTATTATAGGAATTGTTTGAATAACCAAAAGAGAAAAAGAAGAGGTGCAAATTAAAAATATGGTTAGTAGCACTGATAATATTAAGAAATTGAAAATATTAAAACAAGAATTATAAATGTATCTGTTAGAGTTTTTAGACATAATAAAAAGTATGACGTATATTCATGAGGTTATGCATGATCAAGGGAAATACCCATGAAGAGGTAGGTGTGGCTAATTTAATAAAAACATTTTTAAAATGTATTCATATGTGGGAAGAAATATTTTGTACGGGACCTAAAATTAATACTAAAAGTTGGATATAAAACAATTCAAATCAATGTCGACGTTTAACCCTTTGGGTTTAAGACAGTCCAAGAGGTATATCCAACATGTCTCATTCTGTGAAATTTCAATTTTCTTGCCGCTCCAATTCTCCTTAATCCTGTCAATGCCATAAAAAATGAGTTTTTTAGGGTCTCTTTGATGAAATTCATCAAAGTGCCTAGACAGGTTATGCTTCAGGAACCCTTTTTTGATGTTCCTCACGTGTTCAGCTATTCTTATGTGCAAGGGTCTTGTGGTCCTCCCCACATATTGGAGGCGGCACGGGCACTCAAGTACATATGTCACATGTGTGCTATTACATGTGATTAACTTGTCAATTTCAATTTCATACTCCTTGCCGTTTGTATTTGATCTAAACTTCTCCTTTTTTCTAGTCTGTTCTCTCGTCATCCTGCAGGGTAGGCAGTTCGAACACCGGTAAAATCCTTTCATATTAGGCAGTAACTGTACTTCATTTGGCGGATTGATAACGTTATGCACTAGACAGTCTCTTAGGTTCCTTGCTTTTCTGTACACAAAGGTGGGTTTCCTTGGGAGTAGGGATGTTAAAATCTTGTCAGTTTTTAAAATAGGCCAGTATTTTTCTATTATCTTTTCAAATTCCTTGTATTGTTTATTGTAGTCAGTAATGAACATAATGTCATCTTTCCTTTTTCTGTTGTTTGTTTTCCCATGCAAAATCTCTTCCCTGGGTATTTCCTTAACTTTATCTTTAATTCTTATTAGGTCCTCTCTCTTGTAGCCCTTCTGTTCGAACCTACTTATCAGGAGGCTGGATTGCTCCCCGTAATCTCTCATGTTATGACAATTCCTCCTGATCCTCAGTAGTTGCCCTTTGGGTATATTCTGTTTCCATTTTGGATGGTGGCAGCTTGTTATTGGGATGTACCCATTTCTATCGGTGGACTTAAAATACGTTTTTGTTATTAGTTTATCCTCTGATTTAAAAATTTGTAGGTCTAGATAATTGATTTCCTTCATATTCAAAGTGCTCGTAAATTTTATTCCATAGTCATTATTGTTCATTTCATCCATAAAATGTTGTAGTGTCTCAGCGTCACCTTCCCATACAATTAAAATGTCATCAATGTACCTCCGGTAAAACTTCAATTGGGGTCTCTCTGTATTGTATATGTATTGCTCCTCCCACATATCCATGAATAAATTTGCGACGCTCGGTGCATATCTGGCACCCATCGCGACTCCTTTCTCTTGCATATAGTATTGTTGATCGTACCAGAAGTAATTGCTCTTCATGGCCAACTCCAGTCCCTCCAATATAAAATCAATTTGTTCCTGTCTGAGTTTAGAGTGAGTATGTAGGGCTTTCTTCACTCCTTTTAGGCCATCCTCCTGCACAATGTTGGTGTAGAGGGAATTGACGTCTACCGTTGCCAAAATACAGTTGCTTGTTTGTTCTACCTTCTCCAATTCCATGATTAATTGTGTACTGTCCCGTAGAAAAGATTTGCCCTCCTTGACTAATGGCTTGAGGAACTGGTCCAGATACTCGCCTAGTCTTGAAAAAAGTGATTGTAGCCCACTGACTATGGGTCTCCCTGGAGGTTTGCTTGAATTTTTGTGGATTTTGGGAAGATAATAAATAACTGGTGTCTTTGTAGAATCCGGTATCAGGTATCTCGCTTCTTTTTTGTTTAAAATTCCCAATTCCTTCCCCTTCTTGACAAAAGTTTTCAGTTTCTTTTCCAGTTCTTTTTTCGGGTTTTTCTTCAATTTCCTATATGTATTCTCTATATTTAAAAGATTCTTCATTTCATCTTCATAGTCTTCTTTATTCAAAATCACCAATCCTCCTCCTTTGCCCGCTGGGCGGATCACTACATTTTTCATGTCCCCCAGACTTTTTATTGTTTTCCATATATTCCTGGTTTTAGGCCTTTCCTTTTTTAGTGTTTTGAACTCCTTCTCCACCATTCTTTTGAAGGCTCCAATGCATTCATTCCCTGGTACTCTTGGATTAAAAATGGAATTATTTTTAAGGGAAGTATGGTTATAATCTGTCCTGTACTGGTTTTCCGTTGTTTTATTCAAGGCAAAGTGCTTTTTCAAGTTCAATTTCCTCATGAAGCGCTGTAAGTCTATGTATAATTCGAAATCATTCACATTCTTTTCTGGGGCATATTTTAGTCCCAGATCCAATATTTTCAACTCCTCATCCGTAAACACAACATTACTCAGGTTAACTGCTCCAGCGCGGACCTGAAATGCCGGGAGGACATCCATGGACGTCCTCCACTGCGCATGCTCCTGCGCGCCCCCTGGCGGCAGCGGCAGCACGCGCCGCACGCTGCGCGAGCATGCCCGTGGCTCAGGCGGACTCGATGTCCGCCCGAGACCCGCCGATCACTTTCAGGAGCCTCAGAACGGGGAACCGCCGTTGTAAACACGGCGGTTCCCCGTTCTGTGACAGGGGACATAAAAGATCTACTGATCCCTGTCACTAGGATCAGTTAGATCTGTTATGTCCCAGCCAGCCCTGCCCCCCCACAGTTAGAACACAGCCAGGGAACATATTTAACCCCTTCACTGCCCCCTGCTGGTTAACCCCTTCACTGCCAATGACATTTATACAGTAATCAGTGGACATTTAAATTTCTGATCGCTGTATAAATGTCATTGGTCCCAAAAATGTGTAAAAAATGTCCGACATTTCCGCCCCAATATCGCAGTCCCAATAAAAATCGCAGATCGCCGCCATTACTAGTAAAAAAAAAAAAAAAATAAAAACGCCATAAATCAATTCCCAGTTTGTAGACGCGATAACTTTTGCGCAAACCAATCAATATACGCCAATTGCGATTTTTTTTTTACCAAAAATATGTAGAAGAATATATATTGGCCAAAACCGATGAATCATTTTTTTAATGGATTTGTACTTTAGCAAAAAGTAAAAAATATTGTTCTTTTTTGCAAAATTGTCGCTCATTTTTTGTTTATAGCGGCGATCAGAAATGATGCAGAGGGGATCAAATACCACCAAAAGAAAGCTCTATTTGTGGGAAAAAAGGATGCAAATTTTATTTGGGTACAACGTCGCACGACCGCGCAATTGTCATTCAAAATGTGACAGCGCTGAAAGCCAAAAATTGGTCTGGGCAGGAGGGGGGTTTAAGTGCCCGGTAAGGAAGGGGTTAAAGATGCCTTCTCCTAGTGATATCTTCTTCTTTTTCTTTCTCCCTCCTCTGGTTCCTCTCTTTCGTGGTTTCTTTCTCCAATTCTCCCTGTTGGTATCTCCTCCGGTTGGCCATCCCTCCTTGTTTCTTGGGGGGGTCCGTATGTTACTCTTTCCTGCGCCCTGGGGTCTCCTCCTCTGCGTCCATTGTTCTCCCATGGTTCGTACCATGTTCCCCGTTGTCCTCTGTTGTGGTATCCCCTGCCCTCTGTATTCCTCGGGGGGCCATAATTCCTCCACTGTCCTGGTGGTCTTCCCCTGTTCCTCCATTGAAAAGGATAATCGTGATTGTCTTCTCTGGGTCTTCTCCCATATTCCCTGTTGTAATATGGTGGTTCTCGATATCTTAGTGGTGAATATCTATTCTGTGTTGGGATGTTGAATCTTGGGGTTCTGTGTTCTTCTCTCCTGTTCATCCCTTGTTCGTATCTCCAGTCTTGAGCTTGACTATCCCTTCTCACTCTTCCTTGAATAGGTCTAGGTGTGCGTGGGGTGGATAGGAAGGGTGTTCGTGGGAGTTCTTGAAAACCCCTTTCGACAAGGTCTTCCAAAGAGTCTTCATCCGCAGAGATGTCTGAGCCTAATTCTGTAGTGGTGGGCAGATCCGCTTGCCACTTATAGACCCTTTTGTTGGTGTAGTCTAGCACGTCTCTTTTATATTTTTTCTGTTTCTTCTTTTGTATATTGATATCATATCTAGCTATCATTTCTTGTCGCTCCTTTTCCTTTGTTTTGTAGTCGTTATGGTTATTGAAGGGCATGATAAGTCCTCTTAATTCGTTTATTTGGGATTCCACTTTTCTCATTTTGAATTGTCTCCTTTTTATAATGTTGGCTAATAGCTCCATCTCACATTTATTGAACAATGAGTACCAATCATCCATTAATGCTGGATCCGTTACATCGTCATTAGGGTTAAGATCCCATCTTAGCCTTCTGGGTGTCATCCTCTCCCTTACATAGGTCTCTAATGTGGTGATATCCCACCACAGACGTAATGGTTTTTCCATGGTATGCCTGAGTTGTTTGAAGAGGCTATTGAGGTCATGGTTGGTGTTCACCTGTTCCTGGTTAAAAATATCGTCTGTATTGATGTTTCTATTGCTCATATACCCAAATATATCCATAGCTGCAGGTTAAAGTGACCTTTTGAGGGGTTACCGGATATAAATATAGACTGTGTACCTGCGCTTAGGATTAGTGAAAATTAATCTAAAATATTATGAATGTACACAGTGAGACTGCTGCCTTCCTGTATGTTTCCTCCTAAGAGGACCCGTTAAGTATATAAAAATTATGGAAATGGCGCTGTCTCCTTGGTGTGTCTGTGTAAGTGTTCCTTTAAAGATGTGTGTGGGCCTGTGTCTTTGGCACCTTTATTCAAATTACCATGGATGGAATACAGAGTAAAAAAATGAGAAAAAAAAGTTGATGTCCGTAAATCATAAAATGTGTAAAAACACCTAAAATCACCTAATAAATAAGTACACGAGAAACAGGCAGATATAATACAGATAAAATTAGGGAGGTAAAATGTAAAAATAGAAATTGGTGAATAATTGAAAATATCGTCCGTAAATGTCTGTATGTCCGTAAATGTCCGTAAAAATAAAAATAAAGTGCTGTGGTGCCAAAAGGTGCAAAATCAATCAATGAACCTTAAATAT
The DNA here is from genome assembly GCA_018402905.1 of Glandirana rugosa. Lineage (NCBI taxonomy): Eukaryota > Metazoa > Chordata > Amphibia > Anura > Ranidae > Glandirana > Glandirana rugosa. The sequence goes on from BLSH010532353.1 coordinate 116,217, forward strand.
TGTGCAATGGTTAAGAAAAAATGGGGTCTCCAAGAGTAGTTGTGTCCGATTGCGCTAATTCATGCTGCAATAGGTATTGGTGTTTCAGAATCAGTATCTTTCTGCTATGCGATTACAACTCTTTCCATATCTTTATTTGAACATAAAACAGTGATCCTTCTGTGAGTAATCCTTTTGGTGTATAAATAAAAAGTGACTTCCGTGCTTATTCAAGGTAGTAAGGTGACTTCCACGCGTGCTCTCCCGTATGTTCCCGCACTTACCAGATGTTTCATACCCCTGCAGGTAAGTGCGGGAACATACGGGAGAGCACGCGTCGGACAATCGGACACACCTACTCTTGGAGACCCCATTTTTTCTTAACCATTGCACAATATTTAAGGTTCATTGATTGATTTTGCACCTTTTGGCACCACAGCACTTTATTTTTATTTTTACGGACATACAGACATTTACGGACGATATTTTCAATTATTCACCAATTTCTATTTTTACATTTTACCTCCCTAATTTTATCTGTATGATATCTGCCTGTTTCTCGTGTACTTATTTATTAGGTGTTTTTAGGTATTTTTACACATTTTATGTTTTACGGACATCAACTTTTTTTTCTCATTTTTTTACTCTGTATTCCATCCATGGTAATTTGAATAAGGGTGCCAAAGACACAGGCCCACACACATCTTTAAAGGAACACTTACACAGACACACCAAGGAGACAGCCCCATTTCCATAATTTTTATATACTTATCGGGTCCTCTTAGGAGGAAACATACAGGAAGGCAGCAGTCTCACTGTGTACATTCATAATATTTTAGATTAATTTTCACTAATCCTAAGCGCAGGTACACTGTCTATACTCAAATGAGAATTTAACTGTCCAGATTATACTGTAAATCTGTCCTCTCCTCTCTGGCTGGACTACCTGGAACCTCTACGCCTGCAATGGTGAGAACCCCTGAGTGCTAAAAAACATGTCTCTTATTACCATTATAATGTCCATAAGTGTAAATACACTATTTCATAATCCCGCCACCAGGGTATTCCATATAAAGATATGGTTCCGACAATAGGTGCAAACTATGTTAGAAGACCGCCACGTCACCCATACACACTGGTTCTTACCAGATGGACCGGACCCCCATCCCAGAGGTCGGTTCAGCATAGCACACATGGTCAGGTGCACAGATGGTATGCCCGTCTGCTTCACGTCACACAATCCCCCGTCAGATCCCTCAGTAACTATTGGTGTCCTGGTATGTTCACATACTATGGCTATCACCCCATGGATGTCGGAAGCCACCGCGTCACACACTCCTCCAAGCCGTCACTCAGATAGTAAACATTAAGGGATGGAGGCGTAAAATAGTGTAGTATTTCAATATAAAATGTTTATCCTGTCCTCAGGACCCACTAACAGGCCAGGTCTGCAAGAAACTGAAATACATCACAGGTAATATAATTTGCTGCTCAGTGATTGCAGTATTCTAGTCTGCATCTCCCCAAGGTAATACTTAAAATCTGACCTGCTAGTGAGTCCTGAGGACAGGAGTTAAGAACCACTGTCTTAACTACTTCAGTCCCGGAAGGATTTACCCCCTTAACCCCTTCCTTACCGGGCACTTAAACCCCCCTCCTGCCCAGACCAATTTTTGGCTTTCAGCGCTGTCACATTTTGAATGACAATTGCGCGGTCGTGCGACTTGTACCCAAATAAAATTTGCGTCCTTTTTTTCCCACAAATAGAGCTTTCTTTTGGTGGTATTTGATCCCCTCTGCGTCATTTCTGATCGCCGCTATAAACAAAAAATGAGCGACAATTTTGCAAAAAAGAACAATATTTTTTACTTTTTGCTTAAGTACAAATCCATTAAAAAAAATTATTCATCAGTTTTGGCCGATATATATTCTTCTACATATTTTTGGTAAAAAAAAAATCGCAATCGGCGTATATTGATTGGTTTGCGCAAACGTTATCGCATCTACAAACTGGGAATTGATTTATGGCGTTTTTATTATTTTATTTTTTTTTTACTAGTAATGGCGGCGATCTGCGATTTTTATCAGGACTGCGATATTGCTGCAGACATGTCGGACATTTTTTACACATTTTTGGGACCAATGACATTTATACAGCGATCAGAAATTTAAATGTCCACTGATTACTGTATAAATGTCATTGGCAGTGAAGGGGTTAACCAGCAGGGGGCAGTGAAGGGGTTAAATATGTTCCCTGGGTGTGTTCTAACTGTGGGGGGGGCAGGGCTGGCCGGGACATAACAGATCTAACTGATCCCAGTGACAGGGATCAGTAGATCTGTCATGTCCCCTGTCACAGAACGGGGAACCGCCGTGTTTACAACGGCGGTTCCCCGTTCTGAGGCTCCTGAAGGAGATCGGTGAGTCCGCCCGAGCCACGGGCACGCTCGCGCAGCATGCGGCGCGCGCGTGCGCGCGCCGCTGCTGCCACTAGGGGGCGCGCGAGGAGCGTGCACAAGGGACGACGTCCATGGACGTCGTCCCGGCATTCCAGATCTGCGCTGGAGCCGTACTATGGCAATAGCGCGGATCTCGAGTGGTTAATGACCAAAGCATTGTTTGCGATAAGGCACTGTGTCGCTTTAACTGACAATTGCATTGTACCCAAACAAAATTGGCGTTCTTTTTTTCTCCACAAATTGAGCTTTCTTTTGGTGGTGTTTGATCACCTCTGCGTCACTTCTGATCGCCGCTATAAACAAAAAGAAAAAAGAGCAACAATTTTACTTTTTATTATATTTTTGCTACATATCCCCAAAAAAATATATAAAAAACGAATTAACTCATCAGTTTTGGCTGATATATATATACTTCCACATATTTGTGGTAAAAAAAACAAAAAAAACACAATCGGCGTTTGATTGTTTTGCTCAAAAGTTGCAGCATTTACAAACCATGAGAATTCATTTATGGTGTCTTCACTATTTTTTTTTTTTTTTACTAGCAATGGCGGTGATCTGCAATTTTTATCGGGACTGCGATATTGCAGCGGACATGTAGGACACTTTTGACACTTTTTCGGGACCATTGACATTTATACAGCGATCAGAGCGGATTACTGTATAAATGTCATTGGCAGGGAAGGTGTTATCCTACAGGGGGGTAATCTAGGGGTTAACTGTGTTCCCTGTGTGTGTTCTAACTGTATGGGGGCTGGGCTGGCAGGGACATGACAGATCTAACTGATCCTGATTACAGGGATCAGTAGATCTCTGTCATGTCCCCTATCAGAACGGCTGTGTTAACATATGCGGTTCCCCGTTCTTCCGCTCTCACAGGCGATCGCGGGTCGCTGGTGGACATCGATGTCCGCCCGACCCGCAGCCACACTCAGGGAACATGCGCTGATCGCCGTTTATAGATGACAATCTGCAATATCGTACCACTTTGCCGCCATAAGTCGGCGTTATACGGTCGGCTAGTGGTTAAGGCATCAGCATACCAAGCCATTTTGGACAATTTCATGCTCCCAATTTTGTGGGAACAGTTTGGGGATGGCCCTTTTCTGTTCCAACATGACTGCGCATCACAGCACAAAGCAAGATCCATAAAGACATGGATGAGCAAGTTTGGGGTGGAGGAACTTGACTGGCCTGCACAGAGTCTCAACCCTATAGAACACCTTTGGAATGAATTAGAGCTCAGACTGTGAGCCAGGCCTTCTCATCCACATCAGTGCATGACCTCACAAATGTGCTTCTGGGAGATTGGTCAAACATTCCCATAGACACACTCCTAAACCTTGTGGACAGCCTTCCCAGAAGAGTTGAAGCTGTTATAGCTGCAAAGGGTGGGACAACTCAATATTGAACCCAACAGACTAAGACTGGGATGCCATTAAAGTTCATGTACATACAAAGGCAGACGTCCCAATACTTTTGGTAATATAGTGTACCTGCCATCAAGGTCCTGTACAGTACATTTTAAGAAAATCTTTTTAATTCTCAATTTGTATGTAAACATCCATCTAACTTTATCTCTGTTTAGAAAATGATTGCACTTTTCAGTATTTGTTTGGGTATGCTTTGTTAGAAAGCATAATGTAGTATAAAAGTAGGACAAACACACATACTTGGGTGTGTAGGGCATTGGGCTACTAAATAGCTGTTTTTCTATTGCAGGAAAAAATGATTTAACTGGTTGTATTTAGTGATTTCAGAAGATATTGTTTCATTTTGGATCAGAGTTCTTCTATAAAATCGTTACTTAAGAAATGTAAGGGTTATTAACATACCCTGAATGCCTGTTAATTTGTTGCTAAACCATTCTATAATTGTACTATGAGAGCGAGGAGGGAAGTATGGCATACTTCTGGAATAATAGGAGCTGTCATTAAGCCCTTATTTGTGGGCTGCTAATTGCATTGGTAAGACAGCTACATTTGTACTGACCAAACGTGCACACTGGGAAAGGAAGAAAGAGAGACCTGCAACTTATCTCACAGGCTGCAATTTCTTATGAAGTGATTGTTACATAAACAGAAGAATGCACAGTTCTTATCAATCAGAGCCCCTAAAATGCAGGTTAATACAAATTATATGTGGCATCTCCTACCATGACTATTTGGGGAGAAGCTATGGTGAACTGGGTAATGGCACAATGCATCCTGTTTTTTTTATTTATTGGTTAGAGGTTATGATTTCCTCCTAATCATCTATGCCACAGGTGTTAAACTGGCGGCCCTCCAACTGTTGCGGAACTACAAGTTCCACAAGGCATTGTAAGGCTGACAGGTATGATGGAACTTGTAGTTCCACAACAGATAGAGGGCCACCAGTTTGTATGCCATAACACAAAGCCAAATCTTGAAATGGATTCAGATCTTGGATTCAGGATATGTTTCTTACATTAGCTTTTTTCATATATCAAAATGAAGCATTTCACAGGTTAAAGCATAACTAAAGTTAAAAAACAAAAATGACATACAGTATATGTTTTAGATTTAAATTCTCAATTTTTTCATCATGTTTCTTTAAAATTCTGTGTACATTTCAAATCCACAAATACCTCAAAACCATTCCAGAGATCATCATCTGCATTAATTTCCTTTATGCCTGGGGGAATCCACAGCCACATAAGCAAATGGGAAGGGATCAGAGTGGTTGCAGCCAGAGGCGGCTCTCTAATTAGGCAAATTAGGCAGTCGCCTAAGGCCTCACACTCACAGGGGCCTCGCAACTGCCTAATTTGACACTGACACCAGCACTTTAAAGCTCTTAATATATGCAATTTATAAAGTAAATTTTTTTATTGCTTGAATTATTTTTCCCATTATGGGGGAGAGTAGGGCCTCATGTCTAGGTTTTGCCTAAGGCCTCACAAAGCCTAGAGCCGCCTCTGGTTGCAGCATTGCCTACATTTGGCCACATATTTGGGCAATAACATTCACATGGAGGGGCATTATCTGGGTGCCCCTTTATTGTTAAAGGGGGCTTCCAGATTCCGATAATCCCCCACCTGCAGGCCCTCACAACCACCAGGCTAAGATTGGGGGGGGGGGGAGACCATTGTCCTCAATAACATGGGGAAAATATGCTTTGCCAGGGGGTTTCACCCCTGGCAAGGTCCTCCCCATGTTATGGGTATGAAGGGGACTCCCATGTTGATGAGGACCAGGGCCTCTTCTCCACAAACCTGGGCTTTGGTTGTAGGGGTCTGCAGGCAGGGGACATATCCGAATCTGGCAGCCCCCTTTAACAATAAGGGGGCACCCAAAAAAAAGCAACACCCTCCCCTTTATGTGAATGAGTAAGGGGTGCATAGTACCCCCACTCACTCACAAAAAATAGTCTTAATAAAAACATAGAGACTGTTTATGACAAGTCCTTTAATAATTAAAAAAAAAATATATATATATATATATGTATATATATATATATATATATATATATATACACATACATACATACACACAGACACACACACACCACAATGTACATCCACCATCAATCACATCAATGATGTAATCTAGGAGACCCCCACCCCCTTGTTTGCAACAGCTGTCATCTGCTCACCCTGTCATTCAATTTGGCAGGAAGCAAGCAAACAGTCTAAAGTGTCTCAGCATTGTGAGTGACGTGGATTAAAAATGCTAAATAATGTTGTTTTTCATGTTTTGTTTTTTTTTTTTAATTAAAGGATTTGTCAAAAACAAGACTTATGGGTTTATTTTCACTGTTTACATGTTTTGTGTGGGCTGCACAATCATGCCTGTTCTTTCCTGGCCAGCCAGGCTGCATGTCTCCAGAAGGTTTTACCCATTTCATGACCAGGCAATTTTTTGCTATTTAGCACTGAGCTACTTTAAAGTGGTTGTCAACTCGTGACAACCACTTTAACCTACAGGTAAGCCTATAATAAGGCTTACCTGTAGGTGCCTTGCATATCTCCTAAACCTGTACTGTTCAGGAGATATGCAGTGTATGTGCTGTGCCTACGTCATGTCGGCACATGCGCAGTGAAGAAACGGCCTCCATGTTGTTACTCCACTGCAACTGTGCCGCGACTGGAGTGACGTCACACGACTCCGGCCAGTGACAGCACCGGAGATCGTGGCCTGGAAGGAAGAGGGGCAGAAGATGGACGCGGCCTGGAGCAGGGACATCGCTGGACGCCGCAGGCTTCGTTTGCAGGTAAGTGGCACATAATGGGTTACTATGCGATGCTTCCAATTTACAGGGGACTATTGAGGAAGTAAACCCAATCTGGGTTTACATCCTCTTTAACTCTTAATTGTTTGGTCATGCAATGCTGTACCCAAACAAAATGTATATAATTTTTTTCACACAAAGTGCTAGGAGCGCTATGGTGACAATGATGTCAATAAAAGTTTAATATTGATTTTAAGGCCACAAGGGATATGTTTGTTTTTATTCCATAAAACGTTATTAGTCGAGTAAAACAGTGTACAGAAATGATCAGTTTTAAACAATGTAGAGGCCTCGTAAGCTTTAGAGCAATATGTTATGACATAACATGGATATATGTACAATTAGACATCATCTCAAAGGTCGTCGGGTTGAAGCGTTACATTGTTTTCTTCTTAGATGAGCATGCATCGAACTTTTAGACAGAAGAAGAGAAGAAGGAGGAGGATGGGGGAGGGGGAGGAGTAGGGGTAGTGCGGCTTGTATGTCGGGGGGTGGGGGGGGGGAGAAGGCATTATGGATTTCCTGCAAAACGGTCAGGGGGTCTACCGTGTCTGACAGTACAATTACCTACTTGCAGTTTCAGGAGTACTGGAAATGTTTAGGTAAGTTTATGGATATATAGCTCGGTAGTCGTTGGTTGTCCGAAAGTGGATCCATGGTGACCAGGTCTTTATGTCTGAGTTATCGAGGGAGATAGCGATCAGTTCCTCCATGTCCATCACTCTATTAATCCGAGTGAACCAGTCTTTAAGTGTTAGGGGGCGTATTTGTCTCCATAGGGCACAAGGGATATGTTTGATTTATGTGAATGGAGTTGACATTCTGTAATTTTATTTTTTGGTTTTTTTTTTTTTAATATTTTTGTACTGCTTTTTTCATATAGCTGATATAAGAAGACAATACATTCTCTTAATGACTAAATTTGCTTGGTGATTTCTTAACCCTCTCCAGACCGCAGAATGAAAAGGATCTCATGTCGCCAGAATGTAAATATTTGAAATGTCTGGAGACATAAGATAAACCCTTGTCCTTGACATAGGAAGCTCCATGGAAATGCTCGCTTATTGTTATCCTCAATGGTCTCGATGTGCAACCAACATATTGCAATTTGCCAATTGTGCATTCTATTAGATAAATAACACTATTGCTGTTGCATTTAACACAGTCTTTAATAAGTAAATTCTCTGCCAGTGGCACAGGAGACAAAGACCTTGTGAATTATGGCATGTTTATCACAAAAACGACAAGTACTAGTGTTACAAGGGTATGATCCTGTGGCATGCAGCCAAGTTCTTGTATGGCAAGATGAAAGATGCAGGCTGGGTGATAATTAGGACAGGTAGATGTTTAGAAATTATGTCTTTTACCATGCCAAATTCCTGAGAATATATGGTCACAAAGGTGACCGGATTGTGTCCGCCAGCACCCCAGACAGAGCGCACCTGCATATTGTACCATATAAAAGCTTAGGTCTATCTTTGGTAATAGCAATGCGAATGTCTCTGTCTATCTGCCATTTCTTATATCCACACTCCTTGAGTCTGTGTGTGATG
>BLSH010532353.1:129548-151231 GCA_018402905.1 Glandirana rugosa
CCACCGTGAGTATTCCTCCGTGATTACACGGCGTGACTACCCACCGTGACCACCCGTCACTATCCACCGTGACCCCGTGACTATCCACGGTCATCACCCGTGACTACCCGTCGTGACTACCCACCGTGACCACCCGTGACTACCCGTGCCTATCCGCAGTCATCACCCGTGACTATCCGCCGTACATATCCGTAGTGACTACTAGTGACTTTTCGACGTGACTGACCGTAGTGAATACCCGTGACTACCCGTGACTAACTTCCGTGAGACAGTCACACTCCACTCCTCTCGGCTAAGTGTCTTGAATGATGCCTATACATGCCGCCTATCAGTGCCCACTACTGACGCCTATCCGTGCCCATCAGTGCCCACCAGTGCCACCCATCAGTGCTGCCCATCAGTGCCCACTACTGGCACCTATCAGTGCCCCAGTGCCACCTATCACTGCCCACCAGTGCCACCCATCAGTGCGGCACATTAGTGCCTCCTTATGAGTGCCACCTAATCAGTGCCGCCTCATCAGTGCACATCAGTGAAGGAAAAAAAATATTATTTACAAAATTTACTGACAGAAAAGAAAACCCCCCTTTTTTTTTTCAAAATTTTCAGTTTTTTTTAAAGTAAAAGATAAAAACCCAGCAGTGATTAAATACCACCAAAAGAAAGCTCTATTTCTGTGAAGAAAATGATTAAAAATGAATTTGGGTACAGTGTCGCATGACTGCACAATTGTCAAAGTGCTGAAAGCTTAAAAATGGCCTGGGCAGGAAGGGGGTGAAAGTGCCATGTATTGAAGTGGTTAATTGAAAGGTGTGGTTTAGGAAATGGTATATATCTTCTGTTTTAAACCTAACGTTTGTGCTGTGATCAAGGCTTTAAAGCCGGAACGCGCGAGCTCCTGTATATATTTTTACTCACTTTTTTAATGCATCAATAACTTTTTGGAGTTGCCAGCTCTATTTTCTTGAATTTAAATTTACTGACAGTTGAAAAAAAACTGATTTTTACAGTTGTCAGTAAATATCCGTTAGAGAAATTTTATTTAATTTAAAATCAGTCCTTTTTTTCCAGGCAGGTTAATGTTGGCTCAGCAAGTACTGTATAAGAAAGTACAAGAAAGAACCCCTTGACAGCTTGATGCAGCTCCAGCAGCCCCTTATCAAAGCAGAGTTTGGAGCCAGTTGGGATCATTTTTAAATAGAAGCAGGCTGGAGCCGGCGGCGGAAGAAGTATGCAGCCACATTTGCCGATCCGGCTCCTTTAGTTCTGGCTGGTAGTGATCTCAACTGTCCTCTGCCTGCCGCCTCTCTGCATAGATAGGTAGTTGGAACCCATTGCTTGTCTGGCGGCAACAGCTTATGTAACCTGTGTCCATGGTCCCACATGCCCTGCAGCTACCCTACACTCTCCTCCTGAATATCCTATCCTGCTCTTCTGCAGCCGCAGTTCTCTATCATGTACTGTCCAGGAGGGGGCACCAACGAACCCTGCACTCTCTATGTAGCGCACACTTGAACATTGCACTCTGTAGTGCACACTACTAGTATTTAACACCCCTTTAAGACCCTTTGTGTGCAGGAGGCAATATTGCTGCCTTCTGAATGTGTTTTTCCAAGCCGAATGGGAATTTTGCATAAAAATAGTGTGACAACCGCAAGCCAAGCATTTGGCTTGTGGCTGCTGTGCATCCCCATTGAACTCAATGGGCAATTTTCCTTAAATCTGGCCAGGTGTATTAATAAAGTAAGGTTTTCAGATAAAACAAAACATAAAAATAAGTCCTTGCCCTCCGGCGCTGAACTAAACAATATAGTTTCCTCACAATACGGTGTGGGGCTGGCCCCTGATACCCACAAAACATAACCACAAAGGCAAACCTTGTCTTTCAAAGTCCCAATCAGACACAGAGCTCCCACAGATCCCTATCTCTGAGTTTCAGGACAGAGCTCTAGTGAGATCTCTTCCTGGTCATTAAATGCAGCTAAAGAGGGGTTCGGGGGAACCACATCATCCAAATAGGCGGCTGCATAGGGGGATGTGGCCTCAACGTTTTGTCCATCATTCTCTGGAATGATGCAGGGCCCCCATGCAGCCCAAACAGCATTTGCTTGTACTGGAAGGATCCCTCTGGATGTTTTTTCCTTTGCTGACTCCGTTAGTGGGATCTGCCAGTAGCCCTTAGTTAGGTCTAGGGTTGTTAAGTACCGGGCACCTCCCAACCTGTCCACAAGTTCGTCTACTCGTGGCATCGGGTATGCATCAAATTTAGACACATCATTCAGCTTCCTGAAATCATTACAGAACCTGATCGTGCCATCAGGTTTTGGGACCAGCACTATGGGGCTCGACCAGGCGCTGTGGGACTCCTCTATCACGTCCAACTCCAACTTGTTTTTTTATTTCCTTCGCCACCTCCTCCCGTCTAGCCTCAGGTATCTGGTAGGGTTTTACATTTACACGGAACCCTGGTTCAGTAATGTTGTATTACGGTGGTCAGTCCGGGTAGGGGAGAGAAAAAGTTTACTTATAAATTCCTTTACGTCATTTGTTGCATCAGTGACAAGGACTCAGTTATGAGGATGTCCGGGGTCAGGGCTATCCTGTCCTTTTGGGGAGTGGGCACTGCCAATAAACTCTCTCTTTCCTTCCACGGTTTTAAGAGATTAACATTGTAAATCTGCTCTGGTTTCCTTTCCCCTGGCTGGTAAACTTTGTAGTTCACTTCTTCCTCTCTTTCCCTAATCTCAAAGGGGCCCTGCCACTTTGCTAGGAATTTACTTTCAACTGTGGGAACTACTACCAGCACTCTGTCTCCAGGGTTGAAAGAACGGGTTTTGGTACCCCGATTATAAACCCTTCTCTGGGCTTCCTGGGCTTGCTCCATATGCTCTTGCACAAGGGGCAGGACAGCTGCGATTCGATCCTGCATAAAGGAGATGTGCTCTATGATGCTTCTTTATGGGATGGCCTCTCCTTCCCATGTCTCTTTTGCGGCAACTAGCAGCCCCCTGGGATGTCTACCATACAAGAGTTCAAAGGGGGAATACCCTGTAGACGCCCGCGAAACCTCTGGTATGCCAAACAAGAGGTACGGCAACAAAAAAATCCCAATTTCGCCCATATTTATGCACCACCTTTTTTAACATACTCTTGAGGGTCTTGTTAAATCTTTTCATCAGACCGTCAGTTTGGGGGTGGTTAACAGAGGTACGGAGATGGGATATTTTGCATAATTCTCTGGTTACTCTGGACATGAACGGATTACCCTGGTCCGTCAAGATTTCTTTAGGGATCCCCACCCGAATAAACACCTGGACCAGCTCCTTGGCGATAGTCTTAGTGGAGGTGTTCCGCAAGGGCATGGCTTCAGGATAGCGGGTCGCATAGTCCAGGATCACCAGGATGTGCTGGTGTCCCCGGGCAGATTTTGCTACTGGTCCCACGAGATCCATACCAATTTGCTCAAATGGCACTTCAATTACGCAAAGTGGGACAATGGGACTATGAAAATGGGCCATCTTCTGACATTCAGGGAATGATTCACCATATTCTCTGACATCTGCATACAACCCAGGCCACAAGAATCTCTGGGTTATTCTCTCCCTGGTCTTCTCCATACCCAGATGTCCCCCCATTACATGACCATGGGCCAGTTCTAGCACCATCCTGCGGAAGGGTTTGGGAACGACTAGCTGTTCTCCTTTGTCCTCCCCGTGTTTTACCACCTGATACAACAAATTATTTTTAAGAGCCATGTAGGGAAAAGACACACCCCAATTAGGGTCCACAGGTTCCCCATCCATCACCTTCATGTTTCCTCTGGCTCTAAAGAGAGTGACATCCTGGAGTTGCTCTGTACAGGTGTCCTCTCTCTGGACCTCTAAGTCAGGTACTACACTCTGTTCACTCTCACTGTCAGGGTCAGAGACATTGTCTGGATAATTAGCCCCCAGCTGTGAGCTATCTTCCAGCTCCCCGGCCAGTACAGGAAAAGGGAGAGGGTCTCCTCCCTCCTCTGTCCTGCCACTAGTCTCCCCTTTCATTTGGCAAAATTGGTCTGGCTTCCGCAGCAGGGGGAGCTCTATACTCCAGACTCCCTTTGCCTTCCCATAACCTCTAAAAATGGGGAAAATCCCTGCCCACTAGGGCATCATAAAGTAGTGAAGGTACCACCCCCACTGAATGAGTCACACTGCAGCAAGGGGTGTCAATCTCAACCACCGCCGTCTGGTAGTCACGAGTGTCCCCATGGATGCAAATGACCCCGACAGTGCTAGGGTGTAACCTTGCAAGATTTAAACAGTTGCTTTGGACTAACGTTACCACACTACCAGAGTCAAGCAGTGCAGTGACTGGCCTCCCATCAACAAAAATCACACACATTTGCTTCTCCATGCGACTTGAACATGATGCTGTATATGCGACCTGTGCAAAAGGAGAAAGGCGTCTATTCACATAAGTATAATCGCATTGCATGGCTTCATCATTCAGTGGACAATTGGCAGCAATATGGCCCAATGCATGGCATTGGTAGCACTGTATGTAGTCTATACCCAGTCCTCTTACGAGCCGCACAGACCTTTCTGGCTTCTTTGGCAAGTCAACAGGTCTAGGGTCCAGAGTCTCGTTAGTTAATACAGCAATCTTAACGGTTTTCCCCACGCCTTTGAGCCTTGGGACAGTCTTACTGGATACACTGGAGAGCCTTTCACCCCTGGACACACCAAAGCGGGGCACAGACGGGTTCAGCAAATCCTCAGCAGCTGAGTATCTTTCCACAAGGTCCACCAGTTGGCTTGCAGTTTTGGAGTCCCCATGGCTGACCCATTTCCTAAAAGCAGCAGGCAGCACACAGACATTCCGGTCCATGACTGCACGCTCCACAATCTGGGGGCCTGGCAGGGTTTCCGGTTGCAACCACTTCCCTGTAAGATGCACCAGGGCAAACATTTGGGAGCGGGGTGGCTTGTCGTGCGGTAGGTCCACTGGTGCACCCGTTGGGCCCGGATGGCCATGGTGACACCCAGGTGTGCGAGTACTTCTGCTTTTAAAGTTTCATAATCCTGGGCCTTGTCTGGTTCCAGATCAAAATAAGCCTTTTGGGGCTTACCTGACAAAAAGGGGGCCAACAGCCTCGCCCACTGCTCCTTCAGCCACCCGGCGACTCTCTCGAAAGCCGTGAGGTACGCCTCCACGTCATCTGCAGGTGTCATCTTCTGCAGGTGGTAACTGGCATGTATCATCTTTTGTTCCACTGTTACAGGAGGTGCGGACCCCTTCTTTAACTCCAGCAAGGCCTCCGCAAACTGGCAATTCGACTCCTGCTAAGCTTGACCTGTGCGACCTGTTGGTTGGTTTCCCGCTGAGCCGCAGTGGCTTGTAGCATGGCCTTCATCATCTCCTCCATTTTGGAAAGATGCCCGCTGAACCCCACCACATGTTAGCTCGTGGGGATCAGCTTTCCAGAGGAACAGAGTCAGAGTGCAGGCAATTTTCCTTACAATCTGGTGGCTTGCCAGGTTTATTAATAAAGTAAGGTTTTCAGGTAAAACAAGACATAAAAATAAATCCTTGCCGTTGTCCGACGCTAAACTAAACAATATAGTTTCCTCACTATACGGTGTGGAGCTAGCCCCTGACACCCACAAAACATAAGCACAAAGGCAAACCTTGTCTTTAAGGCCTCATACACACGGGCGTATCTTTAAAAATAAACAAAACGCCGGGCCCGACGTCAAGGGAAAAAAAAAAATCAGCGTCGGCGTCAATAGGCGTTTTAAAAAAAAAAAAAAAAAAAAAACATCCCTCTGCTATTTTTCAACCTAAAAATGTTGGCGTCAAAAAACGCCGGTACAATATTAGTTGGCGTTTTGCGGTGTCGGCGTCAAAAAAATGCCAAAACGTTACAGCCTCAGAATGCGATGGCTGTGGGTTCTACTTTCAGCTCACTAACGCTGACGCCATCTACAGCTCAAAAACGCCGACGTTTTTATGGGGCCATTGACTAACATGGAGAGCTGCAAAAAACGCCAGAAAACGCCGGCGTCAAAAAACGTCCGTGTGTATGAGGCCTAAAAGTCCCAGACACAGATATCCCTCTCTCTGAGTTTCAGGCCAGAGCTCTAGTGAGATCTCTTCCTGCTCATTAAATGCAGCTGAAGAGGGGTTTGGGCGAACCAGAAACTCCGGGCTGGAATCAGCTCTGCCACAGTGGCTGGCAAAACCCGGGTCGGACTCTCACTAGTCCACTCCAAGTGCACGCATGTGAGGCGACAAGTATCGCCCGTCCATTATTGCGCCTCACAGGTACGGCCAACCAAACAGTTTGTAAATATATCACAATAAAAGCTGCTCAGGATTTACACACTAGACACATTAGTGGCATGATAAAAAAAGAAAAGTGATTTATCAAAATCCAAAATTTAAACTTATCACATGAGTACCACCTCTAACTCTGCACTACTTCTTCAAAAGGCTCTTTCAGACAAGTGGTAATGCTTATGCCCTCTGAATAGTGATCTGTGTCTGTGGTGTTACGAGATCACGCTGCAACTGCAAGCCAAGTATTTGGCTCATAGAGCTAGTGGGGCCCCATTGATATTAAAGTGGATTTCCACCCTAATTTGCATGCACGTCCGCATGTTATTCTGATTGCTCCACCATTCCTTTTTGGATAGTGTCATTTTTTTATATATAGTACCTTTTTTTTGCTAAAAAAGCTCCACTTCTGTCCACACCCCACCTCGGCAAGGTACATCATATCCTTTTTGGCATTGACTCCTGGGATACCAGTGTAATCAATAACCAGGAGTCAATGGGCATCATCCGTGGCTAGCATTGCATTATTTCTAAACCGGAAATGACACAATGCTACGCTCCATTGCTACGGCTGTGATAAAATCCCACTGCACATGCGCGAGATTGGGAGGTGCTTACTGGGTAGGCAGCAGCACCTTATCCTGGAAGAGACTCTTAGTGGGTTTCAGATCAAGGAGTGTGGAGAATAGGGCACTCTGGATAACAAGGAGCCTTTAACAAACAGTACATGACTGGCTCTTGAATTGTGATTAATGCACCACAGCAGTACTTCAGAAGATGGAAGCACACTCTATAGGAAAAACAAAGCAGAGAAGAAGGCGCCCCTAAGTTAGGGTGACCAGACATCCCCGGTTTCAGGGGACAGTCCCAGACTGGAGACACTGTCCCCAGATCAAGTCTGTCCCCGGTTTTGTCCCCGGATTTAATTTGAACAGGGGCCCGGGCAATTTCAAGGATAGTCAATGCAGAATAATAAAAAAAAAAAAAAAAAAAAATCTGAATTACACACCCCGCTCCACTGCTCCTACTAGCTTAGGGGGTGTATTTTTTCCATTATCTGTGCCCCTTTGTGATGGTCATGTGCTGGTTGGAGTGGAGGGACTATTTCCTCAGTTTCGGGTGCATGCCTGTTTCGCTCCAGCTCGCATGTTCTGCCTTAGTTCAAGTCCAGCCACCTGCCTACTGATCTCCTTGCCTTCCCTGGCGTAGTGATCCTTCTCTGCTCGGCTCCACTCCCCACCCAGTAGTAGCAAAGAGTGAGACCTGAGAGGCAGGCAGTGGCAGCAACAGGCAGAAGGCAGCTTCAACACAGGTGTGCTTTGGGGGTGAATAGACTACATTGCTCTGTGTCTGTCTCTCTGTGCATATTTTTAGCACTGATCACTGTATTAGTGTCACTGGTTCCCTCAAAAGTGTTATTTCATGACCAATTTGTCCGCTGCAATATCGCAGTCCCGCTATGATTGCCGCCATTATTAGTAAAAAAAAATACGTCCCCGGATTTTATTTTAAAAATCTGGTCACTTAACTCTAAGCGCAGTAATAAAACACTTTAATGACAAGGAAGGGTTAAAAACACTTACAAGATGGAGGTGATAAACAGGCATATCAATGAATCAATAACGTCCAGCGGGATGCCTTCTGGGAGTAAAGACAGCTGTAGGTGGAAATTCCAGCCGACCAGCGGTGGGAAGCACTGTCTCTCTGATTCAAGATGGAGAGCCGTGCTGTCAATACCATCATGGAATCCAGGCAACCAGAAGTGATGTCAGAGTGAGTGGAACATGTTTCTGAGCATGCCCAGTCGCTCGTCAAACCATCTTGGATCAGAGAGACAGTGCTTCCCACTACTGGTCGGCTGAAACTTCCACCTGCAGCTGTCTTTAGTCCCAAGAGGCATCACACTGGATGTTATGGATTCATTGGTATGCCTGTTTATCACTTCCATCTTGTAAGTGTTTTAACCCTTCCTTGTCATTAAAGTGTTTTATTACTGCACTTAGAGGCGCCTTCTTCTCTACTTTGTTTTTCCTATAGAGTGTGCTTCCCTCTTCTGAAGTGCTGCTGTGGTGCATTAATCACAATTCAAGAGCCAGTCATGTACTGTTTTGGTTAAAGGCTCCTTGTTATCCAGAGTGCCCTTCCTTTTCATTAAAGTGTTTTATTACTACACCTAGAAGCCCCTTCTCTGCTTAGTGGGCTTTAGATGCCCACACTTGCTGGATCAGGACGGTACAGTGAGTACCAATACTTTTAATAACACAGAAAACGTTCTCAGATGTAGCATATGACGATTTTTAATACATAACTGACGACTATCATCTGGGTGATTTAAAAAAAAAAGGTTGGAACGGGCTGGAACTCCACTTTGATAGGCAGGTTTGACAGGTTGTGCTGCCTGAGATAAAAATGCTTTGGCTGTGCAGCTTAGCATTATAGCCGTGGCACGTGTACAGCCCTGGTAAGCTGTAATGTTACAATTGTGGTGGGTGGCCGAGGACTGGTAAAACTGTGGCTCAGCCTCCTGTTTTTACCACCCCATGGTCACCAGTGTGAAAGAGCCCTAAGGGTCGGTTCACCTCAAATCACTTGACATTAGAAATCTCATTGAAATGAATGGTAGCCATCTTAATATGTGCTAATTAAGTCACTCCGACTTCATGGCGACTTCTGAAAAGGTGCCTGTACTATTTCAAGGTGACTTCTAGGCGATTTAAGCCCATAGAAGTCAATGAAAGCCCCTTCCACGTTGGATCACCGTCTATGAAGAAGCAACTTTACAGGAAAAAGAAAATAGTTTTTTTAAGGCAACCTCCCTCTCTTCTCTGATTGGCCACAGGCAAAGTCGCCTGGCATGGAGGTCGCGTTGAAAGTCGCCCAAAGTTGCGCTGAATTTGCCTTGAAGTCGCGTTCAAATCGCCTAGCTAAGTCGCCTCTGAAGTCGGATCGCCTAGGTGTGAACTGGTCCTAAGGAGCTACATATCCAAATAAACAGAGAAAATATTCATATCGACCACCCACACCAGCTTTTCTCAAACTTTTCAACACAGAGAAACACTTGAAATAACTTTATGGTCTCAGGGAACCCCTGCTAATAATTACTATATCTACAGCTCACCATACATTAGCATGATGGGCAGTGAGTTGGATGCTACCATTGTGGTCACTGGAAAGAATCCTTCCCTAAGCCTGCATTCACACTACAGAGTTTTGAATCGTGGGTAGAATCGTGCTGCAATCGCGGCGGGACGCATGTCGCCCAAAAATAGTTCAGGAGCTACGTACGTACATGCAGTACGATTTATCGCGCGACAATTGCAGCAGACCGCACCGCAATTTCAGGTCTCATTCAAATTAATGGCATCTCAAATGCGAGTCCCGCAATTTGTAATTCACACATCAGCTATGTCAAATTTGCATCTATTTTCAGATTTGCCGCAAATCTGCCCACGATTCAACATGCTGTGGTGTGAATGCAGCCTTACAGATAGCTAAAAAAAGATCAATTCTGTAAATGGTTATTTATCTGAGAGGCAGACATTCATTATTGCTCAAGGAACCCCTAGCATCCCTAGGATTCTAAACCCTGATTGAAAAAGACTGGCCTACACAATGATTCAGAAACAAAATGTAATGGATTTAAGTGCCATATATAGACATCAGTGGCGGCCCGTCCATACGGGGTGCAGGGACACCGCCCCCCTAATCCATGTGCCCGCCCCTAACATACATACAGGCGCAGGTTGCATGGATTCCAATTAGGTTTTTTTTTTGTTTGTTTTTTTATTTTTATTTTTTTTTAGAAGCACATGATTGCAGACTGAGGCCTAATTGGCTTCAGAAAATTTACTAATTGGCTTCAGAAAATGGTGGGCTCAGGGAGCAGAACAGGTCCAGTTAGGGCCTGTTTTCA
Organism: Glandirana rugosa; assembly: GCA_018402905.1. NCBI lineage: Eukaryota > Metazoa > Chordata > Amphibia > Anura > Ranidae > Glandirana > Glandirana rugosa. The sequence goes on from BLSH010532353.1 coordinate 139,780, forward strand.
CCTGTGTGTTGGATACATGTCTCTAAAACAAAATGCACTTTCAATGTATTGCAATAAATAGCAACACAACAGGTGCATTTTATATGCATTTTGTGTGCCTTTTCTTCATCATGCGTCTGGGAAAAATGGACACGAGACTCAAAAAACACTAATAAAAATGTGTGATATATTTTTGCATTCGAATATGATGAAAGGTGCATTTTTTTTTTTTTGTCAGTTGGGATGCTGCAGCTGCTACTCCCAATTTGACATCCAGGTGGGTGTGAGTCCACAAACTCACACTCTCTGCTTTGGGAATGCACACCTGCAAACTACAAAGAAGAAAACTACAGGTTTAAAAAAAGTCAAAAAAGGATGTTCTGTCACCAATACATTACAGTTTGTAGGTGGCTAATCATCCCAACCACGGCACTACCTGCCTGGAGTTTGCATGTTCTTCCTGTGCATGCGCGGGTTTCCTCCCACACTCCAAATTGGATCCTGTCTAAAGTGGCCCTAGAATATGTATGGATGTGAGTTAAGGCTCGTACACACGGGACGACGATCGTGCGTACGACCGTGTTGAATCGTACGTTGACGGTCGTATGTAGCCTACTGACATGCACACGACGGTCGTACATACAACTTGCGGCCTGCCGAACGTGATGACGCGAACGAGCGTATAATGAGGAAGTAGCGTCACCTTTTGGGCTCCCTTCTAATTTCATGTTAGTTGAAGTGGACTTGGCGCATGCGTGTTTAGCACAATACAACTTTGTTGAACACAGCTGCTCTACACACGACTCAACGGTCGTATGCGAGCTTGTTGACACGACCAAGTTTTCTAGTCTGCACATACAACTCCCACGAACGACCGTCGTACGTTCAACTGTTGAAAGCGCCGCCACAGACGATCGATTCTGCATGCAACGGTCGTGAGTACGACGTGTTGAACACGATCGTCGTCCCGTGTGTACGAGGCTTTAGAGACCTTAGATTGTAAGCTCCTTGAGGGCAGGGACTGATGTGAATGTACAATGTATATGTAAAGCGCTGCGTAAATTGACAGCGCTATATAAGTACCTGAAGTAAATAAATAAATACATCTCAGTAATGCAATAAGAATGGCGGATTAGAACTGCAATGTTATACAGATATGCACTAAAGCAAGCACCTTTTAAATGTAATATGAAATCTGACACAGCAAATCAAGAGAAATATGGAAAAACTACATTAGATGTAGAAACAAATGTACACTATTAACTTAAAATTAATACTTACTGACAATCTTCATGGGATAGAACGCAGCATGCTTATCTACTTAATCTAAAAATAAATTACACAGGCAGCATTGATGGATAATAATGGCCGCGGCTTTATTTATTGGTTTATTAAACAATTCTCACAATTAATTTATTAACTTATTATAATAATAATCATCCATATTTCAAATTCTCAAATAACTTTACCAAAACACACAGCCCAGCCACTACGGCTCGGGCTGAAATAATATATTAATTTCCTTTTAAATTTTTCTTCAAACATTTTACCCCCTTCCTATAGAAGGTCCCACCACATAAAAAAGCCGCGACAAAGAAAAAGGGGAGGGGGGGTTGGGGAGCTGACCTTCTGAATTCTTGAGGTAACTGGCAAAATTCCTCACAGATACCCCCCTTTTTATAGGGGTCCCATCCATTCCAGAACCTTCTACTAACCCTTGTGACCTAATCCAACCAATCCCTACTCAACTTTTCCCTACCTTCTGGAATCTTCCCTTATTCTGACCAATGAAATTCCTCCTATTTAAACCCACTGAAATAATTTTGGGGGAACTGGAAACTGCCGCTGCGTCAGCTCCCATGAGGAAAGGGGGGGCCTTGAAACTGGTTATCCCCCCTTTCCTATACATTTGTTTTCTTCTAAACGCAAACCCATTGATTCCTGGGTCTCCTTTTGCTAGAGATGGACAGGAACAGATTTCACCTGTAGTGTCAACTACTGGACAAATCCAGTATTGTGATGTGACCATAAATGATTTCTACTGTATATTAGTCCAGTTTTCCCAGAGTGAAGTGTGTAGTTGTCTGTGATTTTTTTCTAGTTAGTTCAGACTTTGTGACAACTCCACGTCACCAGTATGCAAAGATTTCAATAAAATAGACAGTTCATTACTGATCACAATAGGCCCAGACAATTTACAGAAATACCTATAAAAGTATTCTGGGTATGTGCTGCTAATGTGTTTGAACATGGAACATATCAGCCATTACTGTTCACTATATTGTATGCTTATTTACTATAAGAGCAGTATAGATTTGAGAAGGATTACTTAGGGAGGGCATCAATATCTTTACATTTTTTTTTCAAAGGGTGAACAGCTGGTCCATTATCAGGCAAAACCATTACTAAAATCTCACCTAAGCAGAAAAAATACAAATGACAATACCTTTGTAACCAGTGTAAAATTAACTACATATGGACGGACAGTCTACCTAATTTTAGAAGGAACTAAAATCAAGGAGCATTTTCCCAGATGTGATATTTAACACTCACCTATCTGCTATACTCTTTGTACTTTGAGCAGCCTTGTTCTTGGCTCTGTGACTAGGGTTACCACCTCATCCCTTTAAAACGGACCACATATTAATTACACAGATTTTGTGGCTGATTAAGGGGGTAGTTAATCTCACTTGGTGCCTTATCTGCATTAAATTAGCCTCAGAACCTGTGCAATCCATATGTGTTCGGGTTTTAGCCTCGGTTCACACTGCAGCGATGCCGGAACCCTGCGAATTCACTGCGGGTTCCCGCATCGCATGTCTCTGAACGGCAGTTCACACTGCCATATGCGAACTCTGGGGAGTGTCAATACAATGTTAATGACACCCCCAAATCAGTACGCATATCGCACTGCGAACTGCAAACTCGCACAGGAATCGGATCGCATGGTGTGAACCACCATGCGATCCGATTCTGACCCTGCGAAAAAAAAGGGTCCTGTGCGAGTTTGCTCCGATTGCGATGCAAATTCAGCCATACAATCTCTATGGCTGATTTTGCATCGCACAGAGATCGCATATGGTTCACACTGCAGTGAGGTGCGAAATCATATGCAATCTCTGAGATTGCTGCAGTGTGAACCCAGCCTAAAGGGATGAGGTGGCAACCCTATCTGTGACCTTCATTGCTTATTGCTGATTAAATTTGAGGAATAAAACATTTTCTGAATGCTCAGCTGTACTTCAGACAGATATACAGTATTTGCTGTTATTAAAAATGCATTTAAAGGATTATTCCCTCCATGTGAATTTTCACTTTACGTGAACCCTTCTCAGTGAAACCCATGCGGTGAAATACCCAGCTGCCTACCAAGCTCTTCACTTTGCAATCCTGCCCTTGTCCCTCAACATGGGGGGCCAAGTACTTTCACAGGGGCTACCCCCAGCAAGGTTTCCCCCATGTTGAGGGCAAGTGGCCTGGTATGGTTAATGGAGGAGGGGCCTTGTGCTTATCCCCCTCCTTTACTGGCCAGGCGGAATACAGGGATAAGAGTCTGGTATAGATTTGGGGGAGACGTCATGCTTTTTTTTTAATGAGGTTAAAATCCATAGCAGATTCATAGGGTCTGTTATGGAATTTTGGGGGGACCCCATGCCTTTTTGATTTTTTCATGAGGTTCATTTTAAAATCCATACCAAACCTAAAGAGCCTGGTATAAATTGTGTGTGTGTGTGTGTGTGTCTCACACCCCCTAATAACCAGAAAGAAGCTATCATATTTAGAACAGTGTTACCACTGCTAAAAGTTTTGCTTCACTCTGTAGCTAGAGGTTCACTCTGCTGAACATCTATTCATTCGATCTTTGGCACAAAATTCTCCATAGACTTCACACAGTGTAGAACTCTTCCTCATATTATGTCCCCCTGCTGGCCGAATGTTATTAGTCCATTACCGCTCATGGTTAAATGTTCTCAAGCTATTTTTCTCTTAGAATTAAATGTTAGTAGTTGTTACATTCACCCTGCGAAAGGCAACAAGGGAACTATTGCACACATATGTCAGGTTTCTGTGGTAGTGAGCCCTTGTAGACAGCCAACTCAGGGTTCAACCGGGTTCAGAGTCTAAGCCCCAGCCTGCTCCTTCATCAGGGCCCCTGATGGTGTGGATGGACTTGCAGCAAGCTGGAACCAGATCGCAGCCCCCAGGTACTCCCAGCTGATGATACAGGGACCACTCGCATATGCAGAGTACAGATGGCAGGAAACAGAGGAGAATCCAGGAAACAAGCCGAGGTTAGGTCAGGCAAGCAAAAAGACAAAGCCGGGGTTGGTGCACGGGAAGTCTGACACAAAATACAAGTAAGGAAAGGCAAACCAGAAGCTGAGAGAAACTGGGAAGTTGCCCAGGCAGCACGGACTGCATTGAGCATGAATAACTTGAAGAGAAAGGAATATAAATCCACAGAATAGCATGCAATGCCCATAGGTTAGCAGCACAGGTCTAGCTAACATCTGAAGTCAGGTGACGTCTGATGACGTCAGACGTATGCTGAAGAAACTGCGCTAGGTGGAGTTTCTCGAGATACATTATTTCCTGTAGTTGCAGCGCAGGTGGAATGCAAAACGGCATTGCCATTATCTTACATGCTGATTCTTGTCTTCTTTGATATAAGTGCATTATTGTTGGTTTTAAATCATCTTCTCTCTCCCTCCTTACCTAAATATGCCTATGGACTGATATTGGAGCGTTGAAGTGCAATCTTATTCTGATTCCCTGGAAGGATGCCAGGTGCTATCCAAATTCCAATATGTGATGACCAACCTATGGGATTATCTTCCACATTTGACTCCTGTAATAGGGGTCAATAGAATCCGATGAGTGTGTGGTGTATCTGCATGCTGGTGGAGAGGATACTTTACCTTTACTCACGGTGGACGCTTATCACATTGGGAATAATTTGGACTTTTTTATGGACCTTTTTTATTTCTATATATTTCTTTAGTTTAATTTTTTGCAGCCTTGTTGCCTATTGGAATTGATCACTGTGGTGGTGTTTTCAAAAAGTTGTATGTCATTTATTATATAAATGTGTCTAAATTGATTTCACATTTACATTAAAGCCTCGTACACACGGGACGACGATCGTACGTACGATCGTCGCAAATCGTATGTTGCATAATGTACTACTGCACTACACGATCGTACGAGCACAGAAAGAACGTTCAGGTGCATGTAATTAGCATCCGGCTGTTCCTGACTTTGGAGCATGCGTGTTTTGCACAATACAACTTGTTGTACCAACTGCTCTGTACACACGATACAACGGTCGTATGAGCGCTTGTTGGTACGACCAAGTTTTCTAGTTTACTCATACAACTCCCTTGTACGACCGTCGTATGTTCGGCTGTTCTAATCACGCATACGAACGATCGATATCGCATACAACCGTCGTTAGTACGACCTGTTGTATACGATCGTCGTCCCGTGTGTACGAGGCTTTAGAAGCATGGTTACTTTGGTTTGTTTATTTGTACTAGGTGTTGACACATTTTATAACGAGCAGCTTTTTTATTATATATTAATAATTTAGCATATTTTAATTTAACAAACCTTTTTTGAGTTTAGACATTACTAATTTCACATGTACATATCCACTTACGTGGGTCAGGAGCCTAATTTTAGGCTTTTTTTTGTTTTCTAGCTGAATCACTGCAGCAAGCAATTAAGAATTTCACAGGCAGGAAACTGCAGGCTGAACCATTATTTGTTGCACTTGTGTCTAATTTATTATAAATCTATCCCTTGGAGTTTGGTTTTAAAATGGTCTCTGTTTTGCTTATGTCATGCCTATCTTTACTGCAGATTAATTGTCATTAGGAATAATAACAATGTTGTATCTTGTAAGTGAGGTTCTCATGCACTTCGCTGACAGGCATTTCACATATGATAGACTCTCTGCTCTAGTGGCATTTACCCTATAAATGCAGAATGAGTGCAAGGCACAGCTTCAGACTTGCCAGGTCACGGTGTCCCTGTTCTGATAATCATATCACACGCTGGCTGTTCTAGAAGACCACAGTCTCGCACAAGAAATATAGCTATGCACAGTTTGGTTGGTGCAAAAGGTAAAAGAATAAAAGCTTTCCTAATCTGCCTTGTTGACCCAAGGCCTAGGTTCATACATTACCAATCAACTCTCAGTGTTTTTTACTCTTTAATGGCTCGTACACACGGGACGACGATCGTACGTACGATCGTCGCAAATCGTATGTTGCATAATGTAAATAGCATACTGACATGCACCCGACGGTCGTACATACAACTTGCGGCCGGCCGAACGTGATGACACGAACGAGCGTATAAAGAGGAAGTAGCGTCACCCTTTGGGCTCCTTCATCTAATTTCGTGTTAGTTGAAGTGGACTTGGCGCATGCGTGTTTAGCACAATACAACTTGTTGTACACAACTGCTCTACACACGATACAACGGTCGTATGTGAGCTTGTTGGTACGACCAAGTTTTCTAGTCTGCACATGCAACTCCCATGCACGACCGCCACAGATGATTGATTTCGCTTGCAACGGTCGTGAGTACGACGTGTTGAATACGATCGTCGTCCCGTGTGTACGAGGCTTAAGGCTACATTTACATGGGTGATGGGGTGTGGACAATTTGCACGTTCAGGGCTAAACACCACATTTGGTCCCAGCAACACTCTATGCTAAGGCCACATACCAACTGGCAAATTAGCTGCAGGCAGTTTGTATGTAGCCAGAACCCTACAGAAATGCCAACCGTGGACTCACACTGGCTACATACAGAATTGGTCAGAGGTAGGGTTGCCACATCATCCCTTTAATCCAGGACACATATTAATTACACAGGTTCTGTGGCTGATTAAGGTGGTAATTAAACTCACTAGGTGCCTTATCTGCATTAATTTAGCCTCAGAACCTGTGGAATTCATATGTGTCCTGGATTAAACAGATGATGTGGCAACCCTAGTCAGAGGATCTATACAGATGAGCGGTTACATACAAACAGCCACAGTGCCTCCAATGGTTTGAACAAATCTGACAGCTCGCACTGACAGCTGATGCTGTTTTGAACCGCAGGCAAGTATCTACTAATTCTTAGCAGTAGACACCCTGTGTGTGAATGCAGCAGCTTGCATCCTTCTGATGACCACCAACCTACAAAACAGAAAACTATCATAGTTTTGTTAACATTTTTAAGATTAATATTTAAACACTTTAATGTCAGAGTGAAAGTAAATCTCTAAAAAAAATATTTGATTTAAAGTACACATGAACCCTAACCTTGTAAAACAACCCATTCTGTTTAAAATAGAGATATAAGGCAAAATGTTTATATATATACAGTGCCTTGAAAAAGTATTCATACCCTTTGACATTTTCCACATTTTGTCATGTTACAACCAAAAACATAAATGTATTTTATTGGGATTTTATGTGATAGACCAAACACAAAGTGGCACATAATTGTGAAGTGGAAGGAAAATGATAAATGGTTTTCTAAATTTTTTACATATAAATATCTGAAAAGTGTGGCGTGCATTTGTATTCAGCCCCCTTTATTCTGATACCCCTAACTAAAATCTAGTGGAACCAATTGCCTACATAAGTCATCTAATTAATAAATAGAGTCCATATGTGTGAATTTTAATCTCAGTATATATACAGCTGTTCTGTGAAGTCCTCAGAGGTTTGTTAGAGAACCTTGTTCGTGAACAAACAGAAGGATAAGGAACACACCAGACAGGTCAAGGATAAAGTTTAAAGCAGGGCTAAGTTATAAAAATATCCCAAGCTTTGAACATCTCATGGAGCACTGTTCACTCCATCATCTGAAAATGGAAAGAGTATGACACAACTACAAACCTACCAAGACCTGGGCGTCCACCTAAACTGACAGGCCAGGCAAGGAGAGCATTAATCAGAGAAGGAGCCAAGAGGCCCATAGTAACTCTGTAGGAGCTGCAGAGATCCACAGCTCAGGTGGGAGAATCTGTCCACAGGACAATTATTAGTTGTGCAGTCCACTAATTTGGCCTTTATAGAAGAGTGACAAGAAGAAAACCATTGTTGAAAGAAAGCCATAAGAAGTCCAGTTTTTGCAGTTTATGAGAAGCCATATGGGGGACACAGCAAACATGTGGAAGAAGGTGCTCTGGTCAGATGAGACCAAAATTGAACCTTTTGGCCTAAAAGCAAAACGCTATGTGTTGCGGAAAACTAACACTACACATCACCCTGAACACACCATCCCTACGGTGAAACATGGTGGTGGCAGCATCATGTTGTGGGGATGCTTTTCTTCAGCAGGGACAGGGAAGCTGGTCAGAGTTGGGAAGATAGATGGGGCCAAATACACGGCAATCTTAGAAGAAAACCTGTTAAAGTTTACAAAAGACTTGAGACTGGGGCGGAGGTTCACCTTCCAGCAGGACAACGACCCTAAACATTCAGTCAGAGCTACAATGAAATGATTTAGATCAAAGCATATTCATGCATTAGAGTGGCCCAGTCGAAGTCCACACATAATTCCAATTGAGAATCTGAGGCAAGACTTGCTGTTCACTGATGCTCTTCATCCAATCTGACAAAGTTTGAGCTATTTTGCAAAGAAGAATGGGCAAAAAGTCACTCTCTAAATGTGCAAAGTTGGTAGAGACATCTCCAAAAGACTTGCAGCTGTAATTGCAGAAAAAGGTGGTTTTACAAAGTATTGACTCAGGGGGGCTGAATACAAATGCACATCAAACTTTTCAGAATTTTTTTTGTAAAGAACTTTGAAAAACCTTTATCATTTTCCTTTTACTTCACAATTATGTGCCACTTTGTGTTGGTCTATCACATAAAATCCCAATAAAATACATTTACGTTTTTGGTTGTAACATGACAAAATGTTGAAAATTTCAAGGGATATAAATACTTTTTCAATGCATCGTGTACTGTATATAATTCTAAACACCTTTTTTCTTTTCTTTTAAAAATGATCGCATGAGCTATGTTCCCAGCTGAATAAGGGCCTTAGAGCCAGGGTTAGAGACTGCAGGGGAAGGGGGGGCATGTCATCAAGAGGCAGAAGAAAAACAGTACACCAATCTTCCCATAGAACAGCTGTGCAGGGGAGCGTGTCTACAGAGGTCTGACCAATGGGTTATAGGCAGGCTGTCCTCCCCAGTAGATCTGAAAGAAAAAACTAACCACACTGAGATGGATGTGCTGATATGCCTAGTGTGGTCAGTTTGAAATAGAAAATTCTGGCAGGATCACCAGGCATTTCACACAAAGGAAGCAATGCAAAAAGAACAGGATACTTAAAAATGCAAATAGTTAACTAGCTGGTAAGGTTGAATAAAGACACCAGTCCAGTTCAACATGCGCGCGTGTGTGTGTGTGTCTCGTCATTTTTAAATACAAGTACATGGTGCCACAGACACATATTAGAAATATGAAATATTGAACATATGAATTTATACCCCCTAAATATTTAGCAGATACTTTTTAGGCAGTGATTACAGCCCTGAGTCTGTCTGGAAAGGTCTTTATTAGAGATGATATCTGCAAAAAATATTTTGTTACAAACATAGGCGTTGTGAGAACTAGCATCAAATGTAAAACTTTTAAGGACACCGCCACTTGCTTTTCTTCTTTTTAAGGGTTTTCTTGACTATTTTTTATTAAAAGGAAGTTCAGCAAACACAAAACAACAGGTTAACTCATATGGGTTTTCAGCGTTTCACTCTTGCTTCAAAACAAACGATCCCTTAGCTTCCAGGCTTATACATGCGGTACAAATGCTCTGGCATTAACATTTAGGCATTTGTCTCTCTCCCACAGACTGGTCGCTCACCAACTCATGCACAGAGCTAGCAGCCTCTTGCTGTACTGGCTCCTACTTCTCTCCTAGGTGGAGCTCTCCTGACTCCTGGGCCAGAAATCCTGTCTGCCGTTGTGGAGGAGCCCAGAACCATGGTCAGGTCATTACTAAGGCCGGGTTCACACTAGCTGCAGCCATGGTTCACAGCAGGGGGTTCAATGAGTCTCTGCTCTCCATTTCAGGTGCGAATCAGGTCTGAATTTTTGCCTGAATTCGGACCTGAAAAGGAGCCAAATATGCACAGAACCCTTTGAGAGCCGGTCACACTCTCCTGTCATGCGAACTGGATGTGGGGAAACCCGCATTCAATTCGCATGAGTGTGAACATGGCCTAAAAGTGCAGCACACACCAGACCAATTAGTGTGCTGGCTGTTCTGAATGCCCAGGAAGGGGGGGGGGTGCCTGTGAGCTGGGGGCAGGTGCACTGTGCAGTGCCGATCTGGTGGCTCAGTCTGCTCCAACTCCCATCCTATCCCTGCTGAGTCTGTCCCACCACACACTCCACTCTTTGACTTGCATGCTGCTGTGAAAGGGCTTGAAATTAAGGTGGTATATTTAAATATAGAGGACAGAGCAGCTATAGATCCTGTCTGCCTGAGCCTAGGAGAGACCAGCCTGGGGCCATGATTGTAAGTAGCAGTCATATTGAATACCCCCCTTCTCTTTCTCACTCCCACCTCTCTCATTCCTCTCTCTCTCTCTCTCCCACTCCCCTCTCTCTCTCACCCCCCTCTCTCCCACTCCCCTCTCTCTCTCACCCCCTCTTTCTCACCCCCCTCTCTCTCACACTCCATCTCTCTGAAACCCTTTCTCTCTCTCTCCCCTCCCCCTCTCTCTCTCTCGCCCCCTCACTGTCTCACAGCCCCCCTCTCTCTTTCTCTCACCCCCCTCTCGCTCTCAACCCCTCTCTCTGTCTTTCACTCCCCTCTCTCTCTACCTCCCTCTATCTCTCACTCCCCACTCTCCCCCCACCCGCTCTCTAACCCCTTTTCTCTCTCACCCCCTTATCTCTGTCTCTCACTCCATTCTCTCTCTCTCTCTCTCAACACCCCTCTCTCTCCCTCTGATCAACTCTGCCATAAGATGTAAAATGTATTAAAACATTTACTTAAAAGAATGTGTGTGTGTGTGTGTGTGTGTGTGTATATGTATACTGTGTACGTATGTATGTGTGTGTATATACATACAGTGGGGATCCAAAGTTTGGGCACCCCAGGTAAAAATTTGTATTAATGTGCATAAAGAAGCCAAGGAATGATGGAAAAATCCCCAAACGGCATCAAATTACAGATTAGACATTCTTATAATATGTCAACAAAAGTTAGATTTTATTTCCATCATTTACACTTTCAAAATAACAGAAAACAAAAAAATGGCATCTGCAAAAGTTTGGGCACCCTGCAGAGTTAATATCTTGTACTGCCCCCTTTGGCAAGTATCACAGCTTGTAAACGCTTTTTGTAGCCAGCCAAGAGTCTTTCAATTCTTGTTTGAGGTATCTTTGCCCATTCTTCCTTACAAAAGTCTTCCAGTTCTTTGAGATTTCTGGGCTGTCTGTCATGCACT
>BLSH010532353.1:172817-185634 GCA_018402905.1 Glandirana rugosa
AATCCCTTTCTCATCCCTTCCATTTGATGTTTCAAATGGTCGGTCCCTTCTCTTTTGGCCTCGTTTAAATGGTACAATTAGAGAATTTTGGTACCTTCCTGTTTATATCAAATGACTGGCAGAGGGGAGGAGTTTTCCTATCCCATGGTTACTGGGGACTGCAAGGGTACTGGCTCAGGATCAGACATTACGTTGTTATACTGCAATTCCTTAAACACTCATTTTTATCTCTGAAAAAGAGGGGAAATGGGTCTGGCTGGAGTCACTAGGTCGTTCTGTATGAGTACCTTGGTCCACAAACGTACTTAAAATCTTAACCTGCACTATCTCCTCAGGGTGTCACTGACCAGTTCGGGGTATCACGACCAGGGCTTCGGACTACCGTGATAGTCCCAACTATATTTGTCCTTCCATGGTTTTAAGAGATTAACATGGTAAATTTGCTCCGGTTTTCTCTTCCCTGGCTGGTAAACTTTGTAGTTTACCTTCCCTACTCTTTCCCTAACTTCAAAGGGACCTTGCCACTTGGCCAGGAATTTGCTTTCACAGTGGGGACCAGTACTAGCACTCTACCCCTGGGGGTTGAAAGTTGTGGTCTTGGCACCTCGATTATAAACCCTCCTCTGGGTTTCCTGGGCTCGCTCCATATGTTCCGGTACAAGGGTCAGGACAGCTGCGATTCAATCTTGCATCAAGGAGATATGCTCAATGAGGCTTCTATACGGGGTGGCCTCTCCTTCCCATGTTTCTTTTGCGACATCATCTAGCAGCCCCCTGGGATGTCTACCATACAAGAGTTCAAACGTGGAATAACCTGTAGACGCCTGCGGAACCTCTCTTATGGCAAACATGAGATATGGTAGCAAAAAAATCCCAATTCCTCCCATCTCTGTCGACCACCTTTTTCAACATACTTTTGAGCATTTTATTAAATCTCTCCATAAGTCCATCCAATTGGGATTGGTAGACAGAGGTACAGAGATTAGAGATTTTGTATAACTTGCACAGTTTCTTAGTAACCCTGGACATGAACGGGGTGCCCTGGTCCATTAACAGCTCTTTTGGGATCCCCATGTGACTAAACACCTGGACCAATTCCTTGCGATAGTCCTAGCGGAGGTATTCCGCAAGGGTATGGCTTCAGGATAGCGTTGTCGCGTAGTCCAGTATTACTAGAATGTGCTGGTGGCCCCAGGCAGACTTTACTACTGGCCCCACCAGATCCAAGCCAATTTCTTTTAAAAGGCACTTCAATGATGGGTAGGGGAACAAGCGGACTGTTTAAATGGGATGACAGTGCAGACATTTGACACTCGGGGCATGACTCACAGTAGTCTCTGACATCTGCATACAGCCTGGACCAGAAGAATCTCTGGTTTACTCTTTCCATGGTCTTCTCCATACCCAGGTGTCCCCCCATTATATGACCATGGGCCAAGTCTAGCACCATCCTGCGGTGAGGTTTATGGAACCACCAGCTGTACTACCTCGTCCTCACCGTGTTTTACCACCTGATAAGGAAAATTGTTTTTAAGAGCCATGTAGGGGAAAGATACCCCCCAATTTGGATCCCCAGGTTCCCCATCCATCATCTTAACCACTTCCGGACCGCCGTACGTCGTTTGACGGCGGCCACTTTGAAGTGGGATACCGTTGTTATGGTAGCAGATAGCTACCATAACCCCGGTATCATTTTTTTCTGCAGGCGATTCCCTGCAAGATAAAAGTGATCTTAGCGGCGGATTCGCCGCTAGATCACTTTTATCAGCGGCGGGAGAGGTGCCCCCCCCCTCCCGCCGCTTTCCGGTCATCTCCGCCGCTTACCGGACCCGCCGGCAGAGGCGGAGATGATCGGGTCCTATCCCTGCAGTGTCCATGTGCCGGCTCCATAACAATGCTGGGCGGAAGCTACGTCACAAGTCGCTTCCGCCCAATGCTCTTAAAGGGGACATTTTTTTTTTTTCCCCTGCCACTTTTTTCAAATTTTTTTTTTTTTTTTATTGCATTTTAGTCCAAAAATGAGATCTGAGGTCTTTTTGACCCCAGATCTCATATTTTGGAGGTCCTGGCATGCTTTTTTCTATTACAAGGAATGTTTACATTTCTTGTAATAGGAAAAAAAGTGATCAAAATTTTTTTTTTTTTAAAAAGTTGTAAAAATAAAAATTAAAAAGTAAAATACATAATTAAAAAAAAAATAAAAAATTTAAAGCGCACCGTCCTTGCGAGCTCGCGCGCAGAAGCGAACGCATACCTAAGTCCCGCCCACATATGAAAACGGTGTGCAAACCACACATGTGAGGTATCGCCGCGATCGTTAGAGCGAGAGCAATAATTCTAGCCCTAGACCTCCTCTGTAACGCAAAAATGCTAACCTGTAGAATTTTTTAAACGTCGCCAATGGAGATTTTTATGTTGCAAAGTTTGTCGCCATTCCGCGAGCGGACGCAATTTTGAAGCATGACATGTTGGGTATCATTTTACTCGGCGTAACATTATCTTTCACAATATGAAAAAAAATTGACCTAACTTTACTGTTGTCTTATTTTTTAACTCAAAAAACTGAATTTTTTCAAAAAAAAATCGCGCTTTTAAGACCGCTGCGCAAATACGGTGTGACATAAAGTTTTGCAATGGCCGCCATTTTATTCTCTAGGGTCTTAGAAAAAAATATATATAATGTTTGGGGGTTCTAAGTAATTTTATAGCAAAAAAACCTGTTTTTAGCTGATAACCTCCAAACTCCAAAAAGAGGCTCGGTCTTAAAGTGGTTAATGTTCTCTCTGGCTCTTATGAGGGTGACATCTCGCAATTGCTCTGTACAAAAATCCTCCCTCCTGACATCTAAGTCAGGGGTCACATTCTGTCCACCCTCATTATTAGAGTCAGAGATGTTCTCTGGTTCATTAACCTCAAGCTGAGAGCTGTCTTCCAGCTCCTCAGCCATTACAGAAAAAGGAAGTGGGTTTCCTCGTCCCTCGGTCCTGCCAACTGTCTCTTCTTCCATTTGGCAAAAAGGGTCTGGTGAGAGTTCCCATGCTTCCCCAGCAGGGGGTGCTCTATCCTCCAGACTCTCTGTGCCTTCCCATAACCTCCAGAAATTAGGAAAATCCGTCCCCACCAGGACCTCATGAAGCAGGTAAGGTACCACCCCCACTGAATGTGTTACCCTGCCCCAAGGGGTGTCAATCTCAATCACGGCAGTCTGGTTGTCCCAAGTGTCCCCATGGATGCAAATGACCCTGATTGTGCTAGGGTGTAATTTTGCAGGATTTACACACTTGCTGTTGACTAAAGTCACAACACTACCTGAATCAGGCAGTGCAGTGACTGGCTTCCCATCAACAAAAATCACACACATTTGCTTTTCCATGTGACCCTGCTGTAATGCCGTGCATGTAACCTGTGCAAAAAGAGATATGCCTCTTTTAATATATGCATTATCACACTGCATTAGTTCATCATTTAGAGGACAATTGGCAGCAATATGTCCCAATGCATGACATCGGTAGCACTGTATGTGCTCTATACCCAGTCCTCTCAAGGATCCCCAAGATCTTCCTGGCTTCTTTGGCCAGTCACCAGATCTAGAGCCCATAGTCTATTTAGCTGTAGCAGTCTTATCAAACTTCCCCACGCCCTTGAACCCTGGAACAGTCTTACTGGGTCCACTGGGAGATCTTTTACCCCTAGATACATTGGAGTGGGGCGCAGACGGGTGCAACAAGTCCTCAGCAGCACTGTATCTCTCCACAAGGTCCACCAAGGACCCAGCGGGTTAGCGTGGGTGACACTTGTAGAGGATTCAGCGGGTTAGCTGAGAGCCAACACAGGTAAACTTTGTCAGCAATAGTGTATCACAACTCCTGGATATGGATGGGAAAATAACTCTGACCATAGGTGGCATAAACCACTTAATAGTATAAAGTTGCACACAAAGAAACATGTCAGACAAGGAGATATATACAATTAAACATGATAAAAAATAAATAAAAACTGTGGTTCAGCAAAACCTGATACCCATACCAGGATACGGGTGACAGTTCCAGAGTATAACAGGGTTCACCCTGGGGCTGCGCTTAGTCAGAAGTAGAATGAGCTTCTGTATGGAAACAAAGAAGAAAGGCAAAGCGCGCCTCTAAGAGTAAACCATAACAAACTTTTATTTGTGAAGAAGGGGCGTAAGCCTCGACAACGTGTCGCCGTTCCCACGTCAGCGCACTGCCCAACCGGAACCGGAAGTGACATTGTGCTGCTCCACCACGAGACCAGGAAGCACAGGAGACCACCGGCATTATTCTCAGTACCATCTGGAGACAGCCAACACTCCCCTCTCCCAGAGGCACCGGACATTTGCTACTATCAGCTAGCAGTGGATTACACTGCAATGTGATCCTCACGTCTGTGTTTGTGAGTACCACTGAGACTGTTTTTATAATAAAAGTTTGTTATGGTTTACTCTTAGAGGTGCGCTTTGCCTTTCTTCTTAGCTGAGAGCCAAGCCAGGGACCCAGTGGGTTAGCGTGGGTGATGCTTGGAGTATACAGCGGGCTAGCTGTGGAAGAGCTCAGGGGATCCAGCGGGTGGCTGGGATTTGAAGGTCTGGTGAGAAGACTGGGAGCTCAGTGAGAAAATCTACAGTGAGAGTCTGTGAGATGTGAGAGGAGATCTGCAATGGAATACTGTGAGTTAAGTGTTCAGATCTACAGTTTCGTTGCTATAGGAGACAGTCATCTACAAATACAGTTTGCTGCAATCCAGCTCAAAGGCACTTGAACTGTATAGCTGTCTGCCTATTATTATTTCTCGGAGTCTGCCAATTGCTATTGCATCTGCCTAAGGGTGTCCTGGCCTTAAACCTCTTTCCACCAGTTCTGTTCAAGAGACAATAAATCTCTTTTTCTTGCATTCAAAAAGTGACTGGTACCCATGTTCCCAAATTGCATTACACCCACCATGCCTAGTAACCCATACCGTGAAGAGGGATATCGGCTCTCCCTAACTCTGGAGGTCACCATTAGGCCTCTAGGGGTCGGGGACATCGCCACACTCTCAACATATATAACTGTTCCTGGTATTAAAACCCACTTAACCCCTTCCTGCTGCCACCTCCCGGCCCGCTGGCAGGTGAATGTAAGAAAAAAAATTAGGGAAATTAAGGAAAAATAAGAAAAAAAATGGCAACCCCCCCCACCCCCATGCATACCAGGTTGCCCCACCAAGCTCTATAAACTTTGTTCGAGAAATAAAAAGAGTGAGGTGGAAAAAAGTCAGCCACAGCTGCAGGTGCCGGCTTTCATAACTGCTGATAGCCGGAGATTCGTCCATTCAAATTGTTTAGCTTGAATGGTGGAATCTATGGATTTCTCTTGTAGCCTGTTGGGCTACTGTGGAGCTTAGCCAGTGTTCAGAGGCTGATGGGGATAGAGAACTCTGGATGGATAGATTGACTAAGCACTTAAACCTATTGAGCTGAGCACCCCTGCTACTGGGTTCTGAGAGGAAAACTGCCATGTAAAAAGGAACTGCCTTATTTCTGAGAAAGAAAGAGACTTCATGTATTATGGACTGTTACTGTTGACTACCTTACTACAATAAAGTGTAGTTGTACTGAGCCTCTGGCTGCTTTGAAATGAGTGAAGTGGATGTCTGTTACTGCAGAGGCCACCAATCCAGCTCATGGCCCCAGCAGCGTGACATCAGCACGTACAGGCCCCACCCAACGTGTTTCTCGTGCATACACATCCTCAGGCGATCTGCCTACAGCTGATGTCAGTGTGTGACCCTATAAATAGCCTGCTAGCGTGGGAAAGATGCGATATTGACGGCCCATCAATATGCCAGAGCAATAATTCTAGCGCTATAGCTCACATTTAAAGTGGTTGTAACCCTAAAAAAAAAAAAGAGATCCTGTTCCCTTATAGCAGATTAAACAGTACAGTGCTTGTGCTGTACAATCTGCTACCTTTCTAAGCTGTAAAAAACCTGGTTGATCCTAGACATGTGCAATTCATTTTGTTCTGAATTAATATTCTGACAAATTTTTCATTATTCGGAGATTCGAATATATCCGAATACCCAAATTACAATATAAAGGAATTTCACCGAATGCTCCGAATAACGAAACTTTGTCAGAATTTCGGAAATTCGGTTAGAATCAAAACTAATTTTACATCAAACTCCATTTGAATTCTAACTGTACACATATTGCTGTTTTTGTTAAGCCAAAGGTTATTTAACCACTTCAATACTGGGCACTTTCACCCCCTTCCTTGCTGGACCAATTTTCAGCTTTCAGCGCTGTCGCACTTTGAATGACAATTGCGCGGTCATGCAACACTGTACCCAAATGACATTTTTATCAAATTTTTCACACAAATAGAGCTTTCTTTTGGTGGTATTTAATCACCTCTGGGTTTTTTATTTTTTGCGCTACGAATTAAAAAAAGCCGAAAATTTTCAAAAACAATGCATTTTTCTTCGTTTCTGTTATAAAATTTTGCAAATAAGTAATTTCTCTTCATACATTTTGAACAAAAATGATACTGCTACATTTCTTTGGTACAGATAACCCAAATCGGGGTTTATTTGGTGTTGGCAGTGATGGCGGACAGACAGATGTTTGGTGCACTGTGACAGATGTGATGG
Organism: Glandirana rugosa; assembly: GCA_018402905.1. NCBI lineage: Eukaryota > Metazoa > Chordata > Amphibia > Anura > Ranidae > Glandirana > Glandirana rugosa. The sequence continues at coordinate 179,466 of BLSH010532353.1, forward strand.
GGACAGATAGATGTTTTGTGTATGGTGACAGATGTGATTTGGGGACTGTTTTATAGGGAAACTGACATGTATGGGGATAGGGGTATCAGTGGTTCTTGGTGCACTGTGTGGGAGACGATCTGTGAGAGCTCTCTGTGTTAAATCATCTTCATACAGAGAGTTGTCACAGAGCTGCAGCTTCCCCCTCTCCCCCCCCGCATTGAGCTCTCACTGAGCTTGGTGGGGGGGAGAACAGTCACAGAGACACGTGTCTCTGTTTACATTGTGACGGCTGTGATTGGACACAGCTGTCACGTGATCAGGAGGGCCAATCACAGCGCCCATATCCCGATCTGTGCTCGGCCGGATCCTGTGATCATAATGATCACAGGATCGAGCCGCAGCACGCCTCGTGGCCAGGCTGCGAGCACCCATTCTGAAGGACGCACCTGAACATCCACTCAGAACGGCGTGGCTCCCACCCGGCTGTATATGTACAGTGGCCGTGTGGGAGGTGGTTAAAGAGTCATTGTAATCATTTGATGATTTTTTTTTGTTTGTTCACTTTGCCACATTCGAATGGAAAAAAAAAATTCTAAAGTTTTTGTTTCAAACGATTCAATTTTTCCAATTGAAAAAAATCTGTAAATTTAAAAAAGACACATAACAAATTCCGAATATGAATTTCGGATATGAATTGAAGGAATCAACCAAATTTAACTAAACTAAATGACTGCATTAACGAATCGAAATGAAAGTAAAACATTTTTTTTGCCATGCACATGTCTAGTTGATTCTGCCTTTTCTTGTGTCCTCTTCTGTGTGCATGGTAATCATGGCTGCTGATCCATGATTACCACGGTCAGTTTACGCACCTCCGTCATCTCGTTGTTCTCCTCTTTTCCTCTCCCCCTCCCTCCCTAAGGTATTTACAGGCATCATTTAAAAAAAAAAACATTTACACAGAGTGGGAAAGATTAATAGAACAGAGAGGCTGGTTGTAATAATTTTTGTTTACACTTTAACTCTAAACTGATAACCTGTAAAGGCTTTTAAAGTGTCACCTGCGGACAATTTTAGGTACTGAAGTTTGTTACCATTTCACAGATGTATGTAATTTTTAATCTTAACATGTTGGTTATTCATTTACTCACTGCAACATCATCTCTTATATTTTAACACAAATTGGGTATTATGTATTATTGTGTTTGTGTTTGCTGAAATGTATTTAAAGTGGAGTTCCCCCTGACATGCCACAATTGGCATGTCATTTTTTTTTGGGAGGGGGGGCGGATACCTGTTTTTTACAAGTATCCAGCTCCCACTTCCTCTCCTGGCACCGCGGAGCCGGAAGGAAGTTCACCTCTCCCCCTCCCTCCTGGCAATCTTCTGGGACCCAGAAGATTGCCTAGCCATTCACAGCGAGCAGCGCGGCTTGCACATGTGCAGTGCATGCCTGGCTTTAAAGAAAAAGCCAGGTGCCCACACTTGCTATACCGGTGCCACACAAAGCAGCGGGATAGGAGCGAGGCAGTGGGCGGCCCCATCTCTGGACCGTGGGACAGGTGAGTGTCTGATTATTAAAAGTCAGCAGCTACACTTTTTGTAGCTGCTGACTTTTAAAACGGTGGAACTCCGCTTTAAAGGGTAACTCCACTTTCATAGGGAAAAAAAATAAAGAAAAAATAATATAGCCTATACAATTGAGACATAGTCATATTGTAATTGAATGCTATTAAAAATTACCTTTCCATTTTCAATCTGCAGCAAATCTGTAATTTTCTGAAAATCCAAAGCTACCTATAGCTACCTGGAGTTGTTCTGTACACAGAATGTGTACAGAACTCCCCCCCAGAAACATAATTTCCTGCTTGTGTAATTGGCTCACCAATTTTCCCAGAAGTCTGCCTAAGATACAAGTCAGATTTCAGGCATCCCCCGCAACAAAAATTTTATTTTTGGTGAGATACTCCCAGTAGGAACACGTCTAAAGGGATGCAGGCCCAGCAGATTTCCTCATTAGTGCTCTACAGCTGCACAGCTGATTGATAATTATGAAACCACTCCCCTTAGACCCACTTAGCCAGGGGCACAGAGGAACAAACAGTGAATTTCTGTTTGATAAGCGGATGATATCATGCAACGAAAAATTGAAACAGCCACCATTTTATTCCCAGGGGCCTCTGCTTTCACAATATATCTTGTTGTTTGTGGGTTCTAAGTAATGTAAACATGTATATAAAAATTACAGGAAAGTGGTTAAACTTACAGTATCTCACAAAAGTGAGTACACCCCTCACAGTTTTGTAAATATTTTATTCTACCTTTCTCATGTGGCAACACTGAAGAAATTACACGTTGCTACAATGTAAAGTAGTGCATGTACAGCTTGTATAACAGTGTAAATTTTCAATCCCCTCAAAATAACTCAACACACAGCCATTAATGTCTAAACCGCTGGTAACAAAAGTGAGTACACCCCTAAGTGAAAATGTCAAAATTGGGCCCAATTAGCCATTTTCCCTCCCCTGTGTAATGTGACTCGTTAGTGTTACAAGGTCTCAGCTGTGTTAAATTTGGTGTTTTCGCTCTCACTCTCTCATACTGGTCACTGGAAGTTCAACATGGCACCTCATGGCAAAGAACTCTGTGTGGATCTGAAAAAAAGAATTGTTGCTCTACTGAAAGATGGCCTAGGCTATAAGAAGATTACCAAGACCCTGAAACCGAAGCTGCAGCATGGTGGCCAAGACCAGGACAGGTTCCACTCAGAACACGCCTCGTCATGGTCGACCAAAGAGATTGAGTACACGTCCTCAGAGTCATATCCAGAGGTTGTCTTTGGGAAATAGACGTATGAGCGCTGCCAGCATTGCTGCAGAGGTTGAAGGAGTGGGGGATCAGCCTGTCAGTGCTCATACCATACCACGCACTCTGCATCTGATTGGTCTGCATGGCTGTTGTCCCAGAAGGAAGCCTCTTCTAAAAATGATGCACAAGAAAGCCCGCAAACAGTTTGCTGAAAACAAGCAGACTAAGAGCATGGATTACTGGAACCATGTCCTGTGTTCTGATGAGACCAAGATATACTTATTTGGTTCAGATGGTGTCAAGTGTGTGTGGCGGCAACCAGGTGAGGAGTACAAAGACAAGTGTGTCTAGCCTATGGTCAAGCATGGTGGTGGGAGTATCATGGTCTGGGGCTGCATGAGTGCTGCCAGCACTGGGGAGCTACAGTTCATTGAGGGAAGCATGAATGCCAACATGTACTGTGACATACTGAAGCAGAGCATGATTCCGTCCCTTCGGAGACTGGTACGCAGGGCAGTATTCCAACATAACGACCCCAAACACACCTCCAAGATGACCACTAGAGTTGAGCGGACACCTGGATGTTGGAGTTCGTCAGGTTCGGCAGAACCTCGTGAAACCGTTGTTGAAACCAATATTGATGTATACAGATCTCTGATGTAAATGTATTGATGGGTTTTGCATGCTATCAGGGCCACAAGCTGACCTATATACATGGCCATTTTAGATATTAACATTTTTAATGGTTTGACAACATAAGCGCAGGCATACCAATCTCGCATTTTTACTTTTTCACTTTGTCTGTGATTTTGCTTGCTGCTGACTTACGTTTGGGTAAGCGCGGTATAACATTCTAACATAAGTGTTAAATTAGGTGTTATCGCTCTCACTCGCTCATACTGGTCACTGGAAGTTCAACATGGCACCGCATGGCAAAAAACTCTCTGCGGATCTGAAAAAAAGAATTGTTGCTCTACATAATAATGGCCTAGGCTATAAGAAGATTGCCAAGACCCTGAAACAGAGCTGCAGCACGGTGGCCAAGACCATACAGCGGTTTAACAGGACAGGTTCCACTCAGAACAGGCCTCGCCATAGTCAACCAAAGAAGTTGGGTGCACATGCTCAGCATCGAATCCAGAGGTTGTCTTTGGGATATAGATGTATGAGTGCTGCCAGCATTGCTGCAGAGGTTGAAGGGATGGGGGGGTCAGCCTGTCAGTGCTCAGATCATACGCGTCATGGTCTGGGGCTGCATGAGTGCTGCCAGCACTGGGGAGCTACAGTTCACCGAGGGAAGCATGAATGCCAACATGTACTGTGACATACTGAAGCAGAGCATGATTCCGTCCCTTCGGAGACTGGGCGCAGGGCAATATTCCAACATAACGACCCCAAACACACCTCCAAGATGACCACTAGAGTTGAGCGGACACCTGGATGTTCGAGTTAGTTGGATTTGGCAGAACCTCGTGAAATCGTTCGGGTTCGGCACCGAACTCGATCCGAACTTGACCCCGGACACCGAACCCCATTGAAGTCAATGGTGACCTGAACTTTTGTGCACAAAAATGGCTGTAAAAAAGTCATGGAAAGGGCTAGAAGGCTGCAAAAGGAAGCAAAATGGGGGTAAGAGTAGGACAAGTGCCTTGCAAACAAATGTGGATAGGGAAATAACTTAAAATCACATAGAAAAAAATAAAAATAGGAGGAGGAGGTGGATGTGGAGTAGGAGCCTAAAGGTTGACTAGGCCGTGACCGTGGCAGTGTAGGTGGAAGTGGCGGTGGTGGAGGAGGCAGCCAACACTGTTTTTTGTTTGTTTGGGGTTTTTTTAGAATTGGAGTAGCCCCCAAAATATTGAGACATATTCAAAAGAAAAAAAGGATAGCAATGGCTGTGTGAGGCCGGTCTAAATGTGTATTCTGCACAAGGTGCAGACAAGTCTTGGGGGATTCATGTCTGGTTCATTTTAATAAAGGTTAGCTTGTCCATGTTGGCTGTGGACAGGCGGCTGCCGTACTAAACACATGTTCAGACATTACACTGGCTGCAGGGCAGGCCAGCACCCCCAAGGCATAAAGGGCAAGCTCATGCCATGTGGCCAATTTGGAGACCCAGAAGTTGAATGGGGCAGACCCATCAGTCAGTATGTGTAGGCGTGTGCACACATACTGTTCCACCATGTTACTGAAATGCTGCCTCCTGCTAAGACGTTGCCTATCAGCTGGTGGTGCTGTTTGTGGTGGCGTGCTGCTGACAAAGCTTTTCCACATTTCGGCCATGCTAACCCTGCCATCTGAGGTGCTGGCGGTGCCACAGCTGCGTTGGTAACCTCTTTCTCCTCCTCCTCCTCTGCCTTCGCCTTGTGCTTCCACTGAGCCCCCCGGTGTCATTCGGGAATGCCCTCAGCAGCGCGTCTACCAGAGTACGCTTGTAGTTACGCATCTTTCGATCACGCTCCAGTGAGGGAATTAAGGACGGCACGCTGTTCTTGTAACGGGGATCCAGCAGGGTGGCCACCCAGTAATCAGCACAAGTTAAAATGTGGGCAACTCGGCTGTCGCTGAGCAGGCACTGCAGCATGTAGTCGCTCATGTGTGCCAGGCTGCCCAGAGGCAAAGACAAGCTGTCCTCTGTGGGAGGTGTATCATCTGTGTCCTCCGTATCCCCCCAGCCACGCTCCAGTGATGCCCACGAGCTGAGTTGGGTGCCACCCTGCTGTGAACACGGTTCCTCTTCCTCCTCATCATCATCCTCGTCCTCCTCATCCTCCAGAACTGTCCCCTGGCTATAAAATCTTTGACCTGGCCTATGCTGTTGCAGGAACCCACCCTCCGAGCCACTTGTGAATGACTGGCCTGATAACCGTGGAAATTACCCCTCTTCCTCCTCCTCCTGTGCCACAACCTCTTTCATCATCGCCCGAGGTGTTTTTTCAAGGAGACATAGAAGTGGGATAGTAACGCTGAGAACAGCGTCATTGGCACTGGCCATGTTGGTGGAGTACTCGAAACACCGCAATATGGTACACGTATAACGCCACAAAGCTCATGAGGTGGTTGTACCGGTCACGGTTACTGCGACAAGAGTCGCAATGATAGGGTGAAGATACAGAGGAACTTTTTTGTGGAGCCCGCTACTACTTTCTCCAACACCGTGTCCTCCTCCTCCTTCTCCCCATTAAAGGTGCCAATAGTCCGGTCAGTAAGTGTTCACCGAGCCTCCCACCCAAGGACGTTGTCGTATCCGGTCCAGTTTCTAAAATATCGGTCCCCTGTCAAGACCTCCTACTCCTCCTGCTCCTACTACTACTCCTCCTTCTCCTTGGCACAAGTGTCGTCCCACCGTGGGTTGAGTCGAGCACCCGTAGTGACCTCG
>BLSH010532354.1:7192-23461 GCA_018402905.1 Glandirana rugosa
CCCCCCCCCCCCCCCGAATGCACTGATTTATATTGTACACTCAATACGCTGTGTGTTTATATATACTGGACTGTATATATTTTAATACGCCACGTCAAGTGTACTATATACCGTACGCACACCCGCGAATGCACTGATATATAGGGTACACTCAATACGCTCAGTATAAACAGAGGCTGAGCTAAATTTTTTACTTTACAAGATTTTACTTGATTTATGTGAGTAGTTTTAACCTTTGTCTAATAAATGTTTCATAACGGTACCTCACTATATGACCCTTTTTTCCTGTGGGTGTCTATGTTACCAAAGTGAGTTTGAGCACCAGAGAACGTTCCATAGGAGCAAAGGAGATATAGGAGATCCCACCTAGGAAGACATACTAGGAGTACAATTATATTACAGGAATATTCAACACCATTGAAAGAAGTGGGCTCATTTACCATATATCCCAGGCTGGGGAAAAGCCACCGCTCTGAATGCAGCGGGCTCTGGTAAGCCTTTATACAGCTGGTGGTGGATGCACATTGCTTATCAGTGCACCGGGTGCTGTGTTATTAGTTATCTGCACTTGTAGACACTCCTGCACACAATATACTTACTGTTCAAGGTGGACTTATTGCCTTTAATTTGTTTATTGTCAGCATTGGTACAATTTATATATTTTTTTATTTCTTCAATTTAGCGCAGACTTTGTTTATACTGTGCTTATATACTTTTTAGTATTCGGCTGCAGCTGATTTGGACTTTAGCGCAGTTTATTATTATTCTTTCTACACTCAATACACTGTGTGTGTGTGTATATATATATATATATATACATACATACATACACATACATACACAGTGGTGCTCATAAGTTTACATACCCTGGCAGAATTTATGATTACTTGGCCATTTTTCAGAGAATTTGAATGATAACAGAAAAGCGTTTCTTTCATTGATGGTTAGTGTTTTGGCTGAAGCCATTTATTATCTATCAACTGTGTTTACTCTTTTTAAACCATAATGGCAACAGAAACTACCCAAATTACCCTGCTCAAAAGTTTGCATACCCCAGTTCTTAATACCATGTATTGCTCCCTTTAACACCAATAACAGCTTGAAGTATTTTGTGGTATTTTTGGATGAGGCTCTTTACCTGATGGTAAAGCTGCCCATTCCTCTTGGCAAAAAGCCTCCAGTTCCTGAAAATTCTTGGGCTGTCTTGCATGAACTGCACATTTGAAATCTCTCCATTGTGGCTCAATGATATTAAGGTCAGGAGACTGAGATGGCCACTCCAGAACCTTCACTTTATTCTGCTGTAGCCAATGACAGGTCAACTTGGCCTTGTGTTTTGGATTATTGTCATGTTGGAATGTCCAAGTGTGTTGCATGCGCAGCTTCCTGGCTGATGAATGCAAATGTTCCTCCAGTATTTTTTTATAACATACTGCATTCATCTTGCCATCAATTTTGACCAAATTTACTATGCCTATGTAGCTCACACATCTCCAAAACATCAGTGATCCACATCCGTGTTTCACAGGCCTTGATGACTCCTCTCCAAATGTAGCATTTATGGTTGTGGCCAAAAAGCTAAATTTTGGTCATCACTCCAAATGACTTTGTGCCAGAAGGTTTGAGGCTTGTCTCTGTGCTGTTTGGCATATTGTAAGTGGGATACTTTGTGGCATTTGTGTAGTAATGACTTTCTTCTGGCGACTCAACCATGCAGCCCATCTTTCTTCAAGTGCCTCCTTATTGTGCATCTTAAAACATGTTTTCAGAGAGTACTGTATTTCACCTGAAGTTATTTGTGGGTTTTTGTTTGCATCCCAAACAGTTTTCCTGGCAGTTGTGGCTGAAATTCTAGTTGGTCTACCTGACCATGGTGTGGTTTCAACAGAACCCCTCATTTTTCACTTCTTGATTAGAGTTTAAACACTGCTGATTGGCATTCTCAATTCCTTGGATATCTTTTTATATCCCGTTCCTGTTTTATACAGTTCAACTACCTTTTCCTGCAGATCCTTTGACAATTCTTTTGCTTTCCCCTTGACTCAGAATCCAGAAACTTCAGTGCAGCACTGGATGAAAGATGCAAGGGTCTATCAGGAGTCCAGAAACTCATTGACATTTTATAGACACACACTAATTACAAGCAAACAGATCACAGGTGAGGATGGATACCTTTTGATAGCCATTCAAACCCCTTTGTGTCAAATTGTGTGCATGTTATAAGGCCAAAATCAACAGGGTATGTAAACTTATGAGCACAACTGTGTGTGTATGTGTATGTATGTGTGTATATATATATATATATATATATATTGTGTGTGTGTATACATATACTGTGTGTGTGTGTGTGTATATATATATATATCTATGCACTGCCTGGACTAACTGACGATATACAGATCACCCCATCTATCATAGATTTCACTCTACACTAAACTGCCTATATATAGATCGCTCTATCTATCTAATATTTTTTTCACAATAAACACTAGCTACACTGAACTGCCTGCATGTCACTAGCTAAGCTCACTCTCTCGCCATGTTATTAACACACTACATAGAGCCGCTGTACAAGTGGCTTTATATAGTGTGGGGTGTGGATTGAGGCTGCTGAGCAGTGATTGGCTAAAGGCACTCTGCCTTTAGCCAATCATATCTCTCACAGCAGAGTGCTCTGTGATTGGCCAAAGCATGCAGGTCATGTGCATGCCTTGGCCAATCAGCAGGCGACATTTCCCCCGCCATTGGAATGCATTATGGGGTGCTCGAAGTTCCCGCGAACGCCACATAATCTAAATGTGGTGAATGAGCGAATGCCCAATGTTCGAGTCAAATTTACGCTTGACTCGACCAGCAGGCCCATCCCTAATAGCAACATCATCAGATTTTTTGAGCAATCATTGAGTTTACTTCCCAATTTTTCTTAAGATCATTGGAAATATGATCCAATATTGGAAATATTTGGATTCTTAGGCCCACTGGATTTAAACCCACTCTGATATACCTATCTAGAGACTGTATATGCCAGTGTAAGGCCGATTTTTGGAGAAAAAAAAAAAACTTTGGTGAGGTTGAAAAAGAGATGCCAGATCTGGCATTTGACATAAGGTCCTCCCATTCCTGACCCTGAAGATCCCCCATACAGAGTGTTCAAACAAAGGAAAACAAGATATCTATTATGTTTCTATTCCAATTTCCTGATCTTTATCAGTAGGATATATCCAAACTGACAGATACCGTTAATATGGATCCTTGAATTTACACAGAACAATTTCTATATAAAGAAAAGCACCTAATTGGGTCCACACATGGTTTTGGTCCACACATGGTTTTGGGGCTGCAGGGTGAGGTTGGTGTGTTGTCAACCCTGTATATGAAACATGAAAAGAACAGCCCTACAAACCATGCGTGTAATTGCCAAGTCCCTTTTAAACATATGATTCGTAGAACAACCTCAATATGGGACTTTAACGGCAATTATAAAAAAACATATCTTTCAACAAAAAACTCTTTATATAAAAAACTGTATTCTTTATTTATCCATGTTAAACATTTTTACTCCATTATACATACAATACATATAGTCTTGTTCATCTATACAGATGACGATGGTTTCAGTATTCTAAAACGGTATTCCCCATGTGTCGCTGTGCCACAGATGACTCGTGGTCTCAGTAAGAAGGGGACATCCAACGCATTTCGAATTTATGCAATCAAGATCTTCCTCAGGGATATATTGCCATTTCTGTGCTCTGTGTTTGTTTTGCCTCAAATGCTGTGCAAGGATCACTGTGACATTGTCCAACGAGCGGTGTCTAATAAACATCATTTACTGGAGAAAAGAAAAGAACCCAAAATAAGAGGGTTGTATGGCTTACTTATGACATGGGGGGACCTGAATGTGAGATCCCCTTCCATTGCATCTCAGGTACATAGTTATCACTTCACAATGGGAACCACCCCATGTGAATGTGAGCCTAATGATGGGAAAAAATTAGTACCTGTGTAGAGGCTGTGAATAGCACCTTCTGAAAAGATTCCTAGAGTGTGGGTCTGCTGCCCATGTGGTGTGTCCGACCGCCTGGAACGGACATCCGCACAGTCCAGTGTACGGCGAGGAATGGCACCGATCATGGTCCCCGGCATCTCTAAATTGCGCATGCGCAACGCAGCCACATCACACGCAATCACTTCATATCCATCAAATAGGATGACAACATCCGAGAGTCGGGTACGTATGCCTCTACCTCCGGTTCCCAGTATGTAACCTTCCGGGAATTTGGACCATGTGGGTGAGACTAAAACCGCAGACACAGAAAGTTCCTCTTGGGGGCCTGGATCAGAGAACAAGCCTCCAAAACAGGCACCCCATCGAAGAAGATGACGATCAGGCTTGCACATGTGAAGTGGGGGCCTTTCAGTGCCGGGCACAGCATGGGCACACAGGGCAAGGAGAAAGCATGCCAGTACCTTACAGAGCCCAGTCTGTGTCAGAGGTCAGCTGGAGAAAAGAAGAAACATTCTTTTTACAAGACATGATTAATATAATTTGTAGTGGAATAACAAATTCCTGTATTGTACATTGGTTTTATTAAGGGCAGTTCCAAATGCCCAAATACTGTATGTCCAATATCTAATATCTCACGCAATGCCAGTGTGGGTCATTCTACTTGACAAGACATGACAGGAGCTAGGGCAATGGGTGGACAAACACATGCATGGCATGCAAACTTACAACCTATACTTACCACTAGGCTGACACATCACCAAAAAACACAAATATAGGATGCCCACTGTTAGTTTCACTGTTTTTGACCACCTACATATCCCAATTAGGGGGATGGTGATTGGAATAAGGTCCTGCTCCAGCGCAAGATGCGCTGGATCAGGTACCTTAATGCCACATCACCCCCAGGTTTAAATGAGGCTGAAAGCTTCAGGCCATTCCTGGAGGGATTCAGATCAGGGAAGACAGATTGAGGACAAACACAAAATTCCCCTTCCCTCTCTTCTTCTCTTCTCCCCCCCCCTGATGTCTTACTGGCTTCCTATTCTCCTAGGGGGGTGTAACATTTAGGCCCCACACAACCATATCCCATACCTGGAAGGCTCCCAAAATGGGGATGATTAACAATAGAAAACTTGTATATTGTACCAATGAGTTTTCTTTTGAGTTATTTTGTATGGTTTGATTTTGTTGATTTAATATTATATATTGGATATAGAGTATTTGTGCATTTGTAACTGCCCTTAATACCAATGTACAATACAGGCATTTTATTCCACTACAAATTAGATCATGAATCATGTCTTGTAAAAAGAATGTTTCTTCTTTTCTCCAGCTGACCTCTCACACGGACTGGGCTCTGTAAGCATCGAGGCGTCTTTGAGGTACTGGCGTGCTTTCTCCTTGCCCTGTGTGGCCATGCTGTGCTCAGCACGGAAAGGCCCCCACTACACATGTGCGGGGCCTGATCGTCATCTCCTCTGATGGGGTGCCTGTTTTGGAGGCTTGTCCTCCGATCCAGGCCCACAGGAGGAGCTTTCTGTGTCGGCGGTTTTAGTCTTGCCCGCATAGTCCAAATTCCTGGATGTGTACATCCTGGGAACCGGAAGTAGCAGCATACATATCCGACTTTCAGATGTTGTCATCTGATTTGCTGGATATGATGTGATTGCGCGTGCTGTGGCCGCGTCGCACATGCACAATTTAGAGACGCTGGGGACCATGATCGGTGCCATTCCGCGGCATACACTGGACTGTGCGGATGTCAGTTCCAGGCGGCCGGACACACCACATGGACGGCAGACCCGCACTCTAGGAATCTTTTGAGAAGGCACTATTCACAACCTCTACACAGGTATACATTTTTTTCCCATCATTAGGCTCACATTCACATGGGGTGGTTCCCTTGTAAAGTGATAACTATGTACCTGAGATGCAATGGAAGGGGACCCCACATTCAGGTCCCCTCATGTCATATGTAAGCCATACAACCCTCTTTGTCACGTACCTGGTGGACGAGTCTGACTAATGCAGTGGGCAACCTCTCTTACGGCCCTGGTTCCAGAACCCCTGGTAGAGCAGACAGGGAGTTCTAGAGCACAGGGGGGCATGAGGGCTGGATCAGATATGGATGGTGATGAGATGTCATCCAGAGGTTCGTGCAAGACTGAAGAGTAGTGAGACAGGCCGGGTCAGTAACATGTGGTCTTGTGTTGGGCACAGACCGGACAGGTGCTGACGTACTTTCAACAGTCCTCGTCAGCGGAAGGCTACCAAAAGGAGCGCAACAGCAGCTCCGCAGTCTTGCGATCTCCAAAGTGCCCTGCCAACTGGTGGTCGTGGCAAAGTTCCAAGACTGTTAGGCGTTGCTCCTCTGGAATGTAGATCCTGTTTTGGAACCACCACAGCCCATCCTTGATTACCAGCCTGGGGTCAGGAGGCATGGGTGATCTGGCCAGGGATTGTTTAATCTGAGACAGTAGATCTTCCTGCATTAACAAGAAGCTCTGGGATGGGAGGATAGTATCCGGTGGCGTGGAGGCTCCAGGTTCACTGAACATCCTGGACAGAGCATCCGGCTTTATGTTCTTCGACCCGGGCCTGTATGTAATGTGCAGCTGGAAGCGAGAGAAGAATAGAGCCCAGGTAGGCAGTTGTGTTGGCAATAAGGGGAAGAAAACTGAACCTCTCCAGTGGACCAATCAATGGTGGGGTAGTGTGCCTGGACCCAAGGCAGACCTAGAATAACTGGGAAGAGAGGGGACACAATGGTGTCCAACAGGTGTTTCGAGTGGCCGCTCGTTGTTTTAGGTTTGAGGGGAATCTGATGTTGGGCTGCAAAGGCCAGGTCGACAAAGCAGCTGCAGGCTCTAGAGTCCAAGATGGCTGGGACTTGGATATTCCCAGTGGGGAGCTGTAGACAAGGCAGGTAGAGGAGTTGGGTAAGAATAAGAGTCCTCCTGTGGTAGTGTGGGGACCCTTACCATGCTTGACTGGACAGGACCTGACAAGATGTCTGGGACCTCTGCAGTAGAGGCAGAGATTATGAATCAGGCATTTGTGGCTCTCTTCAGGAGAGAGTGAGGACATAAGGGTCCGGGTTCTGGCAGGGCAAGTGAGGCTGGTCCTGGGTAGCTGGGTACCCCGGGTGCAATCCAGGCAGGTCGTGCACATCCTGCAGCTCCTTCAGCTCTGCGTTCCCGCAGACATTGATCAACCTGGATGGCCAGGTTGATCAGGGTGTCTAGAGTCCGGGGAACACCCACACGGGCCAGCTCATCTTTGAGTGGCTCTGAGAGGCCCAGCCTAAACTGATGACTGAGCACCGCATCATTCCTGGCTGTGTCTGCACTCCAGCGGCCTAGTGGGGATCCTCATAGAGCCAGGCCATGGACTGAAAGAAGAGGATGAGGTTGGTAGTTTCGGGGGCCTTCTGTTCCAGAAGCCGGTGGGCCCAGGGTTGGGGTTCATCTAGTAGAAGCGAGAACCAACCCCACCTTGGTGGCTTCCAGAGAGAGGGTGCGGAGTTGCAGGAAGAAATATAACTCACATGCATTGTGAAAGGCCCGAAACTTCCGATGGTCCCCCGTGAACCGATCGGGCAAGGGTACCTTGGGCTCCATAGGCAAGGTGACAATGGTGTGGGCAGCCGGTTGGCTGGCACTGGATGGAGCTGGCAAGAAGAGTTCCAGGACTCTGTTTTCCAACTGGGTGTACTCTACTTGCAAGTCCTTCACCGCTTAGGTGAGCCCAGCTAGGTGCACACTTAGATCATCCATCGGAGGGAGCCCCTGCGCAGACTCGGAATGGCTGTCCGTTGCTGTCACGTACCTGGTGGACGAGTCAGACTTATGCAGTGGGCAACCTCTCTTACGGCCCTGGTTCCAGAACCCCTGGTAGAGCAGATAGGAAGTTCTAGAGCGCAGGGGGGGGCACGAGGGCTGGATCGGACACAGATGGTGATAAGATGTCGTCCAGAGGTTCGTGCAAGACTGAAGAGTAGTGAGACAGACCTGGTCAGTAGCATGCGGGCAAAATGGTGCAGGAGGAGCAGGCAGTCGGGTGGTCGGGTGCAAGCAGGTTCGGCAACCGGCAGGCAACTGAAGTACAAAGGGGTCAGGCAGAAGGATGGTTGTAGGCAAGCCGGGGGTCGGTGCAGGCAGAGTTTGAGCAGGTATAAGTCAAGCCGGGTCACAGGTAAACAGGAAGTCTTCAGAACAGATCACTGCGGAACACGGTAATGCTGTAGAACGGACAGCACTGGTTGCTGGGTGCTGTCCGCTTAAATGGGCCGTTTTGGCGCCAATGCCGGTGCATACGCGTGCACACAGGCTTCCGGACCCGAGTACCAGAGGTAACCGTTGCTTCCTGCCGCTCTTATTTTGGGTTCTTTTCTTCAATAAATGAGGTTTATTAGACGCCGCTCGTTAGACAATGTCCCAGTGTTCCTTGCGTGGCATTTGAGGCAAAACAAACACGGAGCATTGGGAATACTTTTCTTTGAGATGTCTCTGTCTGTATGCCCAGAAACGTGAGTCTACCAACATGGAACACTGTGAGAATCTTGATAACATATGTTATGTTTATAACGTAATAAGTCTATAATTACAGAAATGGTAATATATCCCTGAGAAAGATATTGTTTGCATAAATTCGTAACGTGTTAGTTGTCCCCTTCTCACTGAGACCACAACGTCATCTGTGGCACGGCGACACATGGGGAATACCATTTTAGAATACGCATTTTTAAAAAAATTGTGTGGGGGTCCCCCCAAAATCAATACCAGACCCTTATCCTAACTGTACCAGGCCACATGCCCTCAACATGTGGCGGGTGCTTTGGGGTAACCCCCAAAGCACCTTGTCCCCATATTGATGGGGACAAGGGCCTCTTCCCCACAACCCTGGCCGGTGGTTGTGGGGGTCTGTGGGTGGGGGCTTATAAGAATCTGGAAGCCCCCTTTAAAAAGGGAGCCCCCAGATCCCAGCCCCCCCCATGTGAATGAGTATGGGCCCTACCCAATCACCAAAAAAGGAGTATAGGAGTTACAAAAAACAGTAGACAGTATTTGACAAGTCCTTTAATAAAATTGTCTTCTTCTTTCTTTCGCCGATCTTCTTCTCCTTCTCTTCCTTCTCCTTCTCCTCCTCCTCCTCCTCCTCCTCCTTCTCCTCCTCCTTCTCCTTCTCCCTCTCCTCCTTCTTCCTCTCCTCCTTCTTCCTCTCCTCCTTCTTCCTTCTTCCTCTCCTTCTTTTTCCGTCTTCCTTCTTCCTCTCCTCCTTCTTCCTCTCCTCCTTCTTCCTCTCCTCCTTCTTCCTCTCCTTCTTCCTTCTTCCTCTCCTTCTTCCTCTCCTTCCTCCTTCTTCCTCTCCTTCCTCCTTCTTCCTCTCCTTCCTCCTTCTTCCTCTCCTTCCTCCTTCCTCCTTCTTCCTCTCCTCCTTCTTCCTTATTCCTCTCCTCCTTCTTCCTTCTTCCTCTCCTCCTTCTTCCTCTCCTCCTTCTTCCTTCTTCCTCTCCTCCTTCTTCCTTCTTCCTCTCCTCATTCCATTCTGGTAGTCGCCTCTGGACGGCACGGAGTGTGAGTGGAGAAAAAAGAAGAGAGGAAGGAAGAAGCAGAAGACTAGAACAAGAAGTGGGGAAGAAGATGGGAGGAAGACAGAAGAAGACATGGACTTGTCAAAAACTGTCTACTGTTTTTTGTAACACTATTGCACTCCTTTTTTGGTGAATGGGTAGGGGTACAATGTACCCCATACTCATTCACATGGGGGGGTCAGGATCTGGGGGTGTCCAGATTCCGATAAGCCCCCTGCCCGCAGACCCCCACAACCAACGGCCAGGGTTGTGGGAAAGAGGCCCTTCTCCCCATTAACATGGGGACAAGGTGCTTTGGGGGGGACCCCAAAGCACCCTCCCCATGTTGAGGGCATGTGGCTTGGTACGATTTGCAGGGGGGATGGCCGCTCATCCCCCTCTGCCCTGCCAGGCTGCATGCTCAGATAAGGGTCTGGTATGGATTTTGAGGGGGCCCCATGCCATTTAAAAAAAAAAAGTCACGGCCTGAAGGGCCTGGTATGGAATATGGGGGGACCCCACACAATTTTTTTTTTAAATTTTGGCATAAGGTACCCCTTAAAATCCCCTTAAAATCTGGACCAGACCCAAAGGGCCTGGGGGGGGGGGGACCCCCACGCAATGCTTTTTCAGTGATTTTTATCTATATTTCCGGGAACCAGCAATACATTACAGCCGTAAGTGATTTTAAATGACAATTTTTTTCTTTACAAATGTCATTTTGCTCTGGCACTGATCTAAACATCACGCAGATGCGCCACTTTACAGGCAAACCAAGGGGACTCCTCAGGTACGATATTTAAAAGAATATTTAATTGTTATTATTATATTCTAAGCATTATTAAAATCGCTGCTCCTGAAAAAATTATTGATTTAAAAACTTTTTTTGCATTGATACATGTCCTCTAGGGCAGCACGCAGATCCCCATACATTTTTTTATGGCAATATCTTGCATATAAGCCTTTAAAATGAGCACTTTTGATTTTTCATGTTCGTGTCCCATTGACTTTAATAGGGTTTGTGTGTTCGCACAAATCTTTTGCCTGTTCGCAAGTTCTGGTGCGAACCAAACTGGGGGGGGGGGTGTTCAGCCCATCCCTACTCCTCATGAGGTTGGTGTTAGTTCCCACCAGCAATGAATTCCTACCTGCCCCAGGGGGTCGAGGGCAGACAACAGCTAGGGTGTCATAGGTTTCAAGTTTCCCAGCCAAAGAAGGGTCGAAGGTTACTTTGATAGGGGTATACCCATCATATGGGCACTTTTGATTGCCTATACCCCAAATCTCCAACTCTTCCAGCTTAAACAAAGGGATATGTTTGAGATGTTTATCATAAAAGTCCCGATATAGTAAGGTCATCTGAGCTCCAGTATCCAACAGGGCTTGGGTGTAAATCCCCTCCACTTACAGCAAGACTATTGGCGAATGCCCTACCAAGTCCTTTGGCAGATTTCTTGCTTAAGACTCAATGGTCTGAGCTCTAGTTAGCTTCCTCGGGTGCTGAGAGGTTTTCCTAATATTACAATTGGAAGGGTGTGCATTGATTTCTCGGATCCGTCTCTCCTTCTCAAGGGATCTATTTTCTTTTGAATAGGAAAGAGCTTGGGAGAATTTGTGGTGGGCCTCTGTCTCCGTCTTCTCCTTGACTCCACAGGAGGTGGCAGTTTGTCTCCTTTTCCTTGGCTCCACCGTCTTTAATTACCTTTTGATTTTCCTTGACAATTGGAGCACATGTTACCTGGATTGTGAATGCTCCTTTTCTACTAACGTTTTCCTGCTATGTTGGAATGAGGATTTATCAATAAACATGCATTTTTAAGACGGAATTATGCTATGAGGTTCCTCTTTTTTCCCATCCATCCATATATGCGGACATCTATGGTGCTTTAAACCACTGCTGAGAAAGCTTGCCCACCTGTCATCAGGATCCCAAACAGATTGGCATACATACGATTTACCCCTGGAGGGGTGTCGCCATTTGGTGAGTGAGGGATCATAGGGGAGCATGCGTGGTAGTCACGGAATTGCCCAATTTGGTTGCACACAAACTGTTTTGCTGCACAAGTCACTTTGGAAAATTGACACTGAAATCACATTAAACACACAGGAGTGTATTGGAACTTTTTGTGGATGCTTAATAGTTTTATTTATTATTTTTTAATTATTTCTTATTTTTATATATGCTCATAGTTTTAATTTTTCTGATTTTTTTTTTATTACATATGAATTGCTGGTGTGTTACTTTTTAATGTTACGTACTGGAGATGATCTATATTGCATAATCAAATCGTTTTTTCTTGCACATTTTTATCAATTATATAATTTGGATTGGCTATACAAATTAGTTTGCTTTTGCACTTTGCACTTTTCTAAATGTATTACATATGAGTTTTGTATTTTAGTTTTGTATATGTAGTTTAGCAGAAGGGCAGCCCCTTAACCCCTTCTCTTGCTATCCTACTCCACCTAGTGGAGTTATAGGGAGGCAGCAGCGGAGATTAGTTTACCTTTTCGTTGACTGATTGTTTACTATCAGTGTTGGAGAGCCCCCCCCTGTTCAGATTCTATCTCACTATCCTCGTCTGAAAATCCAGTCTCGGCACGAGCAGCTCGAGCAGCCACTTTCTCCCTTCTAGCTCCCAACTCTTTCATTCCTTGACTCTTCTCCTCCAATCCTTCTAGCCACTTTCTCCCACTAGTGCCCAACGCTCTCATTCCTTGACTCTTCTCCAATAAGGCCTCCTCTTCCTGTACTTTTCTCATCAACTCAGGATATGTAGGTACTTTCTGTGTCCTTTTTAGCAATTATTTTAGAACTATTGGGTGATTTGGACGGGCCCCTTGTAAAACTTGATCCAGAGGGGCCTGGTCCACATCCTTCGGGTCAATACCTTTCTTGAGAATGATCTGATGTAACATTCTATCTACTTGAGATATGTATTCTGAGAGCTTCTCTCCCCTCTCTTGATGAGTGTGGTTGAACTTATACAATAGATCCGCAATTGTCTCAACTCTCCCAAATACAGCATACAAAGTATCTACATAGTCCATAGCAACACAGGTCTTCTTGCCCATCCTCAGATTCCAAATTACTTCTGCCACTGGGCCTCGAAGACTCTCACTAAGCTGCTGTTATTTCACAGCCTCTGATACACTCCACTCTTCTACAGCCTTTAAGGCCTAGCTCATGCAGGTCTCAACTCTTCTTCTCCAATAGGAGTGGGCAACAATCCAGAGAAGAACCGGAGTCTCCAATAGCCTTGATTTGCACTTTCGGACCCATTCCTCACCAAGCTGTCTACCAACCTGCTCATGTTGGTGTAGAACGAGGCAGGAGGGGCACTTGTCCCAATAGAGTCTGCCCAGACTCGCACTGGGCTCCTCCTATGGGCCCCCCCACGAGCATGGTCTCTCTACCACCTCTCCCCCCACTTTTAGTGGGGTCACCCGTGCGACTACCAAGTCAGTTAGGAGTTTCTCTTCTTCCTGGAAATGGGTAGGAATCTCTTCCTGTCATTCCATCAACACCCAAAGGTTGTCCAGCGTGTAATCGGCTTCCACATCCAGGATATAAGTCCTTTGGTCCAGAACCAACGCTCTTACCCACTGCTCAATCTCCTTTTCATTGCATTCACCCCTGAGATCTCCAGAACAACACTTCACTCTATTCAAGCTCCTTGGGCTCTTCCCCAAGCAGTCACTATAGCTGAGGCGGCAGCACTCATGCAGCCCCAGACCATGACACTCCTGCCACCATGCTTTACTGTAGGCAAGACACATTTATATTTGTACTCCTCCCCTGGTTGCTGCCACACATGCTTGACACTGTCTGAACCAAATAAGTTGATCTTGGTCTCATCAGACCACAGGACATCATTCCAGTAATTTATTTGCTTAGTCTGTTTTGTCTTCAGCAAACTGTTTGTGGCCATTCTTCTGCATCATCTTTATAAGAGGCTTCCTTCTGGGATAACAGCCATGCAGATCAATTTGATGCAGTGTGCGGTGTATGGTCTGAGCATTGACAGGCTGACCCACCCCACCCCTTCAACAGCTGCAGCAATACTGGCAGCACTCATACGTCTATTTCCCACAGACAAGTTCTGGATATGATGCTGAGCATGTGCACTCAACTTCTTTGGTCGATTATGGCGAGGCCTGTTCTGAGTGGAATCTGTCCTGTTAAACCGCTGTATGGTCTTGGCCACTATGCTGCAGCTCAGTTTCAAGGTCTTGGCAATCTTCTTATGGTCTAGGTCAACTTTATGTAGAGCAACAATTCTTTTTTTCAGATCCTCAGATTTCTTTGCCATGAGATGCCATGTTGAATTTCCAGTCACCAGTATAAAAAAGTGAAAATTTAGCATACCCGAGATCTTGTAACGCTAACGAGTCACATGACACTGGGGAGGAAAAATGGCTAACTGGGCCCAATTTGGACATATTCACTTAGGAGTGTACTCACTTTTGTTGCCATCGGTTTAGACATTAATGGCTGTGTTGAGTTATTTTGAGGGGACAGCAAATGTACACTGTTATACAACCTGTACACTCACTACTTTACATTGTAGCAAAGTGTAATTTCTTCAGTGTTGTCACATGAAAAGATATAATAAAATATTTACAAAAATATGAGGGGTGTACTCACTTTTGTGAGATACTGTGTGTATGTGTGTATGGTACATATATATTCTTACACTGCCAGCACGGACTCTATATACTATACACTGATTGAGCTGTATATAGTTTACACTAAAGGCAGCGAGATATATATATAGTTACATGGTTAGTCAGGTTGAAAAAAGACACAAGTCCATCTAGTTCAACCAAAAAAAACCCAAAAAAAACATTTATATATATATATATATATATATATATATATATATATATAAAACCAAATAATCCCATAAACAATCCTTCACCCACAGTTGATCCAGAGGAAGGCAAAAAACCCCAGCAAAGCGTGATCCTATTTGCTATAACGGGGGAAAAAATTCCTTCCTGATTCCCCGAGAGGCAATTCACCATGGATCAACTTTACCTAAAAATGTTAGTACCCAGTTATATTATTTACATTAAGGAAAGAATCCAGGCCTTTTTTAAAGCAATCAACTGTGCTGGCCAAAACCACCTCTGGAGGGAGTCTATTCCACATTTTCACAGCTCTTACTGTGAAGAAACCTTTCCGTATTTGTAGATGAAATCTTTTTTCCTGTAGACGTAAAAAGTGCTCCCTTGTCCTTTGTGATGACCTTAAAGTAAATAACTCAACACCAAGTTCACTATATGGACCACTTATATATTTGTACATGTTGATCATATCCCCCCTTAATCTCCTCTTCTCAAGACAGAATAAATTCAGATCCTCTAATCTTTCCTCATAGCTGAGCTCCTCCATGCCTCTTATTAGTTTTGTTGCCCTTCTCTGCAATTTCTCCAGTTCCCTGATATCCTTTTTGAGAACTGGTGCCCACAACTGAACTGCATATTCCAGATGAGGTGTTACTAATGATTTGTACAGGGGCAAAATAATGTCTCTATCTCTGGAGTCCATACCTCTCTTAATACAAGAAAGGATTTGCTTGCTTTGGAAACTGCAGCTTGGCATTGCATGCCATTATTAAGCTTATGATCTACCAAAACCCCAGATCCTTCTCCACTATGGATTCCCCAGGTTGTACTCCCCCTAGTATGTACGATGCATGCATATTCTTAGCCCCCAAGTGCATAACTTTACATTTATCAACATTAAACCTCATTTGCCACACAGTCACCCATTTAGACAGTGCATTGAGGTCTGCTTATAAGTTGGAGACATCCTGCAAGGATGTTATTCCACTGCATAGCTTGGTGTCATCTGCAAACACTGAAATGGTACTTTTAATCCCAGACCCTATATCATTTATAAATATATTGAAAAGTAAGGGTCCCAACACTGAACCTTGGGGTACACCACTGATAACCTTAGACCATTCAGAATAAGAATCGGGGGCGTGGCTTGGACTCCGAGGATGATGGCCGCTTAGACCTCGCGCTCCGCCACCTCACAGCCGTCCTGTAAACTACAGAGGACCACAGACGACATCAGCCGCATTGAAGGCATGGGGAAATCAGATACAGCCCGCTCGCGATCACCCAGAGCTTCGGGCACACAGCTGAGCGCGAACATACCGGAGATGTTCCGCTCTCGCTCACGCTCCAGGGAGACGGCGCCATTACAGGCCGCAAGCCAGGGATCTGAGGTGAGTCACAGCGGCCCTCACACTCAGCAATCCCGCGCCCATGACACTCCCAACACAGCTCCACCACCACAAACAATCAGTATGGAGGATCTCAGGAGTGTAGCCACTGATATCAAAACTGCACTAGCTGCAGCAGTTGCCGAGCTAAGACTGGACATGCAGGCTATAGCTACCCGCATGGATGATATTGAAGACACTGTAGACAGGCATGACGCCGCCATTACAGCACACGGACGCTCCCTGTCAGCACACTCCATGCAGATGAGAGACATGCACAGAAGTATAGAAGACCTTGAAAACAGATGCCGCAGGCACAATATAAGAATAAGAGGCCTGCCAGAAACCATAGACAACGATCAGATCACCCAAGCTGCATCATCCATATTTAATGACCTACTAGGCAGACCACCAGAAACAGCAGTGGAATTTGAGCGCATACACAGGGC
>BLSH010532354.1:23471-36376 GCA_018402905.1 Glandirana rugosa
CCGGGATATGTTTTATTAGATCTCACGCACTGACCCCTGTTTCTCTTCCGTTTGAATACTTTATGAAAGAAGTCGAGACACATATGTTTCCTCGTACCCCCTCGAATACAGGTGTAGCCCCTACCATCACTGTGTCAGGGTTTACTAGGTGTTACCGAGTTTTCCCTTGACATAAGCTCCCCCATGCTCCTTTGTATACACAGAGCTGAAGAAAGTATTTCATAAGTTTGCCTTCTCTTTGTCCCCAGTCACGCACTCTAGATTATTTTGTATAGGGCCTTCATGCTCAGACCTGTCCTTTTTACTATTCATATATTTGAAGAATTTTTGGGGGTTTGTCTTACTATCTTTTGCAATCTGTCGTTTGTTGTGAATTTTTGCATCCTTGATTTCCTTTTTACTTATTCTGTTATATTCTTTGTAACATTTAAAAGATGATAGTGTTCCCTCATTTTTATATTTTTTAAATGTTCTTTTGTTATCATTTATAACCTTTTTAACTTTGGCCGTGAGCCACATAGGTTTTCTTTTTAGCCTTTTAAATTTATTGCCCATGAAAATATACTTTGCAGTGAGTTTGCATGCAGTTTTTTTGAAAAATTGCCATTTCTGTTCTGTGTTCATCAATGCCAATATTCCCTCCCAGTCTATGTCCTGGAGAGCAGCCCTCATCTTTGTAAAATTTGCTCTCTTAAAATTAAGTGTTTTTATCTTTCCCGTATGTGTTTGTTGCTTGCAGCTTACATTAAATTAAATCATGTTATGGTCACTTTTACCCAGATGTATATATATATATATATATATATATATATATATATATATATATATATACATACAGTATCTCACAAAAGTGAGTACACCCCTTACATTTTTATAAATATTTTATTATATCTTTTTATGTGACAACACTGAAGAAATGTCACTTTGCTACAATGTAAAGTAGTGAGTGCACAGCTTGTATAACAGTGTAAATGTGCTGTCCCCTCAAAATAACTCAGCACACAGTCATTAATGTTTAAACCGCTGGCAAAAAAAGTGAGTACACCCCTAAGTGAAAATGTCCAAATTGGGCGCAATCAGCCATTTTCCCTCCCCAGTGTCATGTGACTCGTTAGTGTTACAAAGTCTTAGGTGTGAATGGGGAGCAGGTGTTACATTTGGTGGTGTTGCGCTCACTCTCTTACTGGTCACTGGAAATTCAACATGGCACCTCATGGCAAAGAACTCTCTGAGGATCTGAAATAAAGAATTGTTGCTCTACATAAAGATGGCCTAGGCTATAAAAAGATTGCCAAGACTCTGAAACTGAGCTGCAGCATGGAGGCCAAGACCATACAGCGGTTTAACAAGACAGGTTCCACTCAGAATAGGCCTCGCCTGGTCGACCAAAGAAGTCGAGTGCATGCACTCAGCGTCATATCCAGAGGTTCTCTTTGGGAAATAGATGTATGAGTGCTGCCAGCATTGCTGCAGAGGCTGAAGGGGCGGGGGTCAGCCTGTCAGTGCTCAGAACATACACCACGTACTGCATTAAATTGGTCTGCATGGCTGTCGTCCCAGAAGGAAGCCTCTTCTAAAGATGATGCTCAAGAGAGCCCGGAAACAGTTTGCTTGAGACCAGCAGACTAAGGACATGGATTACTGAAACCATGTCCTGTGGTCTGATGAGACCAAGATAAACTTATTGGGTTCAGACGGTGTCAATCGTGTGTGGCAGCAACCAGATGAGGAATAGAAAGACAAGTGTGTCTTGCCTACAGTCAAGCATAGTGGTGGGAGCGTCATGGTCTGGGGCTGCATGAGTGCTGCCAGCACTGGGAAGCTACAGTTCATTGAAGGAACCGTGAATGCCAACATGTACTGTGACATACTGAAGCAGAGCATGATCCCCTCCCTTCAGAGACTGGGCCGCAGGGCAGTATTCCAACATAACGACCCCAAACACACTTCCAAAACAACCACTGCCTTGCTAAAGAAGCTGAGGGTAAACATGATGGACTGGCCAAGCATGTCTCCAGACCTAAACCCTATTGAGCATCTGTGGGGCATTCTCAAATGGAAAGTGGATTAGCGCAAGGTCTCTAACATCCACCAGCTCCATGATGTCATCATGGAGGTATGGAAGAAGACTCCAGTGGCAACCTGTGAAGCTCTGGTGAACTCCATGCTCAAGAGGCTTAAGGCAGTGCTGGAAAATAATGGTGGCCACACAAAATATTTACACTTTGGGCCTAATTTGGACATTTTCACTTAGGGGTGTACTCACTTTCGTTGCCAGTGGTTTAGACATTAATGGCTGTGTGCTGAGTTATTTTGAGGGGACAGCACAGTTACACTGTTATACAAGCTGTACACTCACTACTTTACATTGCAGGAAAGTGTCATATCTTCAGTGTTGTCACATGAAAAGATATTATAAAATATTTATATAAAATTATTTTTATATATATATATATATATATATATTCTTACACTTACACTTCTTGCCTGTATATACAAATACTCTGCACTAGATCGATATACTACACTGCCTACATGCCACTGACTAAACTAGCTAAACTAGATAAATGTTAGCCTCCATGTTCACACACTACACGGGGCAGCTGTTAAAGCGGCATATAGTGAGGTGCATGGACAGAGACCCCTGGGGCATGATTGGCCAAAGGCACCCTGCCTTTTAGCCAATCATGGCTTTTACAGCAGTGCGCGCTGTGATTGGCCAAAGCATGCAGGTCATGTGCGTGCTTTGCCCAATCAGCGGAAGGTATTTTGCGGGGTCCAGCAATGCATTATGGGGCTCGCGAATTTGGCGCAAACACCCCATAATGTTCTAAATTCTGAACAGCCAATGTTGTTACTTACATTCGACTTGAACCAACAGCTCATCCCTATTAGACACCACTACTTCAGTGTTGTCCACTTACTTAGGTTGCACGCTTGGCACAAACCCCATTCAGGGAACACTTGGCAAGTTCTCTGTGAATTTAAACTACTTTATATTCTCTGATTGAAGGTGGAAAGACAGGGAGGGGATGTCACAGTCTCCACTTTCATTGAAGAATTGCAGTGTTCTCTGAAGGGTGCTCATGCTGAGTGGGTAACCTCCTGTGTGTAGTACTCAGAAGGTCCACTGCTTCACACAGGACTTGGACACTACTGGAGATCACTGTAGTAACAGTGTCTTCTAAGGTGTTTTCCAGCTTCCACAGGTATGGCACATACATAAAGTAGTTGATCCAAACTGGACTAATGTGAATCTTTACCTGTCCTGCCACCAGTGCCAACCAGTCTTCACTCTGTTACAGAGCTCCGTGGCTGAAAATCCATTGCATCTGATGCACTTCTGAGTATATTGGATGCCTGGCCCTCCTTTGCTCACTCAGGTTCCACCCTCTGGCTGCTACATAACTACAGGATGCAGTCTAGCCCATAGGGCCATAGAATCAAGGTGGAACTCTATCTGCATGTAGTGATGACTGCATAGAGAGTCTCTGGAAATAATTAGGTCCTCCTATTTGTGCTGTGGATAGCTGATACATACCTGTATCTGGGCCAAACAGCACACTGACTATTCCATTTCCAAATATCAGGCTCCAGTCTCTAGGATCTTTCTACTTATTATTGCAGCATTTAAATACAAAAGAGGGTTTACGACTGCACGATACCGAAAAGCACAAAAGCGCAAAGCAGAAGGGTATTTATACTGAACTAGCAACAGGTCCAATGTGAGTGATCCCTAAAAGGTAATGCTGATATACAGAGGACATTCAAATAGTGTAAACCTTGACCCTTTAAGGGCAGTACACATTTTTTCCTAACACTAAGATTTGATTTTTGTGAGCAAAGACCTTCCAAGGTCTATATGGCAGCTTGCCTCTCAACTCTTCAGCAAACCTATTCAGGCAAAAGTATCTCTATTCAATCCAGCTCTTTTCAGACATTGGCCCAGTTCTTACATTTACCCCCCCCCAAGCCATATATTTGAATGTTAATACTCAGGGATTAGCTAGGTCACATAAATATTCATGAACAGTGGCGGCTGGTGAAATTTTAGGAAGGGGAGGCACCAGACCCTGCCCTTCCTTTTTGACCTCTCCCACTTCTCATAATCCCCACCACTTATAGATTCCACCCATTGTGTCAGGAGTATACAGCCATATACAGCCCAGCATCACTAGTGTATACAGCATCGCCCGATTGGAGTATATACAGCATCACCAGAGGAGTATACACATCATCACCAGAAGGGTATATGCATTTTCACCAGAAGGGTATATGCAGTATCACCAGAGGAGTATATAGCATATCGCCAGAGGGGTATATACAGTATCACCAGAGGAGTGTATGCAGTATCACCACTGTATGAGCTCTCAGAATTGCTGTCAGCTGACAGCAAAGGTGGAAAAAAAAATCTTGTACACAGTGTGCGGCGCCACTTTTAAACGAGTCGGACCACTTCTTTTTTTTTCTTTTTTCCAGACCAGCGGGGGGAGCCGTCACTGTTCATGACATATTGGTTAATTCTTCCCACATTATTATTGATTTCCCACATGATTATTGGATCCTCCTTCCAGCAACAGGCTGAAACAATGAACCCATTAGGCTTGGGGAAAACCTATAAAACCTACAAAAGATAAACATTGGCTCAAGTCAACTGGACTTTTACCAACACACATCAGTTTTTAACAAAATTTCAAAAACCCGGGGTTCAGGCTGATCATTAGAGCAGTTAGTAGCAAGGAATAGGTAGCAGGAAGGAGCAGGCTAAAGTGGCCATATTTTCTAGGAAGAAAGTTCTTGAATAGTTAACACCTTTCTAGCATCTGGCACACTCTGGAAAAGAAGTAATCTTGTGTCCATGTAATACTCTGTTTATAAGAAATATCATCTCAGGCTAAGCATTTTTACACAGATGTCCTATAATTGAACTATTCATATTCTTAGTTTTTAAAATACAAAGCATCCTTTCCTGAACCAAAATATCTACATGTGGACAGAACTTATGAACTAGGCTTCATTAAAAGGAGGGTGTGCCCAAGCCTAGCAATAGAATTAGTGGGGGTTAAGAAGGATAATTCAGGGACTGCAGACAGATTAGTGTCTTTGCATCTGCATGCTCCAGTTGTTTGACTTTATACTCAATTGGCTTCACATTCAGTAACACATGGCACATTACAGCTTTCACATGCAGAACAGAAGGTACTGCCTGTGGGAATGGAGTGCAGCTTCAAATAGCGCCGTTTATATTATTTTTTTGTGATAGATATTGTGACGTTATGCGAAGCACCACAATGGACGGGCGATACTTGTCGCCTCGCATACGTTCATTTTGAGTTGACTAGGGTAAGTCCGACCCGGGTATTGCCAGCCACCCTGGCAGAGCTGGTTCTGGCCTGGACTTTCTGGTCCACTCAAACCCCTCTCCACCTTAATGTCCAGGAAGAGAACAGAGGAGAGCTTGATCCTGGATCTCAGAGGGAGAAAGCTGAGAGAGCTCTGTGTGCTAATTTGGACTCTAAGAGCAAGGTTTGCAATGTGCTTATGTTTTGTGGGTGTCTGGGATAGCCCCACACTGTACAGTTTAGTTTAGCACCAGACGGCGAGGTTTAGTTTTCTGTTTTTGTTTGTGTTTTGAACTTGCAAACCTTGAAATAATAAACCTGGCAAGCTGCCAAATTTAAAAAAAAACTGACATCCATGCTGAATCTTTTCCCCTAAAAATTGATCCCTACAAGCTAATCTCCCACACGCAGTGGAGTTCAACGTGGCAACTTTCAAAGGTGGAAGAAATGTTGAAGGCCCTGCTGCAAGCCAATGCAGCCCAGCGGGAAATCAACCGAAAGGTCGCAGAGGCTGCTACAGCACAACAGGCAGCATAACACGCAGTTTTGCTGGAAACCAACCTCCAGGTCGCAGAGGCCGCTGCAGCACAACAGGTAGCACAAAACTCAACTCTGCAGGAAACCAACCTCTAGGTCAGGGGCCGCTGCAACCTAGCGAGAGGAGAGTCACCAGGCTATTGCAGCAAAACAAGTTGCTAAACAGGAGATGAGCCGACAGTTTGCGGAGGCCCTGCTGGAGTTAAGAAAAGGGCCCGCACCTCCCATGACAGTGGAACCAAAGTTGGTACGCGCTTCTTACCACATGCAGAAGATGATACCAGCGGATGATGTGGATGCGTACCTAACGACCTTTGAAAGAGTCGCTTTTCGCAAAGGATGGCCAAAAGAACAGTGGGTGGGACTGCTAGCACCATTCTTAACCAGCATACCCCAAAAAGCCTATTTCGATCTGGGAACAGATAAGACCCAGGACTATGAGACTCTAAAGGCAGAGATATTCGCACACCTGGGGGTCACTATGGCAGTCCGGGCCCAACGCGTGTATCAGTGGACCTATCGCACCAACAAGCCACCCCGTTCGCAGATGATCGACACCTAGTTCACCTTACCAGGAAACAGACTTTGCCAGGTCCCCAGATTGTGGAGCGTGTGGTCATGGACCGCTATCTATGGGTGCTCCCTACTGCTTTGAGGAAATGGGTCAGCTATTGGGACCCCAAAACTGCAAGCCAACAGGTGGACCTCATCGAGAGGTACACGGCTGCTGACTTGTTGGGCCCATCTGCGCCCCACTCCAATGTCTCTAGAGGTGAAAGATTGCCGGGTGGACCCGGTAAGACTGTTCCAGGGTTCAGGGGCGAGGGGAAATTTGATAAAACTGATACGGTTAAAGACACTGGGGGCTCTAGACCTGGAGACTGGCCAAAGGAGGCAGGAAGGTCTTGGGGACCCTTGAGAGGACTGGGTATAGAACACATACAGTGCTACCGATGCCATGCATTGGGACATATTGTTTCCAATTGTCCCATGAATGATAGACCCATGCAATGTGATAATGCTTATATGAAAAGACGCATTTCTTTTTTTCACAGGTCGCAGGTATAGCATCATGCTCAAGTCGCATGGAGGAGCAAATGTGTATGTTTGCTTTTGACGGGAAACCCATCACTGTGCTGCTTGACTTTGGTAGTGTGATAACGTTGGTCAAAAGCAACTGTATAAATCCGGCCAGGTTACACCCTAGCACTGTCGGAGTCATTTGCATCCATGGGGACACTTGCGACTACCAGATGGCGCTGGTCAAGATTGACACCTCTTGCGGCAGAGTGACCCATTCAGTGGACTGGTACCTTCCCTGCATCATGAAGCCCTAGTGGGAGGGATTTTCCCCATTTTTGGAGGATGTGGGAAGGCAGAGAGAGCCTGGAGAAAAGCGCTCCCCCTGCTGAGGAGGCACGGGAGTTCTCACCAGACCCTTTTTGCCAAACAGAAGGAGAGATTGGTGGCAGGACCGAGGAAGGAAACCCTCTTCCTTTTCCTGTAATGGCTGGGGAGCCGGAGGAGTCTGAAGATAGCTCCCAGTAGGTGGCTAATGTCCCAGACCATGTCTCTGTCCCTGACCATGAGAGTGAACCGAATGTAGTCCCTGACTTAGAGGTCCGGAGAGAGGACTTCTGTACAGAACAACTATGGGATGTCACTCTCCTCAGAGCCAAACTTGAAGGTGATGGATGGGGAACCTGTGGACCCTAATTGGGGATGTCTTTTCCCTACATGGCCCTTAAAAACGATTTGTTGTATCAGGTGGTGAAACACGGAGAGGACGAATTGGAACAGCTAGTGGTTCCCAAACCCTTCCACCGGGTAGTGCTAGATATGGCCCATGGTCATGAAATGGGGGGACGTCTGGGTGTGGAGAAAACCAGGGAGAGGATAACCCAGAGATTCTACTGGCCTGGCTTGTATGCAGATGTCAAAGAATACTGTGAATACTGAGTGTCAAATGACAGCTCAGTCACCCCATTTTCGTAGTCCCCCTGTCCCACTTACCATAATTGAAGTGCCATTTGAGCAAATTGGCAAGGATCTTGTGGGACCAGTAGTAAAATCTGCCCGGGGACACCAGCACATCCTGGTGATACTGGACTATGCAACCCGCTATTCTGAGGCCATACCCTTGCGGAATACATCCACTAAGACTATCGCCAAGGAACTGGTCCAGATGTTTAGTCGGGTGGGGATACCTAAAGAAATCTTGATGGATCAGGGTACCCCATTCATGTCCACAGTGATCAGAGAATTGTGTAAATTGTACAAAATCTCCCATCTCCATACCTCTGTCTACCACCTCCAAACTGACGGCCTGGGGGAAAGGTTTAACAAGACCCTCAAGAGTATGCTAAAAAAAAGTTGGTGGATAAAGATGGGCGAAATTGGGATTTTTTGTTGCCGTACCTAATGTTTGCCATAGGAGAGGTGTCTATGGGGTATTCCCCCTTTGAACTCTTGTATGGTAGACATCCCAGGGGGCTGCTAGATGTCGCAAAGGAGACAATTGGGATGGAGATGCCACCCCATATAGAAGCATCATAGAGCTTGTCTCCTTGATGCAGGATCGAACCGCAGCTGTCCTGCCCCTTGTACGAGAGCATATTGAGCAAGCCCAGGAGGCCCAGAGAAAGGTTTACAATTGGGGTGCCAAACCCGAACTTTCAACCCCGGGAACAGAGTGCTGGTGCTAGTCCCCACGGTCAAAAGTAAATTCTGGCAAAGTGACAGGGTCACTTTGAGATTAGGGAAAGAGTAGGGGAAGTAAACTACAAAGTCTACCAGCCTGGGAAAAGGAAACCGGAGCAGATTTACCATGTTAATCTCCTAAAACCCTGGAAGGACAGGGAGAGTTTATTGGCAGTGCCCACGCCCCAAAAGGACAGGTTACCCCTAACCCCGGATGTCCCCATAACCGAGTCCTTGTCACTGATGCAACAAAACGACGTTAAGGAATTTGTCAGCGAAATTAGAGACTTTTTCTCTTCCTTACCCAGACTGACCACTGTGCTACAACATGACATAATTACGGAACCTGGGGTCCATGTAAATGTAAAACCCTACCAAATACCTGAGGCTAGACGAGAGGCTGTGGTGAGAGAAATAAAAGCTATGTTGGAGTTAGACGTGATAGAGGAGTCTCACAGCGCCTGGTCGAGCCCTATATTTCTGGTCCCAAAGTCCGATGGCACTATCCAGTTCTGCAACGATTTCAGTAAGCTGAATGAAGTGTCTAAGTTTGACGCATACCCGCTGCCGCAGGTTGACGAACTTGTGGATAGGATGGGAGGGGCTACTGGCAAATCCCCCTAACAGGGTAAGCAAACGAAAAAATGGCCTTCTCTTCCTCCGAGGGGTCCTTCCAATACAAACTAATGCCGTTTGTTCTGCATGGAGCCCCTGCATCCTTTCAGAGGATGATGGACAAGACTTTGAGGCCGCATCGGCCCTATGCAGTGGCCTATCTGGATAATGTTGTCATCCACAACCCAGATTGGGAATCGCATCTGCCCCGGGTGCAGGCAGTGGTGGATTCACTGAGGGTAGCAGGTTTTACAGCCAACCCAAAGAAATGTGCCATAGGTCTCGAGGTGACCAAATACCTTGGGTATGTGATTGGTCGAGGTCTGATTAAGCCCCAAACCAATAAGATCAAGGCCATTCAAAAGTGGCCCCAACCGGTGAACAAGAAACAGGTGCGGGCCTTCCTGGGGATTACAGGGTATTACCGACGCTTCATCCCCGACTTTGCCACCATTGCTGTCCCTCTGACCGATCTGACAAAGGGTAGAGTGTCAGGAATGGTTAAGTGGAATCCCGAAGCTAAAAGCCTTCCAGAAATTAAAGCAATCCCTTTGTGTACAGCCGGTGCTCGTGACCCCAAACTTCACAAAGGAGTTTGTGGTTCAAACCGACGCCTCTGTGGTGGAACTAGGTGCTGTTCTGTCCCAGATCAGAGATGGTGAGAAGCACCCAGTCGTCTACTTAAGCAGGAAGCTTAATAGGCGTGAAAGGAATTATGCCATTGTGGAGAAGGAGTGCCTGGCTTTCAAGTGGTCCTTAGAGGCCCTAAAATGCTACCTGCTGGGAAGGTCATTCAGGCTAGTCACTGACCATGGCCCCTTAAGTGGATGTGGAGAAAAATAGCCGGATGACTAGGTGGTTCCTGGCCCTACAGCTGTTTAAGTTCTCAGTGGAACACTGGGCTGGAAGGCTCCAAAATAATGCCAATGGTCTTACCCGGGACCACTGCATTGTCGGGACAGTTGCTCTGCCGGAGGGGCTTGAGCAGGGGGGGTATGTGATGTTATGCGAGGCACCACAATGGACGGGAGATATTTGTCGCCTTGCATTCAATCATTTTGACTTTGACATTTGATTTTTACTACCGGGAGTACGACCCAGGTTTTGCTGGCCACCGTGGCAGAGCTGGTCCTGGCCCGGACTTTTTGGTCCACTCAAACCCATCTCCACCTGCATTTAATGACCAGGAAGAGAACAGAGGAGAGCTCGATCCTGGATCTCAGAGGGAGAAAGCTGAGAGAGCTCTGTGTGCTTATTTGGACTTTATGAACAAGGTTTTCAATGTGCTTATGTTTTGTGGGTGTCAGGGACAGCCCCACACTGTATAGAGAGGAATCTGTTTGTTTAGTTTAGCGCCAGACAGCGAGGTTTTATTTTCAGTTTTTTTGTTTGTGTTTGGAACTTGCAAACCTTGAAATAATATACCTTGCAAGCTTCCAGATTTTAAAGAAACTGACATCCATGCTGAATCTTTTCCCCTGAAAAGTGATCCCCACAAGCTAATCTCCCACAATATGTACAAAGGCTGTGGACCCGGTGAAATTCAAAATTATAGCCTTTATTAATCATACATTGCCACCTATCAATGTGTATGGGAGATGCTCTGCAAGAAGAGCCCATGATCCTGTTATCTACATAATTTTGTCCTACCAAACCTACAGGCCAGCTAAATAGACCACATGGCCATATTCCAGCTCTTTGATATCCAGTTTTTATTAATAGCAATAAGATGATGAAAAACAGCCTAGCAAATGATGAGGCAGTCCCTGTCATATAAAGTACACTGCATGGAACACATTAAATATTCTCTGAATAACTAGGAAGTAGGAACAAATATATAGATCAGGAGTTCTGATCTAATTTTTATTCACATGTAGCATATACTTGTCAGTGACTCAGGAGTGTGAAAGCCAGAGTCAACATAATAAATAAAGAATTAGAATTTTCAAAGGGTGTCCAAAGTTGTCTGTGTATTGAGTAGTTTCTTCTTGAAAGGATGTGACAAGTAGTAATGAGCTGAACTGCCCTGGGTTTGGTTCGATCGGGGTTTGGTGAAGTCAGAGAAGTTTGGATTTCAAACCTGAACCCTACTGAAATCAATGTGAGACGAATCTGTAAAATTAAAAATGCCCATTTTCTGTTCTAATGGGAAAGATGTGTGTCAAAAAATTGCATGGTGGGTGAGCACTGCCCCAGGGAACGTGCATCAATGCAAAAATGTCATGTAGCCTGGAGCAGTGATTTTTTTTTACTGACATTTACAAAGGGAAAAAAAAGATTTATAAATTGTCAGCAAATTACATCTTCCTTGCATCTTTTTTTTAAATAAAAATGGCACACAGATCAAAGGTCCCCCAAAATACATAGCAAACCCCAAGGGTCTGTTATGTATTGTGGTGGAATGGTTTGTTAGCTTTTTTTTTTTTTGTGTAAAAAGAAGCTAGCAATGCAATTTTATTTGTCGGCAATTTCATTTTTTTTTTTTTTTGTAATTTTTGCTCCAGCACATCTTACAGCAAGAATGAAAAATGAGTGATTTTACAGGGTTACATAGTTACAGCACATAGTTAATCAGGATGAAAATAGACACAAGCCCATCCAGTTCAACCATACACATATATATATATATATATATATATATATATATATATATATATATATATATATTCTCACAAAAGTGAGTACACCCCTCATATTTTTATATATATCTTATTATACCTTTTCTAGTGACAACACTGGAGAAATGACACTTTGCTACAATGTAAAGTAGTGAGTATACAGCTTGTATAGCAGTGTAAATATGCTGTCTCCTCAAAACAACTCAACACACGGCCATTAATGTCTAAACCATTGGCAACAAAAGTGAGAACACCCTAAGTGAAAATGGCCCAATTAGCCATTTTCCCTCCCCAGTGTCATGTGACTTGTTAGTGTTACAAGGTCTCAGGTGTGAATAGGGAGCAGGTGTGTTAAATTTGGTGTTATCGCTCTCACTCTCTCATACTCATACACTCTCTCATACATGTAATGTATATAGGAAGACTGCGCTAACCCTGACAATCTCCTTTTAACACAGCTGCAACAATAAAGTGTGATTTCTACACCCAAAAGCATAAAGTCATAAAAAAGGCTGCGCTTGTGTATAGGACATAAATCAAATGCAACATAAAGGTGAATTTCACAGAAATCAAAAAGTGTAGGTATCAAATAATAAAAACAGTGAATAAGCTCATGAATCTCCAATCCCATATGAGTCCATATACAAGTGAATAAATAAGTCCAGTGTGATAAGTGACGAAAATAGAAAAGTCCTTAATCAAATCTTATGGAAGAGTAACCAGGCATGCACCACAGTGTCTCAAAAGTGAAAAAACACCTCCACCACGGATGGTTATGCCCTTACCGGATCTCTTGGACCTCTTATTACAGGAGGTCTAAGGCGCTTGTGTGGATCAGGGCCTCCACAGAGCCGTGCCGATCTGTTGTTAAAGGGGCACCCTCACTCTCCGTTGGAACGTATCCTCCCCTGTCTTCTATTGGGGTTTCTGTAACCGCTTTCTTGAATGTGTGTGGAGTTGGGGGTACTGTATGACCACAGGAGCAAATGGTCTCCTCAACTCCAGGACAAGCAACACGGTACCCAAAAGAAAGGGATGGACTAGATAGTGTAATAACGTTTACACAAATTGATTTATTAAAAAAATGGTTAAA
>BLSH010532369.1:33106-43548 GCA_018402905.1 Glandirana rugosa
CTTTCGAGATAAACACCCCTTTTTTCCTGCGTTTAAAACAAACCCATGTTGCAACGTGCTGGCGTGTTAACAGTCAATTTCGCTGTGTCACGGTTTTGTGTTTTTCACGAGACCAGGATTGGACCCTTTAGGAAGACCCCGACTTCACCAATTTTTTTCTGGTTTTTAAAACTTTTTTTTGATTAAAAAGAAGGAAAAACAATATTGATCACAACTCGCTTGGGCCTGACATTGCAAGCCGAGGCATGGCTTGAAAGCCCACAGGCCCCGTGCCTGGGCCTGTAAAGTTTTTAGTAAGCCCAAGCCAGGCCCCAAGACGATAAAATGAGGTGCACAACTCTTCGACGTCCCGTCGGTTAGTTGTTCGCAAAGTGACCAAACGGGAATCTTTGGTAGTGTCGGTACGGATGATTACCGTACCGGCCCTGCAGCTTCTCAACACGTGGAGTAAAATAGCAGAACCCCGGACCGAACCCGAATGATTTTTGAAATGTCCGGGTCCGTGCCCCGGACACCCGAAAGTTCGGTACGGAGCCGAACGTTACAGTCCGGGTTCGCTCAACACTAGTTATAACAAAAAGGAAGAAAAATTAGTTTTTTTTCAAAATTTTTGGTCTTTTTTTAACCACTTCAGCCCCAGAAGGATTTCCCAGGTTAGGACCAGAGCACTTTTTGTGTTTTGGCACTGTGTCGCTTTAACTGACAATTGTGCGGTCGTGCAACGTTGTACCCAAACAAAATTTGCGTCCTTTTTTCCCCACAAATAGAGCTTTCTTTTGGTGGTATTTGATCACTTCTGCGTCATTCTGATCACCGCTATAAACAAAAGAAGAGCAACAATTTTGCAAACAAAACCCAAATTTCTTACTTTTTGCTAAAATACAAATCCAAAAAAAAAAAATATATAAAAAAACATTTTTTTTCATCGGTTTTTGCCGATTTATATTCTTCCTCATATTTTTGGTAAAAAAAAATCGCAATCGGCGTTTATTGATTGGTTTGCGAAAAAGTGGCCGCGTTTATGGATGATGAGAATTCATTTCTGGGGTTTTTATTTATTTTTTACTAGTAATGGCAGCGATCTGCGATTTTTAGCGGTACTGCGATATTGCAGCGGACATGTCGGACATTTTTGACACTTTTTTGGGACCAATGACATTTATACAGCGATCAGAAATTTAAATGTCCACTGATTACTGTATAAATGTCATTGGCAGGGAAGGGGTTAACCTGCAGGAGGAGCTCTAGGGGTTAACTATGTTCCCTGGGTGTGTTCTAACTGTGGGGGGGCTGGGCTACCATGGGCATGAGAGATCTAACTGATCCCAGTGACAGGGATCAGTAGATCTCCCATGACCCCACTAACAGAGCGGGGGACCACCGTGTTTACATCGGCGGTTCCCCATTCTTTGTCTGTGGCCACTTATCGCGGCTTGCCGGCGGACATGGGGTCCGCCCGAGCCGCGGGCACACTCCTCAGGAGTGTTGTGGGTGCGCGTGCGCCCCCTAGCAGCCACTTGCAGATTGCCGATTTTTTTACGGCGATTCGCACCCAGCGTCCACACTGCTGCCGTGAATAGACGGTAGGCGGTGTGGAACCGGTTAATTATAGCGCAAAAAATAAAAAATCCAGCGGTGATTGAATACCACCAAAAGAAAGCTCTATTTGTGTGAAAAAAGGACGGCAATTTCATATGGGTACAGTGTTGCATGACTAATTGTCATTCAAAATGTGAGCGTACTGAAAGCTGAAAATTGTTCTGGGCAGGAGGGGGGTTTAAGTGCCCAGTAAGCAGGTGGTTAATCCTTTTGCGGCTAGCATTAGTATATAGGTATTAAAGTGTATCATATTTACTTGTTTTAAACTTTTTTTTTTACATTTGTTCAGTTACTTCCTGGTTTTTGGCTTAGGCAAATGCCATGCATCCCTCCCGAAGGGAACCCCTCCTCCCCTCCCTTCGGGGGAGGAGGAGGGGCTTTCTCAGCTTAGAACACCCTCCTGTCTGCATGCCTGAGCTAAGGGCAGATGGATTCCAAGAAGTAAATGCTACATGAATCATTTGCCCTTACTGAAGATGGCCTCGTCCAGAAATGCTAGGGGGATGCTTTTCAAAGTGATTTCTCATCAAAATAAAGTATGGAAACGTGGATGGATGGGGGAGTTTGCTTTGAATATTAAAAACTGAGTCAAATATCATTTTTGGTTTGTGGTGCTCAAATGAAATGTAGTTCCGCTTTAAGGTAAAAAACCTTGAGTGCAGCCCCCACCACCACCAGCAGGGCCAGATCTAGCCTGTCTGATTTGGGGGTGCAATAAAAAATGTCATGGGGGGATAGTATGTGAGGTCAGCAGGGCAGAGGATAGGGTCAGCAGTTTGTAGGGCAGTGTACAGAGGCCATTACTTTGTAGAGCAGTGTACAGTGAGTTATTATAGTAGTTTAAAGGGGTTAGCAGGGCAGAGGACAGGGGGCAACAGGATAGTGTGCAGTGAGTCAGCAGGGCAGATAGGAGGTCAGCCAGGTAGTTTACAGGGGGTCAGCAGGGCAGAGGATAGGGGTCAACAGAGCAGACAACAGGGGTCAGCAGGGTGGAGAACATTGGTTATCAGAGCAGAAGAAGAGGGTAATAAGGGCAAAGGACAAGGATCTGAAGGGCAGAGGAAGGGGGTCAGCAAGTCAGAGATCAGCAGGAGGACAGGGGTCGATATTGCAGAGAACAGGGGTAACAGGGGCAGAGGAAAGAGAGTCAGCAGGGCAGAGCACAGTGGTCAGAAGGGCAGTGTATAGTGGTCAGAAGCGCAGTGTACAGATATCAGCAGGATGGAGGACAGGGGTCAGCAGGGTAGAGGACAGAGTTTATTAGGACAGTGGGTTATTATGGTACTTTAAAGGGGTTAGCAGGGCAGAGGACAGGGGGCAACAGGGTAGTGCGCAGTGAGTCAGCAGGGCAGAGGATAGGAGCTCAGCAGGGTAGTTTACAGGGGGTCAGCGGGGCAGAGGATAGGGGTCAACAGGGGTCAGCAGGGTGGAGAACATTTGTTATCAGAGCAGAAGAAGAGGGTAATAAGGGCAAAGGACATGGGTCTGCAGGGCAGAGGAAGGGTGTCAGCAAGTCAGAGATTAGCAGGAGGACAGGGGTAGATATAGCAGAGAACAGGGGTAACGGGGCAGAGGAAAGAGAGTCAGCAGGGCAGAGCACAGTGGTCAGAAGGGCAGTGTATAGTGGTCAGAAGAGCAGTGTACAGATATCAGCAGGATGGAGGACAGGGGTCAGCAGGGTAGAGGACAGAGTTTATTAAGGCAGTGTACAGGGGTCAGCAGGGCAGAAGAGGATGGGTTACTGCTGGCACTCAGCGGAGCACTTCCTTCTATTAACGCACTGAACACAGCCTGGGCACACAGCAGATTTCCTCACTACACAACAGCTGAGATTGGATTCCCTTACAGACACAGCCTTGAGCTGCACAGTTTGTAGCTCCTGCTGCTGTCAAGTGCAGACAGTGAGGAGGGAGCAGGGGGTGGGGTTAAGCCACACTCTGTGTGTCTATGGCAGGTCCAGGAGTGAGCCCACACGAGTGCCCCCATAGCAAGAGGCTTGCTATGGTGGGCACTCGGCAGAGGGAAGGAGCACCAGCGGGGCACCCAAGAAGAGAATGATCAGGGCTGCTCTGTGCAAAACCACTGCACAGAGCAGGTACGTATAACATGTTTGTTGTTTAAAAAAAGATTAAGGATTTACAATCACTTTAAGGCAATACCTATTGTACCCAAATAGGATAAATAGGAAAAAGTCAAAAGCTGAATTTGTCTCAAGTATGAGACATGGTGAGAAATTCAAATTAAAAAGTATTGATTACTGCTTCCTTATCAAACTAAACATTAGTTGAAGGATATACAGTATCCCACAAAAGTGAGTACACCCCTCACATTTTTGTAAATATTTTATTATATCTTTTCATGTGACAAAACCAAAGAAATTACACTTTGCTACAATGTAAAGTTGTGAGTGGTATAACAGTGTATATTTGCTATCCCCTCAAAATAACTCAACACACAGCCACCAATGTCTAAACCGCTGACAACAAAAGTGAGTACACCCCTAAGTGGAAATGTCCAAATTGGGCCCAATTAGCCATTTTCCTCCCCGATATCACGGGACATGTAGTGTCTCAGGTGTGAATGGGGAGCAGGTGTGTTAAATTTGGTGTTATCGCTCTCACTCTCTCATACTGGTCACTGGAAGTTCAACATGGCAACTCATTGCAAAGAACTCTGAGGACCTGAAGAAAAGAATTGTTGCAATGGCTTAGGCTATAAGAAGATACCATACAGCGGTTTAACAGGACAGGTTCCACTCAGAACAGGCATCGCCATGGTCGACCAAAGAAGATGAGTGCACATGCTCAGCGTCATATCCAGAGGTTGTCTTTGGGAAATAGATGTATGAGTTCTGCCAGCATTGCTGCAGAGGTTTAAGGGGGGGGGGGGTCAGCCTGTCAGTGCTCAGACCATATGCCGCACACTGCATCAAATTGTCTGCATGGCTGTCGTCCCAGAAGGAAGCCTCTTCTAAAGATGATGCACAAGAAAGCCCCGTAAACAGTTTGCTGAAGGCAAGCAGACTAAGGACATGGATTACTGAAACCATGTCCTGTGGTCTGATGAGACCAAGATAAACTTATTTGGTTCAGATGGTGTCAAGCCTGTGTGGGGGCAACTTGTTGAGGAGTACAAAGACCTACAAAGTGCCTACAGTCAAGCATGGTGGTGGGAGTGTCATGGTCTGGGGCTGCATGAGTGCTGCTGGCACTGAGGCGTTACAGGTCATTAAGGGAACCATGAATGCCAACATGTACTGTGACATACTGAAGCAGAGCATGATCCCCTCCCTTCGGAGACTGGGCCACGGGGCAGTATTCCAACATGATAACAACACCAAACACACCTCCAAGACAACCACTGCCTTGCTAAAGAAGCTGAGGGTAAATGTGATGGACTAGCCAAGCATGTCTCCAGACCTAAACCCTATTGAGCATCTGTGGGGCATCCTCAAATGGAAGGCGGAGGAGCTCAAGGTCTCAAACATCCACCAACTCCGTGATCTTGTCATGGAGGAGTGGAAGAGGACTCCAGTGGTAACCTGTGAAGCTCTGGTGAACTCCATGCCCAAGAGGGTTAAGGCAGTGGTGGAAAATAATAGTGGCCACACAAAATATTGACGTTTTGAGCCCCATTCTGGCATTTTCACTTAGGGGTGTACTTACTTTGGTGGCAGCGGTTTAGACATTAATGGCTGTGTGTTCAGTTATTTGCACTGTTATACAAGCTGTACACTCAATACTTTACATTGTAGCAAAGTGTCATTTCTTCAGTGTTGTCATATGAAAAGATATAATAACATTTTTACAAAAATGTGAGGGGTGTACTCACGTTTGTGAGATACTGTATATACACAAATTGTGATTACACCTGTCCTGTGTAGTGTATACAGCTATATACACCCACCTTCTTCCTTCCTGTAAATAGAGACCTTTCTCCATCATCACTGACTGCAGGTTTGCATCATCTGTCCTGTTACTGTATATATAGCTGTATACAGGACAGATGATGTATATCTACAGTCAGTGATGATGGAGCAAAGTCTCTATACACAGGAAGGAAGGTGGGTGTATATAGCTAGCTATATACCCTGATCTGTAATGCTGAGCTATATACACTGATCTGTGAGGCTGAGCTATATACCCTGATTCTGTGAGGCTGAGCTATAATACACCCTGATCTGTAATGCTGAGCTATATACCCTGATATGTGAGGCTGAGCTATATACCCTGATCTGTAATGCTGAGCTATATACCCTGATCTGTAATGCTGAGCTGTATACCCTGATCTGTAATGCTGATCTGTATACCCTTATCTGTAATGCTGAGCTGTATACACTGATCTGTAATGCTGAGCTATATACCCTGATCTGTAATGCTGAGCTGTATACCCTGATCTGTAATGCTGAGCTATATACCTTGATCGGTAATACTGAGCTATATACCCTGATCTGTAATGCTGCGCTATATACCCTGATCTGTGAGCCTGAGCTATATAACCTGATCTGTGAGGCTGAACTATACACCCTGATCTGTGAGGCTGAGGTATATACCCTGATCTGTAATGCTGAGTTATATACCCTGATCTGTGAGGCTGAGCTATATAACCTAATCTGTGAGGCTGAGCTATATACCCTAATCTGTGAGGCTGAGCTATATACCCTGATCTGTAATGTTGTGCTATATACCCTGATCTGTAATGCTGAGCTGAATACCCTGATCTGTAATTCTGAGCTATATACCCTGATCTTTAATGCTGAGCTATATACCCTGATCTTTAATGCTGAGCTATATACCCTGATCTGTGAGGCTGAGCTATATACCCTGATCTGTGAGGCTGAGCTATATACCCTGATCTGTAATGCTGAGCTATTTACCCTGATCTGTAATGCAGAGCTATATACCCTGATCTGTAATGCTGAGCTATATACCCTGATCTGTAATGCTGAGCTATATACCCTGATCTGTAATGCTGAGCAAAATACCCTGATCTGTAATGCTGAGCTATATACCCTGATCTGTGAGGCTGAGCTATATACCCTAATCTGTGAGGCTGAGCTATATACCCTGATCTGTAATACTGAGCTGTATACCCTGATCTGTAATTCTGAGCTATATACCCTGATCTGTAATGCTGAGCTATAAACCCTGATCTGTGAGGCTGAGCTATATACCCTGATATGTAATGCTGAGCTATATACCTTGATCTCTGAGGCTGAGCTATATATCCTGATCTTTGAGCCTGAGCTATATACCCTGATCTGTAAAGGCTGAGCTATCTACTCTGTCCTGTGAGGCTGGGGCAGTATACTCCTGTCCTGTGATTCTGGGGCTGTATACTCTGTACTGTGATGCTGAGCTGTATACTCCTGACACTATAGGTGGAAGCAAGTGGAAAACAGGGAACGGAGTGGGTGGATTCTATAAGGGGTGTGGCTTATGAGAAGTGTGATGGGTCAAAAAGGAAGGGCAAAGTCTGATGCCCCACCATCCTAAAACTTCACCAGCCACCACTGCCTGGTGGACAAAAAACTCTCACTAAGTCATAACCCCATGGTATCAGCCCCTTCATCAGAGTTGCTTATGGTGCTAATATTATTCTGCTGAAACTCTAGTGCACAACACTTGAGAATTCTCAAACTGTGACAGTCAACTAACAGGCAGACATAATGGAAAATGCAGGTCATATCTATTACCAGTGCACAATTATCTTCTTACCTCCACCACTTGTCATGGCATTTTTTTTCAACATAGTTCTAGAGTGAGGATACATATATGTCTGGATCTACAGAATGCGCTGACGACTTATAATGACTCACTCTGCATTCCAGAGACTCACATTCTCACTCTTCAGCTTCTTTCAGAGGTAATAGTCACTGCAGGAGTTTGTATTATCTTAATGAATGCCAATAGTAAAATCAAAATTGTTTGTTGCCTTAAAAATTGCTTTCCATTGGCACTGTTATGGAGTCTAAGCAGTAGATCACCTTTATCCTATTAGATTGTAAGCTCTCTCAAGCAGGAGGGCCATCCTAACCCTCTTGTATTGAATTGTACTGTAACTGTGCTGTCTCTCTTTATATTGTAAAGGGCTCTACAATAAGGTGACTAGATTTTTAAAATGAAATCTGGGGACACGTTTTTTTTTTTCAATGCAGCCTCACCTGTGCCCAGCAATGCAGCCTCACCTGTGCCCAGCAATGCAGCCTCACCTGTTCCCAGCAATGCAGACTCATGTGTGTAGGGGATCAGAGAGGATAGGAGAGCCGACCATCACATAGATCCTGGGTGGGGGCTGAGGCGGGGGCAGTCCGCCCCGGGTGTCACACACTAGGGGGTGTGTCAGGTCAGCATCTGTGTCAGCTTTAATTTGAATTTCCGGGTGTTCGCCATCTTGGACCGGCTCTTACCTATGAGAGACAGCACATGTCTATTGGACAAGTGTGCTGTCTGTCGAAGGAGAAAACCAGGCGGGACTTCTGTGACGGGCGATTCAAATTAAAGCTGACACAGCGGGAGATGTCGGCCTGACACACCCCCCAGTGTGTGGCACCTGGTGTGGACCGCCCCCCGCCTCAGCTCCCACCCAGGATCAGCCTGCACCAAACTCCTGCAATCCGGGGACAGATCCGGGGACAGACAGGCTCTGGGGACAGTGTCCTCAATCCGGGGACTGTCCCTGGAAACCGGGGACGTCTGGTCACCCTACTCTACAAACTGTTGGCGCTATATACAGTATATTTCCCATATAATAATAATCTGTGGAGTTATAATCTTTGTTTAAATGCTAATCCTCATTACCTATTGGCAATCATTGTCTGGTTTTGACTTTCTTAGATATGGAAAAGTTGCAATGCCACCAGGCTTTGTGCAATAACAAGGGCTGTTGAACTAGAAATCTACATTTACAAAAAAAATAAACAAGACACAATACTGACAATTATGTTTATTTAAATTTTTTTTTCAAAATACATCATTCTAAATGAAACTGACTAGTAAAATGATATAACAATTGCACTGTATGGTGCCACATTCATTATTAGAAGGATAACCACCTTTTTTGTCCATTATTTTCTTGCTTCTTCATCAACTCTTTATAATGTTCTGACCTTAAAAAACGAGGAAATGAGTCCTTTGCCATAAGGCACAAGATAAGTTCCTGAGCATCATCAAAACAGTTAACTGTTGGCTGTGATATTTTCTGAGAGATCAGCTCTCTTGTTTTGTGGTCAATATTTACCTAGAGGAGATAAAAATACATGTTATAATGCCAGGGTATTACCTGACTTTTACTCGTAAAGGAAATTAAATGTTGACTCCATCATTTTTATTATTAGTTTAGCATGTTTGCTGGCAAGCTACTATGCTCACTCAAAATGAACAATAGCTTGCAAAAAGAGCAAGTCAGATCCAATAAATGTAAAATTAGTATAAAGACTAGGTCTGACTGAGCACATAGGTCTCATAAAGTTAATTCACAGATGTTTTGGCTAAAGCTGGCCATACACTGTTCAAAGTTTCAATCTATGTGTGGGCTCCCCTGCTCGACAGAAGTTGATTGTTTAATCAACTTCTGTCAGAGGGACATGCTGAAAAAATTTCCATCGATCAATGATTGCAGCTGCTGATCAGTAAATTCTGACAGTGGCAGGTGGCACTGTCAGAATACAATGTCCCAGTCAGGATTGTGTGGATGGAGGAACCTGTCAGTTTTTGTGTCTGGTGACTGAATGAAAAAAAACACGAATTGTGTATGGCCAGCCTAAAATGCTTCTGAAACTCCGATAGCTTAGTTTGCACTTCATGTGTATTTTAAATGCTTTTCAGAGGTGTTTTATTGACTGGAAAGGTGTCATTTTCAAGCTGTGCAAGCTGTAATGCTTACCAAAGGTTGCAAGCAAGATCAAATCTAAC
This sequence comes from Glandirana rugosa, assembly GCA_018402905.1. Classification (NCBI taxonomy): domain Eukaryota; kingdom Metazoa; phylum Chordata; class Amphibia; order Anura; family Ranidae; genus Glandirana; species Glandirana rugosa. The sequence continues at coordinate 42,619 of BLSH010532369.1, forward strand.
CAAATGCAATGTGTGTACTAGACCAGCTTTTCTCAACCGGGGTGCCACCAGAGGTCCTCAAGGGTGCTGCGGGATCCTGGTAGAGAAAGGCAGTCAGATGAACCTGAGCTCCCAATCCCCAGCTGAACTGTACATGCGTGTGTACATGTGTCTGTATGTGTGTACATGTGTCTATATGTGTGTGTGTGTATACATGTGTCTGTATATGGCTGGGTTCACACTAGTCCGATTCTCGGACCAACATGAGGAGCACAAGTCGCATTACCTCACAAAAACAATGATTCCCCATGAGAGCCGTCTTAACTGCTCCGACTTTGAAAAAGGTTCCTGTACTACTTTTGTCTGACTTTGATCCTACTTCAGCCCATTGAAAGGCATTGAAGTCGGATCAAAGTCGGATCAGTGTTCTCACCGATCCAACTTTGGCATGCGACTTGTGCTCTGGGGATCATGAAGCGGAACTCTACGCCAAATTTAAAAAAAAAAAAACTGGCATGGGGTCCCCCTCCAAGAGCATACCAGGCCCTTTGGTCTGGTATGGGTTTTAAGGGGAACCCCATGCTGAAAAAACGGCGTGGGGTCCCCCCCAAAGTCCATACCAGACCCTTATCCGAGCACGCAGCCCGGCAGGCCAGGAAAGGGGGTGGGGATGAGCGAGCGCCTCCCCCCCTCCTGGACCATACCAGGCCACGTGCCCTCAACATGGGGAGTATGGGTGCTTTGGGGCAGGGGGGGCTCTGCGCCCCCCACCCCAAAGCACCTTGTCCCCATGTTGATGAGGACAAGGGCTTCTTCCCGACAACCCTGGCCGGTGGTTGTCGGGGTCTGTGGGTGGGGACTTATCAGAATCTGGAAGCCCCCTTTAACAAGGAGGCCCCCAGATGCCGGCCCCCCACCCTATGTAAATGAGTATGGGGTACATCCTACCCC
>BLSH010532369.1:88887-106951 GCA_018402905.1 Glandirana rugosa
TCCAATTGAGGTTAGTACCGCCTGAAACTCATTAACTAAAATATATCACTACGGAATGGTTTGTTCAGATTTCAAACTACGTTAACGCCCTCGCTTTCAACACCAAGTCACTACCTCTACTAGTGTAGTAGGCGTATCACCGGCTAAAACACTAGTATGACTAATTACCACTATGGTGCATATGCCCTTAATCTTGCATACCTAACCCGGTTACCGAGGTAATACTTACGGTTTTAATTGCCACTATCCCCTGTGGGGACAGCACATGGTAACCTATAACATTTCTCTAGCCTTTTCTATGGGCTCAACTAAACCATATATAATGTTTGGGGGTTCTGAGTAATTTTCTAGCAAAAAAATGATGATTTATACATGTAGGAGAGGAGTGCCAGAAATGGCCCGGATGCGAAGTGGTTAAAGGCGGTCCTGGCGAAATTTGGATTCACGGGTACGATGCTGGATGCCATACTGGCTCTGTACTCAGCCCCCACTGCCAGAGTTCTCAACTCGGGTATCTTTTCCGATCTCTTTACAATATCCAATGGTACACGACAGGGGTGTCCCCTATCACCGTTAATTTTGGCATTCATAATGGAGCCATTGGCCCAATCCATACGTTCTAATTCCCGTATACGTGGTATCACCATTAATCAGTATGATCACAAAATCGGCCACTATGCGGATGATGTGATCATCTCCATCACTGAACCACAACTTTCGCTCCCGCAATTGCATCAAACTTTAGACTTGTTTGGTAAGGCATCACTATATAAAATCAATTACTCAAAGTCCGCCATGATTGGAGTTAACCTTGACAATACTCTTAAACAGAGCATTAACAAAATTGCATCCTTTTCCTGGGCTCCAAACTCAACTCTTTCTTATCTGGGTATCTCTCTAATATCTCCTTCTTCCCAGCTGCTCACGTTAAACTTTGCCCAACTGATAAGCAAACTACTACAGACTACTCAAGACTTAAAGAGTGTACAAGCCTCTTGGGCGGGACGCATTGCGCTCTCAAAAATGTTTCTGTTACCACACATCCTCTATAGCTTCCGAACTTTACCTATATCCTTTCAACGCTCCCAGATTGCTAAATTACAAGCGATTGTGTCTTCCTTCATATGGAGTGGCAAACATCCTAGACTGAAAAAAACAACTTTATGCAATCCAACAGCACGTAGTGGAATGGGCGCACCCGATATCGCAGCTTACTACAAAGCGAACCTTCTTGAGAAGGCAAAAAGCTGGTGGGACCAAGTTACTAAATTTCCCTGGCTGCAGATAGAACAAGCAGCCCTAGCAAATACTCCCAAGATAGTTCTCTCCGCACTATTAGTGCAAAACTGCAAACAATACAACTTTCTAGACACAGTCAATGCCACACTCAGAACGTGGCATGCAATCTTGCAAGCGTCAGGTGGCATATCACACAGAGTGATGAAGGAACTCCCTCTACAAGCCCTACAAGGTGTTATACCTGACATATCCCTATACAATTGGTATACAGCAGGAGCAACACTGTTAGCCCACCTATATGAGAAGTCAGAACCCCTCTCCTTTCAACAACTGCAAGACAATTTTCAGTTATCTGCCAACGAATTCTTCAAATATCTCAGAATCCGATCCGTGCTCTCTAAAGTTACTTGGTCGAACAACCACCTCCTTTGGCATGCATTGCGATTCTACTTCAATTCAAATACAAATGAAAAGGGAATTTCTTACTACTATAAACTCTATAAAAAATATGAAACTGCCTGGCTTCCTAATATTTGTGAAATGAGTGAATATAAATTGATAATCAACCCATTGACTGAGTTGTTCCTTCAAGGAGGCTATGCCTGCAACAATCGGTCTCCCAAACAAAGGGTCAAGACCCTTGTGAGTTTTTGGGAGATAGTGGAACACTAACATAAAAGGAGCAGTAGGTATAAACATATCACCCTCTTCTTCTGTAAAAATGCCACCCTTCACTCCTCTGCGAATAGGAAGCTGCAGGTTCCTTTTGAATACATTAGTAGGATTGCCTTTAAGTTTAGCAAAGATATCACCATCAGACAATTGGTGTATAGCCTTTGATTTATAAACTTCTGCATCCAAAACAATGAACAACCCGCCCTTATCAATTTTTGATCACAATACTAAAATCAGCACATAAGGTTTTTTTTTTTTTTTTTTAATTAAACACGTTTATTGGTAATAAACATACAATAACATACATTGATTGCACAGTGTATAAATATCCTCCACAGTTACATTGTGGGCACACAATCTTGCACAGTAAGCAACATTTCGTACTTAAAGAAGGGTAAACAAATCTATAAATCAAACCATAACAATCGGTGACATTTCTGTGATTGGTACTCCTCTCAATTTCTAAGTTACCTATATCATTCTGGGTCATACACATGTCTCAGACCTCTCCAACCATCTGTCCCAGATCTTGTTATATTTATTTAGGCAACCTCTATGTATATATATGCATTTTTTATATGGAAGTACAGTGTTTACATCTCTCATCCAGTCCGAAACAGCAGGGGGTGATTGTCTCATCCACAACCTGGCAATGGTCTTTCTGGCCAAAAAAATTGTCTCATGTAAGAATGTTTTGGTATACTTGTCAAGATCTATGTCTGGGAAAATACCCAGTATGCACCATTTTGGGTCTATTGTAAGGGGGGATCCCATGACGTCATGAAGGAAGCCACCACCTGACCCCAGAATCCCTGAATGCGAGGGCACGTCCAAAGGAGGTGGTAAAACGACCCAGGTTCACGGCCACAAAGGGTGCAAGCAGGGGACCTCTCACGGGCAGTTTAGTCTAAGAGGTGTAAGGTAGGCTTGATGCAGAATATATAACTGAGTTAGCCTATCTGACACCCTAGGCAACACTGATTTGCATACTTCCAGGGCCTCACCCCAATCCTCATCTTCTGTATTACCACAGTGCCTTTCCCATCTTGGTTTGAGTTTATAGGCTGTTTGTGTTGCTATAGGGGTGGTTATAAGATTATAAAAAATAGATATAAGTTTTTGTGAATCCGTGCATTTGACCATATCCATCAACGGATTGGGAGCCAGTACGGGAAGTTGCTGGGGAAACTGCGTCTGGACTGCATGTCTCACCTGAAGGAACCTGAAAAACATGCGGTTCGGAAGCTCAAACTCAGTCTTTAGCCTGTCATATGTTTTAAGGGAGCCCGCTACAAGTAGATGGGACAAGTAGAAGATACCCTTTCTACTCCACGCCTCCACCTCAGGCACCCGTAGCAACTCAGGGAGACTTTTGTTATACCATAAAGGAGTATATTCATTGTATTGTGGGATATCAACTTTACGGGAAGCAAGGGCCCAGATCCTTTTGTATTGGTGTAGGAGAGTGTTGCCCCTCCCCCCGTCCTCCCCATCTCCTGCACTAACCAGTATTGTGTATATTGGGTCTGCCGTGCATTGTGCTCCCTGCGGGCACATAAGGGCAAGGAACCTATCCCTGTCTGTTTTGTCTAGGTGAAAAATATTAGATAATTGTGCCACTACATAATATGCCCCGAAATCGGGAAGGGCCACACCTGCTAGGTCTGTGGGGTTTTTTAGAACATTCCAAGCCAGCTTGTGTCTACTTTTGCCCCATACAAAGGGTTTTAGTAGGGCATCGAGCACATAAGGTTTTTAGTGGAATTCATTCATCAGGGATTAAATTATCCTTAAGCACACAACCTGAGGCAGACACCATGGAGGCTAGGCGTGTGGGGTCTTGTTCGACCAGCCTCTGGTACTCGTCCATTTCCTTTCCCCTGGAATGGTCAGGCTAAAAGTCGGATCTTAATTTGAATGATATACTAATTTTAGAATAGTAAATTCATCTGATTTGTAATCAGACTCAGAGACAAGATCTTCAAGGTCACACATGCCGCACCAGTCCTGAAAGTCCATCTGGACATTAGGAACCTGATCGCTGACAAAATGTTGATCACTTACAACAGCATTATTATCACAAAATAATGCTTCTTAAGTGTGATGCTCTGAATACATTTATTTACATCAAGAATTGTGTTAAGCAATCTGAAGTGTCTGCTGAGACAAAATTCAAACCTCTGGAAAGAAGAGACTTCTCATCACTCGATAAATGCCTCTGGGACAAATGTGTATGGGTTACATGTGATGTTTCTAATTTATATTTGTAAATTCTGCATACATTGGGAATACAGGCAATTTATTTTTTCTGGAACTCCCCAGCTATCATTCTTAAGTGCAGAAAGAGTTTATCGCTTTTGATGGGGTTCACTCTCTCCAGAAGTGCGGGGAAGCTATGGAGGATATGTTTTCCCCCTTTCTCATCAACCTTTATATGGGTTGGTGGGAGAGGAAACACATTTTTGGGGATAAGAACCCTTTCAGATCACTTTCAAAATCATACTTTTGTTACATTGAAGATTTGCTGTTAGTTGTTTCCAAGGTCCTTGAGAGTTTGAAGAGCTGGTTGGCCTATTTGAACAATAATGACCTAAACTTGAGGTTTACTGACCAAATGGAGGATGTTTCCATTTTTGTTTTGGATGTCACTTTATCTGGTATAGATGGACGGGTTGTTTCGGGACTTTATAGGATACCTCTAACCGGTAATACAATGTTGTGGTCAGATTCAGGACATCCCACTCATACTATAAAGGGCATACCGACCGGCCAATTTTTAAGGCTGCGTCATATCTGTAGCAATGATGACCAGTTTAACCAGGAAGGTAGGGCTATGTGGCAAAGGTTCTGTCAGTGGGGTTATCCAATGTTGATTTTGAGTGGAGCTTTGCGTATTGCCAGGACCAAAATTAGAGAAGAATTATTAGTTGATAGAGACAAGAAGAAACTCAATGAGCTGATACATGCCTTTTCTACTTCTTACAGCCTGGAGTTTAACTAGGTCAAGTATATAGTACTTAGGTGTTTACCAGTGCTGTATAATGATTGTCCATAGACTAAGATACTGTCTAAAAGTGTTAAGACTGTGTCCTGGCGAGCTCCCACTCTAGGTACCTTCCAATCTCCAAGTTGTTTTTTCCAGTGAGAGTGGTAAAGTGACAAGAGTTGGTTACATTTTAAAGAGAACTGCAGTTGACCTTGTTGTCTCCATATTATTGGGGTGACATTGCTAGGTCCACCAACAATGGGAGGAATTATGAAGTTCTCTCCTTTGTCCATTGTAACACTGGATATGTTATATATGTCATCACTTGCAGTATTTGTTCTGTGCAATATCTAGGCAGGAGTACAAGGAGGCTGCAGGATCGCCTCCTTGATCACCTGTATGACATGGAGAAAAGTTATGCAACCAATGCAGCTAAGCATTTCAGTCAGTATCATGGTGGTGATTCTGCAGCTATTCATATCCAAGTTATTGAAAGTGTAAGATGCCCAAAGAGAGGTGGAGATTTATTCAGATTTCTCTGTAGAAGAAAGGTATTTGGTATTTTTCCGATGCAAACTAGGAGACTTATGGGGCTGAATTTTTTAGTGGGATGTCATTGATTTTTGTGAGTGACATTCCCATCTTTTGTTTTTCCTTTGCGCTTTATTGATTTGAGTTTGATTGAGTATTTATTTAGTTTAATTTTAAATTTAGTATATGTATTTTTCTTTTTGCATTAATGTATATTTATATTTTTCAGCAAAGCATTTGAAATTAAGTTCAGTAAGGAAGCCTTTCTGTGGACTTCTATTGAACATTGAACTGCATTCAAGGGAGATTGCCAGGAAGACGGGAAAGAGCTATATTTTCTGAGGCTGTAGAGGACACAGCTTCCTCTTGCCATTAGGGAGCTGAGAGAGTGTACAATGCTGTCCAGCGTGCACAACCACTGCTGCATAACGTAGACCAGAGCAGGATCTAGTGAGTCCAGATGTGCTGACACCCAGAGTCACCTGGGTGCAGAGCAGAGAGTGCACTAATTGTTGTATGTGACCAGATAGTGAGCTGCAATATTGCTGGAACTGGTGAGCTGCTTCTGTGGGGATTTACTATCTGCTGCTTGAGAGACTGAGGCCTTTGGGAACTGACCATACAGCCATCTAGCCATCTTATTGCTGCCTGCAGGCTTGACTGGGACTATGCTTATGTGCACCAACAGTACAACTGGGCCCCAACACTAGTTGGCTGAAGTGTTACCCCTTTACAGCTCTTACACAAAGACCTTCACATATTGCGTATGCTAAGAGGGACATTGCACCATATCATAGCCATTCTCCTAGAGTGCACTCTAGACTAGTTATAGTATTATTCACATTGCAGCTAATGCTTATATGCACTGTTTATTGCCAACTTTGCTGATTCATGAGTTAATCGCTGTCTAGTGGTACAGAACTCTTTTCTAAGTTACCTTGGCATAGGGATTGTACTTTGTAACATGTGTCTGGACCTGTGTGTTCATTTATGCACAAACCACCATTTATTTTAACTCGTACCAATAAATTGAGTTCATTTACCATTAAATGGTTTCCTGGTGTTAATTCACAGCCAAGTTAAAGGTATCTATACTTGTGTCCTTGTAAGTGCTTGCGATAACTTTCATTCAACCAGGTGTGTCAGCGAGGCTGAGAATGTACTTGGAGTTAAGGTGAGGACTCCAAGATGAACAGAGAACCCAAATTACCAAGCGGCTCCCGCAGGGGTAGTGCTCCAATAGTAAATAAGAAATTACTGACCTACCATATGTTTGCCAAGTAGAGTCACTTAAAGAGACCCTGTCACTAACTTAAAAAATTGCAGGAAAAAGAAGTGGAAGTGTAACTATTTTAATTGCTTACTTGCAGCATTTTCCTTTTCCTAACCATGTCTTTATTCACTTGCAATGTGCCTTTTAAATTGCTGGCACATTTGACTTCTTCAAGAAGAGACAAGTCCATTGCATAGCCCCTTTCCTAATGCCAGATCATAGTCGTCTTCTCTTTTCATACTTTCTACCTATTTTCTCTGCTAGTCCAACTCCTCGGGGAGTGATTCCCATATTCTCCCAGCCCTATGCCAAGAGGTCAAGGACCTGATCCATGATATGCTTCATAATGGAATAATCCAGGAGAGTCACACTCCTTGGGCTGCCCCTGTCGTCTTAGTATAGAAAAAGCAGAGGCATAACCAGAACCTTCAGGGCCCTGGTGCAAGAAAACATGAAGGATCCCCTTGACCCCTGGCCGGGCCCCCCCACAGTGGAGGAACGTCAGGGTCTGGTAGCAAGAGTGACCTTTGCAACCCTGGTAGTTCTGCCACTGGTGTCAGTAGGTTTTTTTTTACTTTCTTTTACCATTTTATTTTATTTATTTTTTTAACAATTTCTTTTTATTATTTTTTACAATTTTGTAGGAGCCCCGTTAGGGGGCTTTGGTGAAAAATAACAAAAAAAACAGACCTCTGAAGTTCCACCTTTGAGACAAAGACAGGGAAAGGAGATTGAGGACACAGTCCTCAATCTCGATCTTTGCAGCCTCAGCAGCACAGAATGAATGAACAGGAATAGCTCTGTAGAGAGCTTCCTGTTCATTCACAAACGGAAGTATAGTAAACGGTTTATACGGTTTACCATGCCTAATTTATGAATGAATAGTGATCTGTATGAACTATTTATTAAGACAAGGAAGGGACCAGTAAATGACACATATACTTTCTTCTCCACCCTAAAAGCATCCCCTGCAGCAGCAGGTGGGAGAGGGGAGGGTGGAATCCACCAACGCTGCAGGGGACGAGGGGGTTCTGGTGGAGTACACAGGAACCCAATCACAGCAGGAGGTGGATAGTGGGGTGGGGGGGGCATGTAGAGGAACCTATCCCCTCCATTTTCCTCCTGCATTCACTGAAAGGCTGGGGATTGGTTCCTCTATATGCTGCCCCCATTGCCCCTCCTATCCAGGTGTACAGGGGGCTGCACAGGCCCACTTGAGCATGGAGCCTGGTTGCAATTGCGATCCCAGTATTTATGCCCCTGGGAAAAAGGATGGTAGCCTGCGGTTCTGTATGGACTATCGCAAGCTGAATGCCTGCATCCACTGGGATGCCTACCCCCTGCCCAGAGTGGAAGAGTCACTCATGGCTCTGGGCCAAGCTCAAAACTTCTCTACACTTGACCTGGCAATCAGTTACTGGGAGTCGGAGTCCCAGTAAGGGTACAGGACTGGGAGAAAACTGCTTTTACTCCCTGGGACTGTTTGAATTCAACAGCATGCCCTTTAGTCTAAACAATGCCCCCAGTACTTTCCAATGGTTGATGGAGGGGTGTCTGGGGGATTACAACTTTGAGACTACTAGTGCTAATCTATCTAGGCAACATCATTATTTTCTTCAAGTCATTTGAGGACCATATACAAGACCCAGATTGAGTGTTTACCCGACTGGTAAGGGTTCAAATTGAAGCCCAAGAATTGCCGCCAGAGTCCAGGTGGTACAGGAGTGGCTTCCCATCAAAACTTGTGGGGTACCACAGGAGGTTCATCCCCAAATTTGTGCAGATCACCACACCTCTCACGCAGCTACTGAGAGGGCACCTCACCCAGAAGAAAGGGGGATCGTCCCATAAATCCAATTACAGTGGCAGGAACCGCAGAAACAATTGTTTTACACGAACTGGAGCTTACATGGCCAGGGGGCCATTTTTGCCCAGGAACAGAATGGACAGCTAAGAGTGATCGCCTAGTAGCAGTAGTCTGCGGCCCACTGAATGGAATTCTCATAATTATAGCTCCTTTAAACTGGAACTATTAGCGCTGGTGTGGGCCATCAAAAATTTGCGGAATACCTTTGCAGGCACACATCCCCACCGAACAGCGGAACATTCTATAAATTGTGGTCCCCCAGTCGCACATCCTGCAGGTTTGTCAAGTGTTGCATGCCTGTGGAGGATATTTTGTACTGAGGCCCTGGTCAGGAGATATTTCTTTTGCCCACAACTGGCAGAATGAGTGCAACAGGTTTGCAGGGAGTGTTCAGTTTGCAGCATACACAAAGCCCTCCAAAAAAAGACCACCCCAATGACGATCACCACCTTGGAACAATTTGAGCCGGTGACAATGGACTTCCAGCTCTCCTTCTGGGTTCCACTATGCCCTGATCTTCGTGGATAACTTCACTAAGTATGTTGTGGTGGTGCCCACCCGGGATCAGACAGCCTTGATCACAGCTAAACTGTTTTGGGAACTTGTGGTTCAATCGTATGGCTGCCCCAACGCATACTCTCAGACTAGGTACAGATACTGACTGAGCTATACCGCCTGAATCGTATAGACGCTTACCCCCCCTTACCCCCTCAGGGTAATGAGGTATGTGAATGCTTCAATCGTACCCTGCTGGGAATGTTACAGACTCTAAAGGGGGGCCACCGAGACCGATGCAACCAGCAATATGGTGCATAGGGCTACTGGTCACACTCTGTTCTTCTCGATGTTCAGATGCTATGGCAGGGTGTCTGTAGACCTTCTGCTCGATTCCTTAGAACCCCCCATTTCTTGCACCAATGTCCAGTGAGTATAATAATGAAAATAAACATATAGTTCTGGACAGGCATAAGAACTTGGCACAGGATACTGTCATGGACGAACTGCCACTAGGACTGGGTGCTAGTAAAGAACCTGAAATGTGAAAGAGGCAGCAAGTTGGAGCCCAAGTGGGAACAAATCCACTATCAGGTGGAGAAACAGCCTTTCCCACTAACCCCTGTGTACGATGTGATCTCAGAAGGCTCAGAACCACTCAGAAAACTGCTCTACTGCAATCTACTGAGACCCTGCAGGCTGATTGGGGACTGCTCCGCCAAATCTGCTGCAGACAGAAGGGGCGATAACTTCAAGGTTGTACCACCAATCCTAGGCCTCTGCACCCAGCTGATCCCGAGGAGGAGAGTACCACCAAATTATCCAAGGACAGTCTGAGGTAACATTCCCAGAGGCTGCCAGTTCTGCCAATTCTCTGGACTCCTTCAAGGACACAGTTTCTAGCTCAGATGACTTGGGTGTAGCTGACCCAGTTAACCCTCAACCACCCAAGGTCTCTGAGCCACAAGCAAGAGATGACAGTTCTGAAGGTGATCCCATGGAGGACAGTGAGGCTCACCTTCCAATGCGATCCAAATGCTCCCTGCAAAGTACTCTGATTATGTTGTTTGAAATGCTACTGTCATTGCCTTAATTATGTTTCATGCAGTTATGTGATGTTCTTAACTGTTATACAATGCCGAGGACAGCATCTGTCAAAAGGAGCACGGGTGGGGGGAGTGTAGGCAGGTGCATTCTGAATTCCCCACTGTAGGTGGTGCTCAAAGTAGCAGAAGGAAGTTGTGAGGAACTTTGTTCCGCTATCAGCCATCTTGGGTCAGGCAGAGTCTATTTAAGACTCTGGCTCCCGGGTTTGGCACACTTTATGCAAGTGGGTAGTGAAGGGACAAGTTCCCCATCTGGAAGGGACAGTGCTTAGCAGCAGGGAAAGGTTCCAGAGGAGTAGGGAAAGTGCAGGGACTATGCTATTGCCTCTTAGGAAGCCTTCCGTTTGGGTTTGGACTGGCCAGGCTGAGCCTTACTGCAGAAACTGTTGGCATCTTTTCGAGATCTTGATTCTCTACTACTGTTTGTAAGTGGCCCCATTCAGTTGTGCCTACCCACCAGGCCAGTTTATACATTGTTGGAACTCTCACAATATGTGTTCTCATCCACCTCAGCCCCTGAGTGCACCACGCTGTACCTTACACACATGCTATCATCCTAACACTCAATGACATCATGTGCATACCCCACCCTAAGCATCACAGGAGGATAAAAGTGGCACTTCCTCCATCCAGATGTGCAGCCTGATCTGCCTTTTGGCACCTGCCCTCTGCCTGCCTGTGTCTAAAAGCTACAGGGGTGCATTATAAGGACACCTAATGTAAAGCAGCACTCTGATGGGGACAGTTGATGTAGGGCGGAACTATGATAAGGAGATCTGATGTAACACTGATGGGGTCACCTAATGTAAGAGGTCACTGTGATAGTCATCTGATGTAAAGGGGCACTTTGTTGGGAACAACTGGTGTGAGAGGCAATCTGAAAATTGACAATATATATTATTGAAATGCTATGGTAATTGTACATCGTTTATTTTTTGATAGACATAAAAATATATATAGCACTGCCCCCTTGAGGGTCGCTTGAAAATTCCATTCCCCCTTGGCCTTCCCCACTTTGAGAGTCCTCCACCACCCCTGACACTCTGGGTTCACTCATGTTGCAACCTTTATTGAGGCTAACACCAGTCAGTAATGGAGACCACACCAGACTTGTGTTTAAGACATTTACTTTAACTGTTTTCATTAAGTGAAAGATGAAACTTCAGAATCATAAAGGTTGCGTTTTACGAGTAAGAATCAACAAATCACTTTAAATCACAGACTTATAAATTTCAACACACAGATTATCTTTGAAACTCTCAATGAATAGAAAGGGCGGTCCAGTTAAAGTGTAATCACCACTCCCTGCTATTCATTTTTAACTCCGACAAGTATAACAATATAATTTCTCCAATTGAGTTTGATCAAGATACCAAGTTGCTCAATTGTGGGTAATATAACATGGTGCTAATTAAAGTAAATCAATTTCAGATAACGATACAGGTTATAGAAACTGTTGAGCCAATGGTAAATTGATACTGCTCAATGGAATGCAATAACTCAGTACCACTGTATAACAATTCAAATAAATTGGTACAACTTATTATATCCCATAAAAAGAATGACTTATCTAACGCCTCCTGCTCTTAATGGTACCATATGGAATAGCCATGAGTCCTGTCAAGTGGGGGAAGACTAGCTGTAGTTGTAGTTATTCTGTAATTATTTATTCAGTAAATTAGTTATTCAGTAAATCTTCTGCCGGCTATGTTATTTTGAAGTTAGGTACCTAAAAGCATCTGTATCCACTGATCCTTGGGATAAGGCACAAAAATATATTTCACTGAATTGAAACACAGAATGTTCCCAGTGATCACTGACTTTCTTGAATATACTGACAACTAGCAGCAATCCAGTGTGCCCAGTAACTGTAATCCAGGATCTTCAATAAAGTATTGTTACTTGTGTGGCTAAGATCTTTCTCTAAAGGAGGACTGTAGTGACAGATCAGTACTCTTAAAGATGGGCCGGAGCCCGCTCACCCGACCGTACAGATGATTGCAGACAGGCGGTCCGGCTGTTCAGATGATAATGATGAAGCTGGAACTGATGAAACACTCCCGCTCTTTGCTCCTGGAAAACGGCCTCCACTGCACTCCCTGCAGGTCTCCCTGATCAATCGCTGCTACTGGATCAGGAACAGGCTCAGATGGTGGTAAGCAGGCTGCACAGATCATTCACTGGAACACTCTATTTCAGCAGCCCGCTGGATCTCTATGTATAGGCTGCAAACCCACTGTAGGCGCACACAGGTTTCTCGCTGATCAATCACAACGGCCAAAGAGACTGCAGCAAGCCCCTCCTCTGACTTAAATATGTTCTCCCATTAGGCACTGTTCTTCCCAGGAGTCCTCCAACACAGCACAGCCTGAGTCTGATAACATTTTCTTCTGTCACACTACAAGTTCCACAAGACATCACTCCTCACAGCTCCTTTCTTATTTGACAAACCTAACACTAGGGGGAATCCTCCATAGCATTCCACAAGTACAAAAGTCCCCATGCCAAGGGAGCAATGCTGAGCCACTGGCTACACTCTCCCCCACTTAAAGTATTTGGTCCCCAAATGCTCAGGGCTAGTTAATCTAAAGAAAAACACAAGGTTAGTGTAACATAAACTTCAGTTAAATTCAACAAATACTGGCAAACATCAGAATTTTGTTGGAACCATTTATACACATTTTCAGTGAGTTCATAATCAGTTTTCTGACAGGCCAGGGCAATAGCCCAGTAGTGTCAGGGGTCACATGGAGAACGCTCCCAGCTTGATTTTTCATAACAAAAGCTGGGGCGGAACCCGCTCTTTGCATTGTAGTAATCAGTTTATGAGAACTTTCTCCCAGGGTGTCAAAAGTCAATCTTCGAGGTGGGTAGATGTGCCTTCGAAGACAAATAGGAAAACTAGAGTCCAGCTGAGGAGCAGTATATTCTGTAATACTACCCAATGAAGGGGACGCTTTATCAATTCCTAACTCAGAGTGGGAGACAGCTTCTGTATCAGAGGCAGAGGTACTTTGTCTTCCTAGTTCACAGGAAGAAGTAACTCGATAATCATAATTTCCCTCCTATTGAGTGTTCAAGGTAGAACCTTCTGTAGGAATAGCCATGGAGGGCACATTATCTTCAGAAGTACAGTTCATCTTATCCAATTCTCACTCTGCTCCTCAGCACCAGTAAGCACAAGAATGCAATCTTCAATAAAACTGATTAAGTCTCTCTGTTCCAAACTCGTAGAGGGTAGCGCTTCAGGATTATTTTCAGCCCCCATTCCTAGACTAGGTGACCTGCTTAGTGGAAATGGACGGTCTTTCTCAGGCAATTGAACATTACGTTGCATGGTAGGTGGAGAAATTTTCATGACTGGCTTAATCCGCTGACTCAAAGGAACCCTCCTTTCTGATGACAACAGGGGGATATTTCTCTGTGTCCTGAAAGAATCGGGTGACCTACTGACTCCAGAGGACGACTTCGACCTATGGTACCAAGGTTGAACCTCTTTTTCAAGGATGATTACAGGATCCCACATCCAGGACGGTATCGCTTCATCATCCTCACTCTCTTCAGAGACTGGCCTACTAGTTTTAAAGGGAGCCTTCTTTCGGGATATTGTCTTGGGAGGACCTGGATCCTCTCAAGGAACAGCTAACATAGGAGACATCCTAACTGCATCAAAAAGGGAAGCAAATGATCTCAATGCCACATCTTCAAGGAACGATCCTGACCCTCAGGCCTGATCTGATATACAGGCGATTCAGGAAGCTGCTTACAGACAACATAAGGATGAGGCCTCCATCGATCAGTTATCTTATGCTTTCCAGGCACACCCAAATTCTTTAGTAGCACCCTGTCACCTGGCTGAAGTTACTGGACTCTCACCCGAAGATCAAAATTATTTTTTTCTTGTTTCCTGGGTAGCATGTTGTCTAGCAACTTCATAAGCGTGCTTCAAGTTCTTCCTCAATTTGTCTACATAACCTTTATGAGTGTCGTCATCGGACGTTCCAAAGACTAATTCAATCGGCAACCTAGCCTCTCACCCAAACATAAGTGGTATGGTGAATATCCAGTTGCATCTCTCACAGTGCTATTGTAAGCATGTACTAGGGTACAAGATGATTTTCCCAAGTCTGTTTCTTCTCGGAGGGTAGGGTGCCTAACATATTTAACAAACTTCGATGAAATTGTTCAGGCTGAGGATCTCCTTGCGGATGATAGTGAGTAGTGCATGACTTCGTAATGCCCAAAGACTTGCACAGTTGTTGTATAAGTTTATTTTCAAAGTCCCTTCCTTGATCAGAGTGAATCCGGACAGGCAGTCTATAATGACCAAATAACTTTTCAACTAACACCTTGGCTACCGTAGTGGCTTGCTGATCCTTGGTGGGATAGGCTTGATCATATCTGGTGAAGTGGTCTGTTACCACCAAGATGTTGCTTCTTCCACCTGTATCTGGTTCCAGGCACAAGAAGTCAATACACACTAGGTCTAAAGGGCCCTGACTTTGTAAATGTTCCATAGGCGGCAGCACAGATTGGAAGAGTCTTTCTCTGGATACAAGATAGTCAGGAGTGGCAGTTGTCTTCTACCTCCCTTCTCATATCTGGCCAATAGAACCTAGCCCTAACTAACTGAAAAGTCCTTTCTATGCCCAGGTGGCCATGTTCGTCATATAGAGATACCAGAACAGAACTTCATTGTTTCTCAAGTAAATACAACTGCCAAGTTTCTTCTGTCCCCTCACCAGGACCTCGCCTATGGAGTAATCCCTCTTTTAGTTGCAACCGGTTCCATTCACAATGCAATGTTCTGGTCTGCTTAATGGCATTTTTCAACAGTAATTGAGGGTTCTGTTGCACCAAAACCTGTAAAGCCCCTGACAGAGAGGATCCTGCTCCTGATCAAGCTTGATCTCCTTCTTAGTTAATCGAGGAAGCCCCTCACTTCTTACTTGAGTCAGTCCACAATAGGATGATGGTATCCCTGCTAGCAAAACTCCTATAGATTTGGCTCCTACAGCTCCTACAGATGATGAGAGGGCCTGAACCCCATCAGCTGGTGTGAAAGTCCACTCTTCAGGCTTCGGATCTTGACTGTACAGCCTGTGGGACAAGACATCTGCATCTCGGTTATCGGTGCCCGGACAATATTTCAGGCTAAATTGAAATCCAGGCAATGCAGCCAACCATCTATGTCCGGTGGCATCTAACATTGCAGTTGTTAGCAAATAGGTCAACGGATTATTGTCAGTCTTGACAACAGATTGCGCTCCATACAAATAATCCTTCAACTTGTCCACAACTGCCCATTTCAAGGCCATAAACTCCAACTTATGGGCTGGATAACTTCTCTCAGAGGGAATAAGATTTCGGCTCACATAAGCCACTGGTCGGAGGTGACCACCTTACTCTTGATAAAGCATTCCTCCCAATCCATCCCTGCTGGCATCTACACGAGGTTCATAGGGCTTGGAAGGGTCGGCATAAGCTAAGACTGGGGCCTCGGTTAGGCTCACTTTTAGTCGCCGGTAAGTTTCCTCACACAAAGGAGTCCACTGATCATGAATAGACTCTTTCTTCCCTCTTCGGCCTGTCTTCTTCTCTTTCGTTTTCCCATCCTCTTCTCCAGAAGCCACCTGCAACAATTAATTGAGAGGCTTGGCAATCTTGGAAAAATTAGCCACAAACCTCCGATAGTATCCCGTCTCCCAAAGTCCTCTCAATCAGTCTTTGGAAAGTCACTGTAGCCTCGTTAACCCTTGCGGCATTCTGTTGAACTAAAAAAAAACCCAAGGACAAATAAAGGCCGTCTTTTCCTTGTCCTCGGCACACATAGGTATCTGGTAGTACCCACTCTTCATATCTAGCACACTGAACCACTTAACTCCGGCAAGGCACTGCAAAGCGTCTTCAATTCTTGGAGTAGTGTCCTGGTCTGGGATTGTTCTCCGATTGAGAGTTTGGTAATCTATGTACATTCTTAGTGTTGCATTTTTCTTCCGGACTACTACAATTGGGGAGGCATATAGACTTCTGGACTCTTGAATCACCCCAGACCTTTTTAATTCTGCCAACTGCCTCCCCAAATCTTCTAGGTCACTAGAGGGATCCTCTGAGCTCTTTCCCTGAACTGTTTTTCTTCCTGTAACCGTATCCGGTGATGAGCACTTTTGGCACATCCCACCAGTGGCGGCTGGTCAATAAGGGGCGTTTGGGCGCCACCTCCCCATCTCTGACAAGAAAAAAAAAACATGCGCTGGTATATTGACTTTCCTTTATTTTTTCTCAGCTCCTTGCTGTCTGCTGACAGTAAGTAGGGAACCAATTGGTCAGCCATTAAAGACTATGGGGTTGATTTACTAAAACTTGAAAGTGCAAAATTTGGTGCAGCTCCACACAGAAACAAATCAGCTTCGAGATTTTATTGTCAAAGCTTGATTGAACAAGCTGAGGTTAGAAGCTGATTGGCTAGCATGCAAATCTGCACCAGTTTTTGCACTCTCCAGCTTTAGTAAACCAACCCCTATGTGTGTGCACTGAACAGGTGCACACACATAGTCTGAAGGCTGCCTGAGCCAGTGACTGACTGGCATTGGATGCTGTGGGCGGGGGTAGGTCTGTGGCGGGCGTGCAGCACTCTGCAGGGCTTCAGTCCCACCGACTCCCACAACGCAGACCATCCACTCCAGGCTCCAGCCCGCTCACTGCAAGCGCAGCTCTGCACACTGACAGCCCGCTGTCCGCAAGCCGATCCCTGCACACTCCTGCCTGCCTATTAGATGGTTTAAGTGCGGGACTTGTCCTGACTTGGGGGGGTCTCTGCAATGTACCCCATCTGCGTTACTAGTTGCAAAGTACTCCACGTGGGATATTGGCTGCAAAGTACCCCACCTGTGATATTGGCTGCAAAGTACCTCACCTGTGATATTGGCTGCAAAGTACCCCACCTGTGATACTGGCTGCAATGTACCCCACCTGTGATATTGGCTGTAATTTACCTCACCTGTGATATTGGCTGCAATTTACCCCCACCTGTGATATTGGCTGCAATTTACCCCCACCTGTGATACTGGCTGCAAAGTACCCAACCTGTGACATTGGCTACAAAGTACCTCACCTGTGATATTGGCTGCAAAGTACCTCACCTGTGATACTGGCTGCAATGTACCCCACCTGTGATATTGGCTGTAATTTACCCCACCCGTGATATTGGCTGCAATTTACCCCCACCTATGATATTGGCTGCAATTTACCCCTACCTGTGATATTGGCTGCAATGTACCCCACCTGTGATACTGGCTGCAAAGTACCCAACCTGTGATACTGGCTGAAAAGTACCCCACCTGTGATATTGACTGCAAAGTACCCCACCTGTGATACTGGCTGCAATGTACCCCACCTGTGATATTGGCTGCAATTTACCCCATCTGTGTTATTGGCTGCAATGTACCCCCACCTGTAATATTGCCTGCAATGTACCCCCACGTGTGTTCTTGGCAGCAATGTACCCCCACCTGCGTTATTGTCTGCAAATTACCCCCACCTGTGTTATTGGCTGTAATTTACCCCACCTGTGATATTGGCTGCAATTTACCCCTACCTGTGATATTGGGTGCAATGTACTCCACCTGTGATACTGGCTGCAAAGTACCCAACCTGTGATACTGGCTGAAAAGTACCCCACCTGTGATATTGACTGCAATGTACCCCACCTGTGATATTGGCTGCAATTTACCCCATCTGTGTTATTGGCTGCAATGTACCCCCACCTGTAATATTGGCTGCAATGTACCCCCACGTGTGTTCTTGGCAGCAATGTACCCCCACCTGCGTTATTGGCTGCAAATTACCCCCACCTGTGTTATTGGCTGCAATTTACCCCCACCTGTGATATT
>BLSH010532420.1:7945-28599 GCA_018402905.1 Glandirana rugosa
TTCATTGGGAGATCTCTCTTTCATGATGTGATCAATACGGATCTGAATGTTAATATGGAGGCTGAGATGAGCTGATTTGAGCATTTCCTATCGGAAGGAGAGCAACAACATCTGATTCATACCCCGCAGAGGGTTACTTCTGCTTGCGTTTCTTGATCTGTTAGCGATAACAGATCCACTCACTCTGGTAAGAGTACCTTTGTGTGTTAATACACGCGTGTATACTATCGGTGTTGGTCTGCACACTTCCGGGTGGATTCTGTTTGATGAACAATTGCTGATTCAGTTTACACTGGAGGAGGAACACTGGCTTTATACTGATTTTTTCACATTTTCTACTACTAAGAGACTTTTTGGACACCACATATATGATTTATTGACACTTTCTGGATATCACTATTTACTATTTATTAATTTTCACTTTAATGAGCGCAACTGTTTTGTATTGTATTCAGCTTTGAGTTCCTTTATATCTACCACTCCGCCGCTCCACCACTCAGGATTTTTCCTTTCCTTTCCCTCTGGGTAGGGTACGTTTTCCTGCGGGCTTATTCGGAGATTCGTTGGGGGGGACCTGGGATCTCTCTCCCCCACGCCGCAGGAGCCGGCAGCCCGCTCCGTGCTTTCCTTCCTGACTCTCCTGGGCATCAGAGAAGGGGAGCCTCTGAGAGGTCCTCTCCCTCTCAGCTTACCCTCCGCTGCGCCTTTGGAGCCGTGATGCTCTTCAGCTCCGATACCCTCCGCACTGGCCCGTCTCTCTCACCGGCGGGTTCACCGGCGGATTAGTTTGGACACGAGACTTCCCGGAGTGCTGCCTCTCGGCGTGGGGGAGTGGGAGTGGGGCTGTCCCTAGGGCGGCGTCTCCCTCGGCTCTACACTCCTCCCATCTTTCCGTCTACCCCCAGACCCAATGGTCTAATATACACATTCCCTTCACTGGGGACACAATTCCTCCTATGGAGACCAGGCGCCTGCAGTGGAATTTGGTCCAGACAGGTTGTCTGTTAAAGCTGCAAGGTACCATGGACCAAATTCCACTGCAGGCACCAGGTCTCCATAGTCTCCATTTCTGCTTTTAGCTTTTCTAAATGCAGAAGTCTTCTGTGAAGTATAAGCAAATTTTATGCCTCCCAATCACACGTTTTTCTTCATTTTTTTAAAATCGGGATTACTTATACACAGAGTTGGTCAGGTTGAAAGAAGACGCAAATCATCATCCAGTTTAGTGTTTAAGGCTCGTTAACTCTAGGTGCAAACTTTATTTTTTAATGCAGTAAAAACATATGCAAGAAAAATGAATGGAGTTCAATGAGCCTAGTTTACACAGCATACTTGTAGGCTGATACAGTTAGCTACTTTGCCACTAGGTAGTGTCTGGATACAGCAGGCAGTGGCTCCTTTTAGGTAGAGCCCTCCAGTGCTGATGCCATGGTTCAGTGCCCACATATAAGCCAAGTTGGGGGAAGCACACACTCACTTGAGGCATGGGAGCTAAACACCTCATACCTATGTGGATGTACAGTATCTCCCAAAAGTGAGTACACCCCTCACATTTTTGTAAATATTTTATTATACCTTTTCATGTGACAACACTGAAGAAATGACACTTTGCTACAATGTAAAGTAGTGAGTGTGCAGCTTGTATAACAGTGTAAATTTGTTGTCCCCTCAAAATAACTCAACGCACAGCCATTAATGTCTAAACCGCTGGCAACAAAAGTGAGTACACCCCTAAGTGAAAATGTCCAAATTGGGCCCAAAGTGTCAATATTTTGCCACCATTATTTTCCAGCACTGCCTTAACCCTTATGGGCATGGAGTTCACCAAAGCTTCAAAGGTTGCCACTGGAGTCCTCTTCTACTCCTCCATGATGATATCACAGAGCTGGTGGATGTTAGAGACCACCTGTTTGAGGATGCGCCACAGATGCTCAATAGGGTTTAGGTCTAGAGACATGCTTGGCCAGTCCATCACCTTTACCCTCAGCTACTTTAGGAAAGCAGTGGTTGTCTTGAAGGTGTGTTTGGGGTCATTATCATGTTGGAATACTGCCCTGTTACCCAGTCTCCAAAAGGAGGGGATCGTGCTGTGCTTCAATATGTCAGAGTACATGTTTGCATTCATGGTTCTCTCAATGAACCGTAGTTCCCCAGTTCCGGCAGCACTCATGCAGTCCCAGACCATGACACTCCCACCACCATGCTTGACTGTAGGCAAAACACGCTTGTCTTTGTACTCCTCACCTGGATGCTCCCACATATGCTTGACACCATCTGAACCAAATAATTTTATCTTGGTCACATCAGATCACAGGATATGGTTCCAGTAATCCATGTCCTTAGACTGCTTGTCTTCGGGCTTTCTTGTGCAACATCTTTAGAAGAGGCTTCCTTCTGGGACGACAGCCATGCAGACCAATTTGATGCAGTGTGCGGCGTATGGTCTGAGCACTGATAGGCTGACCCCCCCACCCCTTCAACCTCTGCAGCAATGCTGGCAGCACTCATACATCTATTTCCTAAAGACAACCGCTGGATGTGACACTGAGTATGTGCACTCAACTTCTTTGCTCGACCATGGCGAGGCCTGTTCTGAGTGGAACCTGTCCTGTTAAACCACTGTATGGTCTTGGCCACTGTACTGTAGCTCAGTTTCAGGATCTTGGCAATCTTCTTATAGCCTATGTCATCTTTATGTAGAGCAACAATTATTTTCTTCTCTGGGGGTGCTGTGCTTCATGCATTCTCTCTAGCGGATCCATTTAATGCGATAGCTGGAGTCACACTGTCCCAAGTAGCAGTCCCTGAGTGGCTGCGCATCCCGCACATCCTGGTTATCCTCCGGGCCCCCTGTGAGCCTATCCTAGGGGCAGCCTTTGCTTCTCACCTTCCCTGCGGCCTCCTTCTCTGAGGCTGGGGTACTCGGAGCCGGGTGCTGTCATCCTGCCCACACTCCCAGGCCTTCGCTACCTGCTCCCCCCTCTACCCCACCTGGACTCTCCATGACTGGGCCCCTACTGGCCCGGGCCCTCAGGCAGTGCCCGATGGGTCAGGCCATCCCTGGGGTGTTCTCACTTTTGTGAGATACTGTAACTAGCACATGTTGGCCCTGGACAGAGCAGGAGGCTGTGAGGAGTACACCTGCACCCAGGGAGAGCTGGCTGTAGTCTTTCTGTGTCTTATGGAGGTGGGGGCTAAGGCGGATTGCAAAAGGCCTTTGCTGCAGTGCTGCATATATTTCCAAGTCTGACTACTGTGGACTGTTCACTAAATGTGATTTAATCTGTAATGTCAAGTGACTCTGGAATGTATGTCCTTGTGTTGTGACTGTTATGCCATTTCCTGAATTCCACCCATAAAGGGCAGCAAAACTACTTTTATGTGGGCATATGAAGGTCAAAGCCCAGGAATGCCGTGTGGAGACCTCTGGCATGGAGCGGGGCACAAGACGGCAGAGTATTTTACATTCCTCAGCAGGAGCGACAGTGTTTCTACCAAGACAGAAGTGGGGGTAGGGACTTGAAGCCCCTTTTATTACAGCATTTTTTGTAAACACACCAGAATTCACCGAAAATGCAGTTCAGAATTAAAAAAAATTATAATCCTTTGCAAAATCACTGCAAACACATTATAGTTGCATGAAAAAAATGTCAAGTGACTGCACCTAAATGCAGGTAAAAACACAGTGTGAATAGAACCATTAGAACCACCAGAAAGGGCCTCTAAATGCATTTAAATGCAGGGTTAACAGTGCAAGTGTGAATGAGGCCCACATCTCAGATCCCCAGATTGCATTAAATCCCAACATGGATTCTAATCTTTAGCTGCTTTATCCAACGTTAGAAAAAAATTTTGTTTTTTTTGCTTACTATACACTTTAAGTTGTTTTAATTTAACAATTGCTAGTAAATGGTTTACTTGTAATGGTAACATTATTTCCAGGAAGTCATACCAGGCATCTCACTTCCTCGTCTCCTCCCTATAAAAAAACTCCCCCCTTCTCTGTGTTTTAATCGACAAATCCCATCATATCTGCATTACAGAAACAAAGAGAGGAGCTGTGTTTGAGATACGCAGAAAGTAAGTTCACTTCTCCTTTGTTATTAACCAGTAATTGTCCTTTGCACAGATACTTTTATATAAAAAAAACTGTCATTTCTAAATCAGGAACCATAACACTGTATATCTGTTGAAGAATCTGAAAATACTGTAGAACAAAATAGAACAGTTTGTGTAATATCATAGCATTCAGTTGTGTTCAAACTTGTAATGGAAAAGTAGCCCTAATCTGATTGGTGGCTCAGGCTGGATTCACACCAATGCATTTTTAGTGCTTTTTGCATTTTGCAGATTTGCACTACAGTCCATTTAACGTGATTTCCTATGAAACACGTCCTGTAGTGCAAATCTGCAAAATGCAAAAAGCACTAAAAATGCATTGGTGTGAATCCAGCCTAAGGGGCAAAACAAATCTTTTTAATGCAGATGCTAAGTGAGCAGCATTGAGCTTTGAAATGTTCAGGTCTGTCTCCCAGATAAAAGAAAACCTGGCACACTCTTGCCCCAAATCTAAATAGCAGTGACAATCAGGCTCCATGCACACTGTAGCTGATAAACGGTGTTTGGGCGTTTTTATAACAGCCCATAAATGCCCCTCTATGTTCTCCTATGTGTATATGCACACATGGACGTTTAATGTCATTTATCAGCAGTGTCGTTTCTGGGCTGTTATCTGAACGCCCTAAAATTGCATTCAAGAGTCGTTTTTCTGACCACAAAAAAAGGCTGGAAGCTTATAAATGCTCAAAAACGCTCAAGAACGTTGCTCGCCAGCATATTTGGTCGTTTTGGATCCATTAAAAAAAAAAAAACGCTTCTAGACGCGAACGCGGAAAAACATGGCTAAACGCGGCATGTAAAACCGGCTAAATGGCTGTTTTAAGCGCCGGTTTCTCGCTGTCAAAAAAATCGCTCAGGGGAGGTTGAAAAAGCGTCCAGTGTGCATGGAGCCTCAGAATTATGTTGTATATCACAGTTAGATATCTACAAAGTTACATAGTTAATCTGGTTGTAAAAGGACACAAGTCCATCCAGTTCAACCAGCCAAACAAAACAAAAAAAAAAAAACACACACACACAGTTAGAAAACCTCCATATACACCAGTGGTTCTCAACTCCAGTCCTCGGGACCCACTGACAGGCCAGGTTTGCAGGATAACTGAAATGCATCACAGGTGATATCATTTGCTGCTCAGTGATTGCAGTATTCTAGTCTGCCTTTCCCCAAGGTAATACTGAAAATCTGGCCTGTTGGTGGGTCCCGAGGACTGGAGTTGAGAACCACTGATATACACTATCCAATACCCACAGTTGATCCAGAGGAAGGCAAAAACCCCCCAATAAAGCATGATCCATATTGCTCCAGAAAAATTCCTTCCTGATCTCCCAAGAGGTAATCTGATATTCCCTGGATCAACTTTACTTATAAATATTAGTATCCAGTTGTATTATGTGAATTTAGGAAAGAATCCAGGTCTTTCTTAAAACAATCTACTGAGCTGGCCAGAGCCTGCTCTTGAGGGAGTCTATTCCACATTTTCACAGCTGTTACAATGAAGAAGCCTTTCCGTATTTGGAGATTAAATCTAATTTCCTCCAGAAGTAAAGAGTCCCCCATGTCATATATGATGACCTTATGGCCACTTTCACTCTAGGGTGGGCGGATAGTAGCG
This sequence comes from Glandirana rugosa, assembly GCA_018402905.1. NCBI lineage: Eukaryota > Metazoa > Chordata > Amphibia > Anura > Ranidae > Glandirana > Glandirana rugosa. Next base: position 13,678 of record BLSH010532420.1, read on the forward strand.
GTAAAGCGCCGCTAGTTTTAGCGCCGCTATTTGCACGGTAGCGGGGTGCTTTTAACCCCCCTGAAGGGGCTAAAAAGAGGTTAGAAGCGCCAGGGTGCCTCGCTTCCAAAGCGGTGTACAGGCACTTCGGAAAAGCGCTGGCCATTGATTTCAATGGCAGAGCCGGTTTAGGAGCGGCATATACACCGCTCCTGCACCGCTCCAAAAATACTGCTTGCAGGACTTTTTGTAATGCCCTGCAAGCGTACCGCCCCAGTGTGAAAGCACTTGGGCTTTCAGACTGGGTACACAGGAGAGGCAGTTATCGGGTGCTTTATTGGCGCTATTTTTAGTGCAAAAGCGATACAGGCGCTATTTTTAGCGCAAAAGCGCCTGAAAAACGCCTCAGTGTGAAAGTGGCCTTAAGTGAATGACCAACTTCACTATATGGACCATTATTATCTGTTGAATACATTTTTTCGTGTAAAAGGGGACATCATGAGGAAAGCCATAGCAAAAAGCCCTATGAACGTTGAGGGGGGCACTATACATCTGTTGTCAGATCTATGTTGTTTTACCCTAGAGAAAAGAAAGGCTCTAAAGCCCCTACTTATACTGCTACAAGATCACAATATTTCGTGATCCAATATTCCGACGGTGTTAGCTGCCCTGGATCTGCCAGAGCTTCCACCTTTAGAGCGGCCCCAAACATATTCCCTATTTCAGGGTGTGGGGCATTGGGTCCCTTTTTCGGAGGAGCGCCCGGGAAGCACAGAAACTGGCCCTTCTACACATTAACCCTGGAATCAAAACAAAGCCCCTCTATGGAGTCTGATCTATTTTTTAATCCCCCTTTTTTTTTGGGGGGGGGGGGGGAGGATGCAGCTTGTTTTCTAGACCACCCATAAATGTTTTATTGTCGATTTGCATCATGTTTATAATGATATATAGGATTAATAGGGGATATGGGTGTTTTTGGTTTTTTTTTTTTTATAGGATGCAATTTGTCTTTTTTCTAGGTCCAGAGAGGTCTATTAGTAACGTGCATCCTGTTTGTACTATTATATAGCACTGTCATGTGATTTTTTTTTTTTTTGTTTTCTGTTTTTTGGATGCAACTTGTTCTCTAGACCCATAAACAGTTTATTGTTCATTTGCATCATGTTCATAATGATATATAGGATTAATAGGGGATTTGTTTTGTTTTTTTTCTTGTATTTTTTTTTATATAGGATGCAATTCGTCTCTTTTCCAGGTCCAGAAAGATCTACTAGTAATGTGCATCCTGGTTGTATTAATATATAGCACTGCCATGTGATTTTTTTTTTCTTCTTTTTTTCCCTTTTTTGTTGCCATATCTATATACGTGTTTACTCAGGATCGGTTCCCTTATGTATGTGAATCTGTGTCATGAGCCATACTGGTTAACGATACTTTTAGCTGCTGGTAATTTTCTTCCTAGGGGCGTGACTGCGTATGGAGGAAATAGCGGGCAAGTGTGAAACCTTGTGTACATAAATAATAAATAGAAGCTGTAGCAGAAGCATGTGTCGTGCAAGGGGGGATGAGGGACGGGTATTATGCAGGTAATCAGTATTTGTTAGTTCTAGATCAATTTGCTGCCCTAACCCTATATCCAATGTATGACAATGAATATGTTTGAAACTTATTGGATGTTGCAAACCATGGCAATTATTATCAAGGTTTTTATAGATCAGGTATGTGCATGTATTGGTGACCATGTATGTATGTATGGATGCACATGTATATGCATGTGTGTTCATATGTATTTAACCATGTATATATAGGGAAAGGAAAAAGAGGTGACTATATTTCTCATGAAGAGTATATATGCCAACTCAGTCTCCTTATGTAGGTGATACATTATATTTTTTGTATGTGCTAGAGGCAGGTGCCATGCATAGGGGATGAGGGTTGGGTGTTATGTTTGTCATTTCGGGTTCAGTTTGCTACCACACCACTGTAGCCTGTGTACAACTAGTTGAGCCCAGTACATATGCTATGGCAATTGGGGAATTTCCTTTTTTTTTTTTTTTTAATTTACATGGGGTATTATAGCTTCATGTAATTTTGATAAAAGTCAATTAGGATTCGACTCTTATCTTATACTGTATTATAGGGGTCATTGGTGTATGACAGCCTTTCTCAACCTTTTCAACACCAAGGAGCCCTTGAAATAATTCTCTGGTCTCGGGGAACCCCTGCTAAAAATTAAAAATATACATTAGTGTGATGTTTAATGGGAAGAATGCTCCTTATACTTATGGTCATTGGGAAGCATTACCCAATTAAACATAAACAATTATGTCAGTGGGAATTTATCTAAGAGGTAGAAATTGACCATTGCTCAAGGAAACCCCTAGCAACCTCTGGAGGAACCCTGGTTGAGAAACCCTGGTGTATGGTTTCCCCTCTTATATAATCTTTTTTTCTTTTTGCCTCATGCATCTGATCCGGGAGGTTCCTGGGACTCATGGATGAGACTACAGCCTCTGCCATGTGGAGTGTCAAGTCGTTTGAATTACTATTGAATTTTCATATATATCGGTAATTGTGGTAAAGGTTAAATTCTCTTTCCCCAGGATCTTATGTTGGGGCCTCCTGTGTGTGTATCCACTTCCCCCCTGTAGGACCACCAACCCTCTGGTAGGACATGGTGGAAACTTCTCCTTTTGTTTTTGGGTCAATTCCATTCCTTATCGTGTCTTGTTTTTTTAACCCCCCTGCATAGTTTATTACCTCTTTACTCAGATTTTGGTTCTGAGGTAGCCCCAGGTCCAGAGAGAGGTGCCTCTCTCATACCCTTGTGTTTTTTTTTTTGCTTTTTTGCAGCCAGGAAATGGTACCTGACCTCTCCTCACCATCCTCGTTGAAACTCTGTTCATAAAATGTTAATGGTATTAATAATCAATCAAAAAGAGGCCAAATTCTATGTGCTCTTCATAAAACTAGGGTAGATATTATACCTTTTCAGGAGACCCATTTTAGAGCAATCTGTATTCCCACATGTCTCCATAGATACTACTCCAGATGGTTTCATAGTACTACGTTCTCCTCTAAAACATGGGAGACTCCATCGTCTGCCAATATTTCCTTTGGAGCATGTGGCCGATTCTAATGGCCGGTATCTTTTTCTTAAATTTCGACTTTGGAACGAGTTTTATACGATTGCTAATCTTTATATTTCAAATCATGATCAGATAACGGCAATAACACGGTACCTTGATCTCTTGCCAGAATTTGCAGAAGGCACTATCTTTGTAGAAGGGGATTTTAATCTGGCGTTAGAACCTCAGCTAGATAGCACTTTTCACTGATCGAATATCTCCTATAGCCGTTTGAGTGCTCTCAGAAAGCAACTGCTTGAATATCGAATGCTTGATCTTTGACACACCCTAATTCCCAAAAATAATTATACATATTATTCCTTGGTCCATCAATCCTACAGCAGGTTAGTCTACTTTCTTGTGAGACCACATATTTTGGAATGGAACCCCTCCTTGAATATTGGGTCCTTTATCTGGTCTGACCATTCACCTATCTTTTTGACAATATGCCCTCCATAGACCCTGCATTCCGACTGGTCTTGGCGTTTATAGGAAACTCTTATGTCAGATTCACGTTGTCATCAGGCAATTGTAATAGGGATTCAAAAATTTATTTCTGACCATGAGCATGATGAGACCTCCTTAACCCTACAATGGGTAACTCTGAAGGCGATGTTACGAGGATCGTTTATCCAACACCAGGACCGAAACTAGAGGGGACAGGGAGGGCAATTCCCCCCGGTGACGCATCTAGGGGGGTGCCGCCCGCACCTGTACTGGAAACCGCTGCTCAACTCTAAATATGACTATACCCATGTAGATAGACTAGCCCTGTCTTTTCTGCCTTCTTTAATTTCACTTGGCTGTGCATTTTATACTATTTTGGTCCCTGTGCATTGCTCTGGTAGTGAAGTGTGGCGTGATTGGTGAAAGTTTGTTTTATGTACACACTAATACTTCACTGCATTGAGACAGTTTCTTGCACAGTTTGCACACTGCAACACTATTTTGTACCAATATGTTCCATGCCAAATTATTATTTTGTACTAAGAGAAGTAAGGATTGTGAAAGCGATATTTACCTAACCCACTTATGCGCTTAATGATAAATAAAATAAGTGATTACAACCTTTTGTCTATACAAGAATCAACCAGTGCTGTTGCGGTTATTACAAATAAAATCAGTAATCAATAACACCTTTGCTAAAGAATAAAGATCTAATTTATTTGTACAGAAAAGAAGCTAGTCCCTAATCACATATAACCAAATATGGGATAGATGTTACAATCATAAAAGCATCAAAATTATCGCTAAAATACAAAGTGAGTAATACAAGAAAGAAAATGGTGTTGCAGTATAAAAACCGAATGTTACTAAGGAAAGAAATTTACAGAAAAAGAAACATAGCAAAATGGAGATATGGACACAGAGAATCTTACGTCACCATTGTAGGATCACAAGCCAAAAAGAACAAAGCCCCAGGAGACTGTCCTCTGGTATATACACTTGCAAAGCCCACCCATCCTCCTCCCAGGTAAAGACACTCCATTTTACATATGCTAAGACAATGCCACATTCCGTTGGGGGGTTTGAAGAAACTAGAGGCCCTTACAAACAAAAGAAACAGCCTTAGCTGCTCTCCTTCCCCCATCACCTCTTCTGTCTTTTGATGAAAACCCCCACACATAACTCCAGGGTTATATAAACTGTCTGTACTCAGAATTTCAGTCCCTGGAATTTCTTTGAAACTGACCACTATCAGAAAGTCCACAAAAAATTTCAGATGAAATATCAATATTTCCATTACAGGATGTAAATATATGGGGTGGAGACTCATGGCCCTTTAAGAATCCCTCTAATGACTCTCCTCAGTATCATGAGGAAGCCCACGTGACTGGAAGTGGGCGAAATGCATAGATGTAATCTAGCTATGTGACATCTGTAGCCCGGCATCTCCAGTCCACTCCAGGCGACTTTTTACCAGCTTTGCTGCCGCACACCTATCCGGCTTTTCCCTTATTGCAGACTGCCTGCATGGCAGATGGCTTACACACACAAGAAGACAACGCTGTTTGAGCAGCTACTGTGGATCTGATTACATCTCCGCTCCTCGCTTCCCAGCTTGAGGACTTATCTCACTGCTACACTGATTCCAACCAGGGTGGAAACATGAACTGGATGGTCTGTCACAGAGAGGAACGGCATATTCACTGGACTGGGTGAGATCATTCCATGGGACTTTGTCCCGAACTGTGTACTTGCCTCATTAACTGTGCAGTCAGGCATATCTTGTTTACATACTTACAGCCATCCACTGCTCACTCTCTCTGCCTCTCATTTATCCATTCAGTTCCCATCTGATGTGTGTCCATCATGGGGAGGAACAGTGAGCTGGGTGAATTACCACAGGGAGGAATGGCACCTCAATAGGACTGGGTGAGACCACCCTATGGGACTGTGTCCTGATGTGTGCATTACCCTCATGAACTGTGCAGCAAGGTGTATCCTGTCCATACACCCACCAGTATCCATTGATCACCCCCCCTTATTCTCCACTCATCTCCGCCTGATGCATGCCTAGATGCAATAGGGCTACCATCTCCGGACATTCTCCAGCTTACTCCTAAGCTACACTAGCGGTGTGAGCCCCACCGCTTACCAGCAGGATTATATATATGGGCTATTGAGCCCCCTTTTTCTACTGGCCATTGGTCAATTTTCATTCTGTTGGCCATCATATCCATACTTGGATTATATGCAGTAATCTGGTTTGAATGTGGTGTGCATGGCGATATGACTGTGAGCCCGGGCATTTGTTTTTAGTTTCTTATGGCAACGTTGTCTTAAGGTTTTAACTTGTGGTTTGGTCTGCCATTTTTCAACGCATCCCTCCTTGAATCTTCAATAAAGTGTATAATTGGTCACTCAATAAGCCGCGGTATGTTCCCTTTGGAGCCTCTTCCTGCACCTAAGTGCGGGAAACCTTTTTTGTGTTTTGCCTGTGTTTTGGTTCTGGGTACCCCACCCTGACTATAGGGTGAGCCGGCAGTGAGGGCCTTCTACAATATATAGGAGCAGGGTTTCTGCTCCTCTTTTTAACCCCTTTTTTGCTCATGAGCTGGAGAAATAACCTGAGGCTCCGGGGCCTCCCCGAGGCAACAGGACCTTGAGGAACTAAGAGACATGGCGCTGGCTCTCTTCCGTGGTCTGGCGGGTGAGTCCCTTCCCAATGACCTGACTTTTGACCACATCCACTGAACGCTGGGACCCCGATCAGTACTTCCAGAGAGGTCATGGGACATTGTTTGTAAAATTCACCACTACGCTCATAAGGAGCTTATCATTAGGAAGGCCTGTGAAGCAGGAGAGACAGAATTTGATGGAACTCACATCAAAATACTGCCGGACCTGCCCCAAGCGACTCTCCTGTGGTGTGCCATGCTGCGGCCAGTACTTGAGGCTGCCCGCTGTGCAGGAGCCACATACAGGTTGGGTTTCCCTCTATGGGGCACATTCCACAAAGCACAATAGTCATTCACCCTACGAGTGCCTGATGACCTCCCGGCTCTATTCACATTTTTTGGGTATCACCCCTGTGACGGTGGCCGACTGGCTCCAACTTCTGCCGAGACCGCAGACGGGCCGGCCTGCGGCCCCTAGAATCCGGAGGCCTGCATCCCCCAGACCACAGAGGAGCCAGAGGCGTTCCCGATTCGTCTCCTGGAGGAGGCATGGGAGGCATAGACTGTAAGTAGCCAGATGCCTGGAACTCCATGGGGAATAGACAACACTGCCAAAATGAGGGGCAAGCTCTAACTAAGTACACATAAAAAGCTGACCCAAGCGGATCCCCAGTATTGTTTGCCACAGTAAATATCCAGCACTAATCCAAACTTGGGGGAGCTGGGGGGGGGGGGGGAGATGTGGTACTGGTAAATTTATACCCACACCCATGGATAAGAAAGAACTATGACACTATTTGATTTTCGGTGTACCGTATAAATGACTTGAAAATGTAGAACTCAGCCTGGGACTAGGGCTGAGTGGTGGGACCTGCCATGTTCTGGCTGGGACCGTCTACTCTGCCCTCTCAAACAGGTTATATAAAAAAACAAGGGAGGGGTCCATTATGGCAAACCATTGCCTCAGACACGGATATACACTTCAGCAGACAGGGATGGTGGAAAAAATCCCAAATATATTAGCTGAAGCCAGATGGATGGGAAGTGATGGAGTGCCTTGGAGGACTATGCCCGCACGGATGTTATGGGCAGCCGCAGGGAATGCTTTTCTATTTCCCCTGAATCTGTTCGTTAATAATGGGGGCTTATTGTTGTTTTTGTTACTGTTTTATTGTTTAACTCTGGTGCAATGCTGATATGACTTATTACATATCCGGGTGGATGGGCGAGGGGGGGACCTGCTCGCTTGGACAGGTCTAACCTCTCTCCCACATAGGATATGGCACTGTTATCCAGGGATTTCCTGGAACGGGCCGCTTGAATATCTTTTTCTTTAATCTTCTTTGTATCTGCTTTTCTCTTCAGTTCTCACCTCTCTATTTCATAACTTTTCTCCCTATCTCGTAGTACTTTCTCCCTCTTAACAACTCACCCCCAGCCCCCCCCCCTCCCCTTTTTTTTTTTTTTTGCGAGGCCCTGGTAACAATGGACGTTATCAAGACCATTTTCCAAAATGCAAAGGGACTAAACACACCTGAGCAATGTTGCATGCTCCTGAACGAGCTGAAACGCTCTCATGCTGACGTGGCTTTTATTCAAGAGACACATTTTAGAACAGACAAAACTCCTAGCTTAAAAAATAGATACTACCCACTTGTACATCACGCAACAAATGCGACTGCTAAGACTAAGGGTGTCTTTATACTACTGTCTAGTACGGTTCCCTGGACATGGCGGATAGTGAGGGACGTTACATATTCATAAAGAGCTCTATTGGTAATAAACGAGTGACTTTGGTAATGGTATATGCCCCGAATGACTATCAAGACACCTTCTTTAAGAAAACGCTGGATACCCTGGGGGAGTTCACTGAGCGGCAGTTGATTCTTGGAGGGGACTGGAACATAGCCCCAACACCGACGGTAGACACATCAGCTGGGGAATCATCGGTCCGCACTGGTGTCCATAGGAGAATATCACAATACATACATGACCACCGACTGATAGTCATCTGGAGACTACACCATTCAGGAGAAAGGGATTACACATTCTTTTCAACACCACACAAAGTTTATTCAAGAATAGATTTCTTCCTAATCCCACATAGTCAATTACAAGCAGTGACTGATTCATCCATAGGCAACATCATGTGGTCAAACCACGCACTGTCGACAATTCCGTCCACTAGAATACGATTCTGGAAACTAAATGAGCGCTTATTACAAACACCAGTGGTAGTAGCTGAAGTAACTATGGAACTACCGAATTACTTCCGAACTAAAGACCAAGCAGACTGTGACCTGGGGATACTTTGGGAAGCTCATAAGTCCGTGATTAGGGGTGTTCTCATCAAACACGGGGCTAGAATAAAAAAAGAACGGAATAAACAATTAACACTCCTGGAAAAAATGCACCAGGTGGAAATACTTCACAAACAGACCCAGCTCCCGGCCCTAGAAAAGGAGCTACTTGCAACCGACAGCAGATAGTGGACCTACTACACTATAAAGCAAAGGCAGCACTACAACGGGTAGGCAAAATTGGTTATGAACATGGCAATAAATGTGGGAAACTTTTGGCCAAATCTACCAGGGAACACAGACCACCTATGTACCACAAATAGTGACTCCCTCGGGTACCAAAGCTACCATACTCAGATTGCGCAATCGTTTTGAGACTATTATTCCTCTCTTTATTACCTTCCTGACCAGAATACCTCACAGACAGAAATGGAGGCCTACATATCGGCCTCCCTGCTCCCGAGACTCCCGATGGAGGTGCGGGAGGCGTTGGAGGAACCTATCACTCAGGAAGAGATAGGGATAGCGGTGGGCAATATGAAAGCAGGTAAAGCCCTGGGCCCAGACTGCTTTACACTACAATATTTTCAAGCCTTTTTACCAATACTAAACCCGTGTATGGTGAAAATGTTTAATGCTCTGTGCTTCGACACTTGTATACAGAGAGATATGCTTACTTTTCACTAAAATTCTCGCGTCCAGACTAGCGACCCACCTACAAGAGATAGTCCACCTAGACCAAGTAGGTTTTATACCTACAAGAGAGGCAAGGGACAACACCACCAAGGCCCTTAACTTCATACATATAGCGAACACCATGCGTATTCTTGAGTACAGACGCAGAGAAAGCGTTTGACCGGGTCAACTGGGCGTTTATGATGGCAGTACTTGAACATGTGGGACTGGGGGAGAAAATGCTGGGATGGATATCCAAGCTCTACCGTAACCCGACGGCCCAGGTGAAGGTTAACAGCTTTCTTTCAGACTCCTTTGACATAGCAAACGGTACTAGACAGGGCTGGCCACTATCACCGCTTTTATTTGCAATATCATTGGAGCCCTTCCTGTGTACGCTACAGTTGAAGCCAGATGTTGTGGGGTTGGCGACTGGGAACACGCAGTACAAAATATCCGCTTACGCTAACGACCTCCTGTTCTCGCTTGTTAGACCCATGATGTCCCTCCCTAATCTATTGCGGGAATTTGAGGTAAACTGTCCAGTTTGAGGATCAACTTTGACAAACTAGTGGCAATGGGAGTGAATATAGACCCAAGCACTCTGGCATCATTGAAATCTAATTTCAGATTCAAATGGTCACAGGGACTTTACATACCTTGGTACCTACATCCCCAATGAAGTAACCCGTACATTAGATCTTAATTTCCCACGCCTACTCTCCACAACCAGAGCACTATTAGACAAATGGAGGGGAGGGATGCATTTGTGGTTTGGCAGATGTAACCTGCTTAAGATGAGCATACTACCGAAATTCCTGTACTTGTTCCAGGCCTTACCGATACGTATCCCCGACACCTTTTTTAGACAAAGGCATGCGTTGTTTACGAGGTTTGTCTGGGCATACTCTAGACCTCGCCTGGCCAGGCGGTTTTTGAAGTTACCTAAACATATGGGTGGTCTGGCCCTCCCCGACATCCGTAAATACTACTGGGCAGTGCACTTGGGCAGACTCGTAGACTAGGGGAGACCAAAAATAAGCTGTGGGCCCAGATAGAGCAAACTCAGTCCTCTATACCCCTACAAAATGCTTTATGGTGCTATGACTCACTGTCACCCACCCTGAAGACACATCCCACAATAGGCTGTACGCTGCGAATAGGACATCAGACTATGTTCCTGAAGTCCCTTTCTACGCGAGACTCTCTACTTTACCCTATCCTGGGCAACCCAGCGTTCCCCCCTGGACTGGCCACTACCCCATTTCAGACGCTCATAGCTGAGGGGTGGACATGTGCCTCTCATTTTGTGGAGACAGATCACTGGCCATCAATATCCACGCTGACAGAACCATCGGGGCGATACCGGATCACTTTCTGGAACGCACTACAACTTCACCATTTTTTGCGCTCACTACCGGATCCGCAACGCTATGAATGAAACCTTATGACATTCAAAGAATACTGCTCAGACGAGGGGCAACTGACAGGTTCTGACCAAAACATATGCGTTGATTAACACACCGGCAGAACAACGCCGATTTCCATTTCTACAAAAATGGGAGAGAGATCTCCACTGTTCATTTACCGCCATTCAACAGCAGAAAATATTCCAATGCTCTCTAAAATCCTCTATATGCACCAAACTCCATGAGACAAATTATAAAATACTTACTAGATGGTATGACACCTCCCAGAGACTGAATGTGTGCTATCCAATCAACTCGGACCAATGCTGGAGATGCCAGACAGAAAAAGGCACACTCTTACACATCTTCTGGTCCTGATCTAAACTGAGACATTTCTGGACTATGATGCGTACCGTCACCCAGAAATTTACAGACCATGTGATACCAGATGACCCGGCATTCTTTCTACTACACGTCACTACCATTCCACCCAAGCTGTACAGTAAATTTATAGTACGTCACCTGTTGAATGCAGCTAAGTCATGCATCTCCACACTGTGGAAGTAGCAGACACCCCCGAGGGTCAGCAGCTGGATACGTAAGGTTGAGGAAATTAATAAATTGGAAGTACTCCAAAACATGGAGACTATGGAACATGTTCATGCTCTCAGATGAGGGATTGTCCTTATTTAATGAGTGCTGAGAACCGAGATAGCCATTAACTGGCAGAGTCCAGTGACCACCTGAGCCTCGCACACCCCCACCCCCCAGCCCTTCCTTCTATTTTTACTCTACCATCTCCCTCTTTTCCCCTTACCTCTACACTATTCTTAAATCTACATCTCTCTCTTTTTAGTACTTTAATAGAAACAAAAATTAAGGGTAGGAGGCGATTTGAATCCTCATACCATCTCATCAAGGGCTCTCGTATCTTGTTCCCTGACAGGGAGAAGGGAACATGGACAATTACATGTATTGCATCTATCATTATCCTTTCCCTTGGGAATGGAGATTCTGTATGGGCTCTATGTGATGTATTGCAACTTTGTCTATCGGACCTTCCTCCTTTTAATAAAAAAAATAAATAAATACACCAGCTTACATTCAGCTCGAAAAACGCTAAACACTGATAAAGGTGCATTTATGAGCGTTTATGTGCGTTCATGCACGTTTTTCAGCATTTTTTTTTTGTGGTCAGAAGAACTGCTCTTGAACGCAATTTTAGGACATTCAGACAACAGCCCATAAACTCCCCTGCTGTTAAATATCAAAAAACATCCATGTGTGAATGGAAACATAGGATAACATAGAGGGGAGTTTAAGGGCTGTTAAAAAAAAATGCCCAAACTAAACTCTCAAAAACGTCCATTTATCAGCTTCAGCGTGCATGAGGTCTTAGAGCATAACCCCTTCAAGCTTTTAGCATAAATCTAGTTTCTATGCTCCTGCATCACTGGCATTCTCAACGTGGATCGATGTCTGAATGTCTGCACTCACACTCACATCCCACTGCTCTGTCTTAAAAGTGCTGGTTATCATCATGTACTGGTAGGGGACTGCTGCATACCATAAAACAGAATCGCAGCACCATAGCGTGATACCATAAAAATAGTTTATTCCCACGCTTTTCCCCCATACAATGCACATACTAGAAAGTAAAAATGCTCAAGCTTCAAATGCACACAGTGCCGCACATTACCGCCGGAACATGCAGAGCCTTTGGTCACCAACTCTTGTCTCGTTCACAGCTGCGATTGACTGGCTGCTCAGCTCTGGTTACCCGGCGATATTGTGACACTTCCTGAACGCCGTGTAGACCCACGCTGGCGCGTTTTGTCATATCCTGACTTCGTCTGAGGGGAGGGGCTACACGGCACGGCTGTTCAATATATAGCAGCTTTAATACGGCTCACAACATTAACCTCTCATTAATCGGAGCTAATCTGTCAAGGATGAGCTAATGTGGTGGACTAGCCCCCCAATCAATACTGTTTCTAGCTCCTGAATGCTCTGCACCATCCACGGGGTCATATAAATGATACAGGCATATACCTGACACATAATTACAAATGAAATACATAATAAGTTCATTGAAAATTAGCATTAATTCGTTAAAATAGTCACCTATAAAAAAATACACAATCCATCCCATTGTATTAATAATTTATCACAATCCATTGTTAAAAAATATTTTTCCAACTTCGTGAAAATGCAGACTCACTCTTCCTAAAATAAGAACAGCTTAACACTTGTTCTTACCTGCTCTCAAAATTGAATTAAAATGAAATAAAATTAAAATTAAGACCCACTCACATCTCCATACAGAGGCATTGATTAAACCCGCCACCCCCCCAACTACAAAGACCGGTAGTACTATTCTATTCCTATAGATAATCACTTATAAAGCAGTTGATGTCAAGCTCGACATTCATTCCTAGGGGTGCCAATGAACTAGTAAAAAAGATCCACTTGGTTTCTCTCTTAGACAGCTCACGTACTCTACTAAAAATCCTTTCTATTTCTTTATATTGGGAATGGAAATTCGAGATAAACCCAAATTCTTGGTTATTATTCACCCTTTTTTCTTTATCTGCCAGAACTACTTCTCTTGGAATTTATTTTATCAGCTGTATAGTTTCCTCCATTTTTTGGGGGTTGTACCCTTTTTGGACAAATATATTTTTAATCACCTGTGCCTGTGATACAAAATCACTTTCAGTGGTACAATTCCTTTTTACCCTCATTATTTGTCCCTTTGGGATATTTTTTAACCACATCGGATGGTGTCCACTTTGTACTGACAAATAGCTGCTCTGATCTGTTGGCTTGAAATACACATTCGTTTCTAACTTATCCCCTTGTCTACAAACATTAACATCCCGATAATGTACACTATTCTCACTCACTGCATATGCTAATTTAATTATTGTTAGTGTTGGAATTCAGAAATTTTAGAAACTCCTCTAATTTGGTCTCTGTACTGTTCCAAATAAGGAACAGATCATCTATAAATGTACGGTAAAACAATAATCCTTCCCAATTCTTTCCAAATACATTCCTGTGTTCCCATTCTCCCATGAATACATTTGCAAGACTAGGGGCAAACTTCATGCCCATTGCAACTCCTCTTTGTTGGGCGTAAAAGGTGCCATCATATCAAAAATGTCCATGGGCTAAACAGAAATCCAAAACCATTCCCAAAAATTTATTTTGTGCGAAGGGTATATCATCATGTTGACTCAAAGCCCAGTTCAATGCTAAAAGTGCGTCCTGATGTTGGATTATTGTCTATAAAGATAACACATCTGCCGTTACCAAGAAGATTTCAGAGGAGTCCTTCAAATCTATTTCTCCAATCAGCTGCAAAAAAATCTTAGTGTCTTTCAAGTACACGTTTGTTTTGATCACACTTACTTGCAAGAACTTGTTCAAATAGTACCAATATTATTTTTTTAAAATGTTTTTTTATTGTGTTTTTCACAAAATGAAAATTTGGCCAGTTGCCCATCACCTTGGCCTTGCTGATCTAACGTACAACAACTAACTTGAAAGAACAACTTCCTGCCCCCTGCCCACCTTCCTCATACGCCACCCTAACCCCCCCCCCCTCCATCTCCCGTTGGGTGCAGTAAATTACATGTTGTAACCAGGTGTATACCAATATATGTGAGTCTGGGCGCGTGATGTGATAGATTTGAAATTATAACTAGAGATGAGCGAACCCGGACTGTAAAATTCGGGATCGTACCAGACTTTGGGATGTCTGTGCCCCGAACCCGATCCCGGACATTTAAAAAAAAAAAAAAAGTCAGGGATTGGGTTCGGTATTCGGGTATTTTTGCCGCCTTTTCTATAGCTGCTGGGCAGCCAATCAACAAGCTTTCCACTAGTTTGCCCTTAGAAGCCATCACAGCCATGCCTACTAATGGCATGGCTGTGATTGGCCAGTGCATCATGTGACCCAGCCTCTATATGGGGCTGGAGTCATGTAGCGCCGCATGTCAGATCATCTCAGATTAGAATAGGGAGAGCTTCATGCCGCTGCTGTGAGGGAAAGATTAGCGTTCACAACCTCAATCTCAGACTGCATTAGGGAGACCTTCATTGTGGTCCTGTGAGGGACACATTAGTGTTCAGAACAATCTTATAGTGCATTAGGGAAACGTTCCTGTTGTTGCTCTGAGGGAGACATTAGCGTTCAGAACCATCTTATAGTGCATTAGGGAAACGTTCCTGTGGGTGCTCTGAGGGACAGTTTATGGGCTTATGGCTTGGGTTAGGGACTGAAAAAAAAAAAAAAATTTACAGG
>BLSH010532466.1:1616-13041 GCA_018402905.1 Glandirana rugosa
TGTCCTCCATCAGGCGGCTTGGCTCTTGGACTTTCTCTGATCTCTCCAGTGTTGACCCTTGGCTTGCTTCCCGGACTACCTCCTGTGTTTCTCCTGTGCTTGACCCTCGGCTTGTTTATTGGACTTCTCTACCTGCCTGATTCCCGGTGAATGACCTTTGGCCTGGCTTACGGACTTACCTCTCCGCTCTCCTCTCCTGATTGGCAGCCTGCATCCAGACCTGCTCCAGACACACCCTGTGGCTCCAGCTCTAAACTACCTGCACGCCTCATCTACGCTTCCGGTGACCCGTGCTTCTTTGCGCTCAGTACTCCATGTTCCCACCCAGGGGGTACTCTGCGTTCAGCCGCAAGGGAAGCCTCTCTCAGCACTTCAGCCTCGGATCAGGTACTTGATATCCCCGGTCCGACACGATGTTGTTAGGAATCCCATGTAAACGGCCCACCTCCCTTATAAAGATTTACGTGGTTTCAGCAGAAATGTGCCATCTTTGTGAGACGGTCAATGACCACCAGGAATGTGTTGTATCCTGCAGATGGTGGTAGTTCGACTATGAAATTCATTGCAATTTGGGACCACAGTTGTTCTGGAATGGGCAGTGGGTTGAGTAGTCCCCAGGCCTTGGATTTCTCTGACTTACTTCTGGCACAGACAGGACAGGTGGCTATGTAGCTCTGACAATCTTCCTCCAGCCGAGGCCACCAGAATGAGCGGGCAAGCAATTCTGTTTTATGACCATCAGAGTTTCCAGCCATTTTGGTATTGTGGTAGAGCCCGAGGATTACCGAGCGGAGCCCATCTTTCAACATGAGTTGGGGATCCGGCAGTTCGGTAAGACCGGTGCAGGATCTTCGGATCGGAGACAGAAGATCTTCCTGAGTGAGCAGGAAACTGTGGGCTGGAAGGATAGTATCTGGCGGGGATGGAACATGGAACATTCTTGATAGTGCATCCGGCTTTACATTTTTAGCCCCGGGACTGTAAGTGATGTGCAGCTGGAACCGAGAGAAAAACAGTGCCCATCGCGCCTGCCGGGGTTTCAGTCTCTTGGCGTTCTGCAGGTATTTTAGGTTTTTGTGGTCTGTGAAAACCAGAACAGGATGGGAAGCTCCTTCCAGGAGGTACCGCCACTCTGTCAGGGCCGACTTGATTTCGACCAGTTCTCTGTCACCTATGTCTTAATTCCTCTCCGGAGGTGTTAGCTTTCTGGAGAAAAAGGCAATGGGATGAAGCGAAGCCTTTGGGCCTCATCTATGCGAGATGACTGCTCCCACTGCTGTCTCAGAGGCGTCCACTTCTAAAGTGTACGGCAATGCAGGATCTGGGTGTTTGAGAACAGGGGCAGATGTGAACAATTTTTTGAGTTGAGTGAAAGCCTTTTGGGCCTCGGGAGTCCAGCAGAAGCATGACTTGGTGAGTTGGGTAATTGGGGTGATGACTGCCGAAAACCCCTTGATGAACTTCTGGTAGAAGTTTGCAAACCCAATGAATCACTGGACTCCCTTCTTGTCAACTGGAGCGGGAAAGCTCAGGATGGCCGAGACCTTCTGTGGGTCCATGGTGATTCTGGCAGTGGAGATGTTGAACCCCAGAAATGAAATATCGGCACACTCAAAGGTGCATTTTTCTGCCTTGGCATAGAGGCCATGGAGTCTGAGGCGGGTGAGCACACTCTTCACATGCCTATGATGCTCTTCCAGAGAGGGGGAGAAGATCAGTATGTCATCTAAGTAAACGGCTACGAACTGGTCTAAAAAATCACAGAAAATGTTGTGGCTGAAACAACATGCTGAAAAAGGTGCTGAAAAGTCACAGGGGCATTACATAGTCTGAAGGGCATCACAAGGTATCGGCATCGGAAGGCGGTTTTCCATTCATCCCCTTGGCGAATGCAGATAAGGTTGTAAGCCCCGCATAAGTCCAGTTTAGTAAAGACGGTTGCGGTCCCTAACCGCTGGAAGAGTTCCGGAACCAGAGATAATGGGTATCATTTCTTTATGGTGATCCGATTGAGCTCCCGATAGTCAATGCAGGGCCGGAGCTAATGGTCCTTCTTCTCCACAAAGAAGATTCCGGCACCTGCTGGTGAGGTTGATGGTCTAATAAAGCCCTTTTCCAGATTTTCGTCCAGGTATGCCTTGAGGGCAACCAACTCTACCTCAGATAGGGGGAAAATCTGATTGAACGGGACTGCAGCCCCCAGTAGGAAGTCAATCGGGCAGTCGTAGGACCGGTGTGGTGGGAGGACGTCAGCTCCCTTCTTACTGAAGACGTCTAGGAATTCGTGATAGGTTGCAGGAATGGCCAGGTGGGAATCCTGGTCGACATCTGTATCCAGGCTGAGTATGACTGAGGGGTTCTCCGGAGGCTGAGATAGACAGTGGTGGCGGCAGTAGGAGGAAGAGAAGTTTACTTCGCTGGTGACCCAGTCAATTTGAGGATTATGAGTCCGGAGCCATGGGATGCCCAGAATAATCTGGAAAAGTGGGGGCGTGATGGCGTCCAGTAGCAGGAATTCGGCATGTCCTCCCTTGGTCTTGGTGAGCACTGGGGTGGTCTCTTGGGTAACTGTGCCTGATCTACTGATCTAATAGTTGACCCATCAGCTAATCGGATGACCATAGGATGTTCCTTGGGTCAAAGGGGTATCTGGTGATGCGCTGCAAAGGAGATGTCAACAAAGCAGCTGCAGAATCAAGGATTGCCTGCACTGGGATAGTCCCGCCGGGAAACTGCAGAAAGACAGAGAGCACAAGGTGAGCTTAATCATTAGGCAAATACATCAGTCCGTCAGGGTTACTGGTGGTGCACTTACCGGCCTTGGCGGTACAATTTCTCACCAGGTGCCCGGGACCTCCACAATACAGGCACAGGTTCTGTGACATGCATCTCTGGAGCTCTTCAGGGGTCAGAGACAGGCAGAATAGCCTGATTTGCATGGGTTCTTGGGAGTCTGGTATACCGGAGGAGGAGGCAACTGGACCAGGAGCTGGATAACTAGGGACCCGAGGCATCATCCAGGTCAGACGTCCAGGCCCAGTGGATCTCTCAGCCCTGCGTTCCCGCAGACGGCGATCAATCTGGATGGCCAGATTGATCAGGGTGTCTAAGGTGTGTGGGACCCGACGTGAGCCTGCTCGTCTTTGAGCGGCTCCGAGAGACCCAGCCGGAATTGATAACTAAGGGCCGCATCATTCAAGGTGGTATCTGCACTCCATCGCCGGAACTCAGAGACGCACTCCTCCACTGGGCAGCGGCCTTGCTGTAGAGCGTGGAGGGCTGCCTCCGCTGTGGCTGACTGGTGAGGGCTGGAAGAACCGATCCAGATGCACAGACTCAGACATGACTGTCCGTTACTGTCACATACCTGACAGATGAGTCTGGCTTATGCAGGGGATCACCTCTCTTGCGGCCCTGGTTCGAGAGCCCCTGGTAGTGCAGACAGGGAGCTCAAGAGCAAGGGGGGCACGAGGGTTGAACTGGGTCACTTGGTAGTACGCGGAAGTCCACTGGAGCTCGTGCAAGCAGATGAATGGTCATACAATCCGGGTCGGCAACAGGCTGGCAATGCGATACAGATGGAGCAGGCAGGCGGGTGGTGGGGTGCAAGCAAGGTCGGCAGCGTGCGGGCAGCAAAGGTACAGAAGGATCAGGTAGTCGTAAACAGGCCGGGGGTCAGGGCAGGGAGAAAGCAACAAGTCCAAGTAAAGCCAGGGTCACAGGTGCAGGAAAGTCTCTCAAAGTAGTCATAGGGGTCACAGGAATGCTGTAGAATGGACAGCATCTGCTGCAGGGTGTTGTCTGTTTAAATAGGCCATTTTGGCGAGCACGGCGCACACAGGCGCGCCGAAGGTGCACGCGAACGCACACAGGCAGGCGGAATGCACACACACCCCCGTAATGGTGGTTTTCCTAACAGTCCCTCTTTTGTTAAGGGGGTTAAAACCCTGTATAATGCCCCTAGGGCACGAGTCAAGGTTAATGGCGAGTGCTCAGAGGGGTTTCAACTAGGGAGGGGGATGAGACAGGGTTGTCCCTTGTCTCCCTTGCTCTTTGCTTTAGCGATGGAGCCCCTTGCAATGGCGATCAGAACTTCTGCGAATATACAGGGCTTCTGTAAGAAGAAAAAAATCGCTCTATACACGGACGACGTCCTGTTGTTCTTGGGGGACACTGAGGGATCATTAACATCAATAATAGAGATGGTAAAGGAATTCGGACTCTTCTCAGGCTTAAAAATAGATTGGGAGAAGTCGGCACTATTACCGCTGGACCCCATAAGACTCCCTTTGCCAGGGTAGCCCAAGGGTAGCGGTACACCTAAAGATGGTAGACAAACTAAAGTATCTAGGTATTGTTCTCTCAAAAGACCCCAAGCATTATATAAATGATAATCTAGTCCCTTTAATAAACAAATTTAAATGAAAAAGCGAAATTTGGAGACATCTTCCTTTATCAGTTGCAGGCAGATGTAGTATGATTAAGATGGTCTGGATGCCACAATTGGTATATATCCTGCATAATTCCCCATTATGGCTGTATAAAAACTGGTTTAAAAAAAATCTATACCCTGTTTAGGGAATTAATATGGAATAAGGGCATTGCGAGGATTAGCTTGAATACATTACAACTACAAATAGAGGAGGGGGGAGTTGCCCTTCCCCACCCTAGGAATTACTTTCTAGCCGCCCAAATACAGTACATGGTTGGATGTGGCATACGGGGAGGAAAGGATACAAACAGCCAGGTAATGTTAACAAACTCTCCAGAAAATAAGTTAATAGAAGCATTGGAAGCAAAATCTTTCCATCCAGGGACCCCCTACTTTGACAATGGCTATGAACCTGTGGGATACGGTTAAAGCACAGTTGGGGTATGGGACCTTTTCAAAGTACACCCCCTTATGGAACAACAATAATTTAAAAGAATTGCAGGCAATGGGAAAAGTCAAAGAATGGGAGTTGCGAGGCAACAATTGGCTTAGCCAGTTATATACAAATAGCATTTTAAAACCCTTTACTGAACTGAGGACAGAGTTTGACATCCCCAAACAATCTTTCTTCAGATTTTTACAAACTAGACACGTGTTAGAAACACAGTTTAAAGATTAGCCCGTGGAGTGGGGTTAGATACCTATCCTTCAAAAAATAATAAAAAAACAATCCCATATAAAGGAGTAATCTCGGGCCTATACAGGGATATATGTGAAAGATCAAGGGAGATCGGGGAAGAACCCCCCACTAGAAGAAGATGGGAAGAAGATGTAGGGGAGATAACTATAGAGCAGTGGAAGGGTATCCTAAAAACATGTGCACTGGTATCAATGTCCCCTTCACAAAAAAATGTCTCATTTGTATCTACTACATAGGGTTTATTACACCCCGCAGAAACTATTTCAGTTTGGAAAGCGGCAAGACTATGGATGCCTTATATGCCATGGGAAAGGGGACCTTATACATATGGTATGGAGGTGTCCCAAGCTTTTTAGATATTGGGAGGAAGTTATAGGTACAATTAATAGGATCTTTGGTGTTACATTGGAAATGGAAGTTAGATTGTGCATTTTGGGCAGTATTGAGAGAGAGAGAGAGAGAGAGAGAGAGAGAAGAATAAATTCCTAAAAGCGATAGAGGGATGTTTGTTTTAAGCTAGGAAACTGATCGCCCAAAAATGGCAATCTATCTGTCCCCCAATTATGGAAGAATGGGTTAACACGGTTAATGAAACAATTTGGAAGGAAAGAGGGATTTATGTGAAGAGAGGTGAGCTCAATAAATTTGAGAAGAAATGGGGACCCTAGCTGAGAGAAATGGACCAGGCAGACCGTCAATTAAAGAAAAAAAGAGAAGGAGCAGGGAAGAAAGTAGGAAAGAGAGGAAGGAGAGAAGGAAGGGAAAAAAAAGAAAAAAAAAGGGGGGGGGGGGGGGAGAGAGGAAAATAGGTGCCAAAAAGAGGATAAATGGGATGTGTGAATTGATTCGAATGGATTAAGTATAAGGTAGATGTACAGGATGAATGGAGATGTGTGAAAGGGTTAAAATTAAAAGAATACTAGAGAATAAGATATAGATCTACAAGCAGGCCTCTCCTTTTGCGTATTTGTATGGGGTGGTAAGGGAGGGGGGAGGGCGAGGGATTGGTAAGTAATGTTAACAATAAAGGTTGAATATTTATAAAATGGAAAAAAAAAAGAGAAAAACATTTTTTATCTTGCTTGTAACTCTACCAAACCTATTAAGAGATCTATTTCTACTCAGGAAAAAGAGAAGATTTTTGGAGAACTCATGTCTGTTTTGTGGGGACTCTATGCATTGCTCAGTTAATTGTCTCAACAAAGTTAAAAGAAAAATTACAGTGACTGATGTTATAGTGCCTAAACAAATAAACTCCATTACCCAGTCTATCTCCCCATTGATCTATGAAGAGAATAATGTTAATTCTCTACTATATTATTTTGTCGTCCCTTTCAAACTTATCACTGATAAGTGTGAAATTCCTTGCTCTGCTATGCTGGACACCGGGGCTGGAAGGAATGTTATGGACATGGAATTCTCCCACAGCAATAATATTCAAACAAGAAATAAATTGGCCCCTGTTGATGGTTCACCTTTAATGTTAATGCCATAAAACGGTTCCTCTGGTACTCCAGTTTGAGGCTGATTAAGTCACCAAAATGCCATGTCTTCCTGGGCAATCCTTGGTTTTCCATCAGCTGGGGAGCACATCCCTGAATTGTAAGGAACATGGTTGAGAACCTCGTGGAACAAGTTCCACACCGAGCAAGAAATCAAAAGTTGCTGTGGCAATTACCCAGTCATACGACAACCTGCCTGCACAATACCATGAATTCCGGGATATCTGTGATAAAAAGAATACCAATAAATTACCTTGTCATCTCCCATATGATTGTCCCATTGAACTGTTTCCAGGGGCAGAAATACCTTTTGGCCACCCCTTCGCTCTGTCAGAACCTGAATTAAAGATGCTCAGGTGGTGGCTTGATGAGAATTTATAGAAGGGCTATATTAGACGCTCAACATCTCCTTCAGGGGCAGACCTGTTCTTTGTTGAAAAAAAGTATTCCACCTTGCGTCAATGCGTCAAAGTGTTTTTATAACTAGATTTACCTTGTCCACATCCATCAAGGAGAAGAATGGAAGTTTTCAGGTCCTTGGTTATGCCTTTTGGTCTTTGCAACACTCCTGGAAATTTTCATCATTGATGTTTCGCGAGATCCAGTATGTGATTACTTATCTGGATGATATTCTCATCTTTTCTGATAGCCTGGAGGAGCATCACAAGCATGTTTGCACTGACTATGAAAGATTAAGAAAAAATCAACTTTACACCAAACTGGAGAAATGTGAGTTTCAGTTCTTGGGATACATTATTTCTCCAGAAGGAGTGGGCATGGATCCCAAGAAGATCAAAGCAGTGGTGGATTGGTCTGCCCATAGGAACATTAAGGAAATACAGCAATTTGTTGGATTTAGTCAACGTGAAACTAAGAAAATACATGGAAATCAAAGATGACCTCCAGGTATGTATAGCAAAAGAAATATGATATAAAACCATTGTTTATTGTACAATTTAAAATGTCTAACATGATCTATTGTCCTTTTTGTCCTAATACATCTACATGTTTCAAGGGTGTTCCACTTCTCCAGGACTGAATTTAAGGACAGACATGTGTTATCCAATGGTATTCATCTATAATGAAAGTACAAATATTATAAAAAATACAAAACCACAAGGCATAAGATATTCTGCACAATGGCATATGTTCACACATGACAGATAAGAATGTCCGCCAAAGAAAAACAAACACCTATACACACCTATGAAACATCCTTGACAAAACAGGGTGGAATGACCAAGTCATCCCAGACTGTGAGGAGGCAATAGGAAACCCAACAAGTGAAGAAAAAACCATAAGGAACCAAGCTGGCTGGCCACCTTTAACCATAACATTAGATCAATAAAACTCAGATGTGTGATTTGCCAAATTTGGCAGAATCTGAATTGTTTGTTATCATGGAAGTTGATGCTTTGGATTCTGCTGTGGGAGCTATTTCTCAGCCTTTCTCAGCAAATTGGAGAAAATATGTAGCTTCATGCTTGTGCTTATTTTTTCCCATTAATGTATTCAGCTGAAAATAATTACCTGTATGGCATTGGAAATAAGGAGTAATCAACAATTAGGGAAGCATTTTCAGACTGGAGACATTTGCTGGAAGAGGCCAAGCATCCGGTAACCAATCATAACATTTTAGAATGAATGTTCTGCCAAGAGACTATCTTTTTGACAAGCACATTGGACTCTATTCTCTTCTAGGTTCAATTTTGTTAGTCCGTATTGACCTGGGTCAATGTATGGTATGGCCAATGCCTTATCAATGTTGTCTGGGCCTCTCCAGAAAAGCAACTCTGAATATATAATCCTGCCTCAAAAGAACTTTCTAGGGGCCAAGAGTTCCAAGACTCTAAAAGAGGGGTATAAGAATGGCCAACTCCTCAGTCATCCTCCTAAGGACATTAAAGTGTTTGCAACCCTTAAAAAAAAAAAAAAAGAAAAAGAAAGAGAGATCATGTTCCCTTACAACAGATTAAACAGCACAGTGCTTGTGCTGTTTAATCTGTCTCCTCTATAAACTGTAAAAAAAACCTGCCTGATCCTGCCACTTCCTGTGTCCCCCTCTGTGTCCTGACCACGATAATCAGGGCTGCTGAGCCATGACTACCGTGGTGAGCTTAAATCCCTCCGTCATCTGCAGCTATCCTCTCTGCTCTCCTCTGTCCCCCTCACCCCCTCCCTCCCTGCCCGTCTGCTCTGTGTCTGTGTCTCTGTCTCTGCCCCCAACTCCTGCTGTGAATAGCAAAAATAAAATATTATATATTGTCATTGCCAGCCCCTCTATTATAACTAGTCATAACACATGGTGAAAGTGTTTTATAAAAATGAAGCTCGTAAATACCGTTTTAGAGCGATCTTCAGGCTGGTCATGTGACTCCTGGCCAGCCTCCTACTCCTATCCACCGAACTACAGCGGGAGGGGCTGAGCGGCCATGTGACCTCCCTGGCTGCCATCAGAGGGAGATTGCGGCCTCCTGCTGTAGGCTTGGATCTGAGTAGAAGACTGGCCAGGAGTCACGTGACCGGCCTGGAGATCGCTCTAAAATGGTATTTACAAGCTTTGTTTTCATAAAACAGTGTGTTATGACTAGTTATAATAGAGGGACTGCCAGTGAATTATATGATTGTGGTAACAACCACTTTAACCTTGGTTGCAAGAATGGCTTTTTCGACTCAAGTACTTTGTCTTTGTGTACCTGAATTGGTTCAGTAGAAACCCACAGGTTGGTGCTGGACATTTTGGCGTTTTTAATACAGAAGAACTTTTATCAAGTTCCTTTTAGTGGTCTTGTGTTTCGCTTGTGTCTAGCTAGCAAGGTTACTTTGCGGTATAAGCAAGGAAGCTCGGACCTGTGCAGTGTATATATGAGCTTTTACTGAACAAAAATGCTGTACAAAAAAAACTATTACAATATTAGGAATACAAATCAAGACTGACCGATCTCTATAGCAAATTAACAACCTAGCAAACAAACAAACTATAGTCTGTAACAGTAGAAATACACTTAAATGTTACTTAGCTTCAATTACTCTGTTTGTGATCTCCATTGACAATGATTCTTCTGGAGACCAGGCACCTTTCTTGTTGGCTTTACAGATGAGTCTTTTGGCGTTAATGCATGATGAGTGCGCTGAGCTTACACCTGGCAAAATTTATATAGTTCAGTTTGTGTACCATAGCAACCAACTAACAGAAAAATATCTGAGTGCATCTATGAGAGATGCATTCCCAAGTTCTACCTCAAGATGGCACTCTGCCATCACAAATATATATAATTGTTTACAGTATCTATAGAGACAAGTATCAAACTGTTAACCTGTTGGATACAACAATGGTAACAAACTCATTTACCTTAACAACCAACTGCCAACTGTCCCATTGTTTCAGGACAGCCTGTGTTACCAAGGCATTCGTTTGAGAAGCATCTTCAAACAAACCTGCAGTAACCTAAATTCTATTTTGAGTCTTATAGGAGAAATTATATTTATATCAAACGCAATACATTCCACCCTTGATTTTTCCTCTCAGACTACACACAGAAAATCTCTTCATTACTAACAACTTATTCTACACATTCATTTCCTTGAATGCAACCCCTCCCATATTTCTGTCACTGAGAAGGTGTTTTCAAACTTTAGCTAAGAATTCATTAGAAAGTCCATTCTAAAGTTCTTAAAAAAACAAATCCAGGCTTGTAATACATCAAAGGGTTTGTATGTAAGGACTTCATTGAGACCTGGAGTTTTTGTAGTCTCCAGGCGTTCAATCCAGAGGGTCTCTCTTTGGAGAATAATTTTGTCTCAAGGACCACCTCTGGTGTTAGCGGGGATGGTCCCAAGAAGCAGAAATTTAACTACCTGTGTGTCAAACCTATTGTAAAGGTCTAGATGACGACTAACGGGTGTAACCATTTTGCCATTCCCTGAGTAATAAATGTGGTCACCTATGCGTTGGCGAGGTTGGCGTATTGTTTTGCCAACATAAAATGCTCCACACCTACAAATCATGAGATAAACGAATCCTTGAGAATTACAGTTGACAAAAAATCTGGGAAGATTTCTCCATTAGGGAGTATAAATTCAGTACCTTCCATGATCCAGGGGCAAGTGTCACATGTGCTGCACTTGGAGATACCCCATCTAGGGGCATCTCTGAGACGTGTGGGGTTATAATGGCTATGCATAAGTTGGTCTCGTAGGGATATGTTCCTACAAAAAACAATATCCGGGTGGGGTTTGACATATTTGGCCAATGTGGGATCCTCAGTGAGGAGATGCCAGTGTCTATTGAGAAGTTAACATAGTTGAAAATGCTGAGAGGAAAATTTGGTGATGAATTTCACCATAGCTGTGGGGTTTTGAGATTGGGATTGATTAGTTTTAAATACCAAACGGTGTCTATCATGTGAGAGGGCTCTATGAAAGGCCCTTTTAAGTAAAGACTTGCTGTAACCACGCCTGGCAATCCTCTTGCGCAAGGAGGCAGCCTGAGTTAGAAAATCCTCCAACTTAGTACAGTAACCTCATATTCGGAGGTACTGAGCATAGGGTATGCTCCGTTTGAGATGTACAGGATGTGCACTCAGGGCGTGCAAAATCGTATTACTGGCCTTCTCCTTGAGATAGAGACTGGTTGCCAGACAGTGGTGTTGGTCAATATACAGGCTAAAGCAACTATATCACTTCCTAAAAATGATAATGTGCTAGTATCATATATGTATTCCTGTTGCCCTGATATTTTAAGGTGCTTGTACAATTTGATATATAGAGGTGCTGATAAATCTTTACATA
>BLSH010532494.1:32057-66436 GCA_018402905.1 Glandirana rugosa
TCTCTTACACTCACCCCCCTTTCTCTTACACTCACCCCCGCTCTCTTACACTCACCCCTCTCTCTCTTACACTCACCCCCTCTCTCTTCCGTCAAGATCCGCCAAAATAGACATATGGGTGATACGTTCACCATCCATCTAGCGGATCAGATTGGATGAGATCAGATGAAAACAGACAGGTGGATCCGTTTTCATCCGATCTGCCCATAGAAGACAGCAGGGAGCTGACAGGTCCGTCTCTGCACATTGTGCAGAGATGGAGCTGTCATCCACCAACTCAGCAGAGATCATCGGAGAGATCTCTCGTTGAGCTGGCGGACCCCGCTGGGCGGGTCTGCTCAGTGTGAAAGGAGCCTAATGCTCGCCCCCTCTCTCTCACTTTCACCTCTCTCTCTCTCTCTCTCACCATCTCGTGACATACAATAATGGATTAGGGGGCCTTTTGGTGGGCGTGATTTTTTTTGGGGGGGTGAGGGGGCAGCATTTTAATCAATTAAAGTGGGCCGGTCTGGATGAAGTCCATGGGCAATTTTTTTGTCCCAGTCCAGCCCTGGACACGGGCAGAGCGAAGGAAGGACAATGTCCTCATTGATATGGAAAGATGACACCACCTTTGGCAGAAAAGAAGGTGATGGTCGCAGAACCGCCTTATTCTTGTGTAGGGCCAGATATGGAGACCTACATGATAGAGCCGCCAACTCAGATACCCGCCGAGCGCATGTGATGGCTACCAGGAAAGCCACCTTTTGCAAAACAATTGTAGTTATATCTCCCTGATATTCTCAAAGGGTGGCTTCTGAAGGAAAGAGAGTACCAAATTGAGGTCCCATGGCTCCAGAGGCGACCGTACCTGGGGGGGCGACATGTCGAACCCTCTGCATGAAAGTACGGATCAAAGAATGCGTCACCAAAGTTTGCTGAAAAAAGATCGCAGGGGCAGAAACCTGACCCTTGATCATACTCAACGTCAGCTTCTGGTCGAGACCCTTCTGCAGAAAAGCCAGAACCCGAGATACCGAAAAAGATTGGGGGTTCCACCCCCCCATTCGCATGCCAGGCGATATAAGCCCTCCAGGTGCGGTGATAAATCGTCCTGGAAGTGGCCTTACAGGCCTTAAGCATGGTGGGGATCACTGAGTCTGAGACACCCCGATCCCTCAACATCTGGGATTCAATAGCCAGGCCGTTAAAGCCAGTGAGGGTAAGCAGGATGCAAGATGGGCCCCTGAGACAGTAGGTCCTCGCAAAGCGGGAGTCGCCAGGGGACGTCCACCATCATTTGAACTAAGTCGGCGTACCAAGGACGCCTTGGCCAATCTGGAGCTATGAGAATGGTCAGTATGCCCTCCATTTCTATTCTGCGCAGAATGCATGGAAGCAACTTGAGAGGGGGAAAGGCGTAGAGGAGCCGGTACTGAGTCCACGAAGCTACTAGGGCATCCTCTGCGTCCGCTAGGGGATCCCTTGTCCTGCACCTTCCGATTGAGATGAGACGCTAGAAGGATCCACTTCTGGAATACCCCACCTCAGACAAATCTGATGGAACATGTCCGGGTGCAGGGACCACTCTCCCTGGTCCAATCCCTGACGACTGAGGTAGTCCGCCTGCCAATTCTCTACGCCCGGAACGTGGGTGGCGGAGATTGCCGGTACGTGGAGTTCTGGCCACCGCAGAATGTGAGCTTCCTCCGAGGCCGCAGTCGAGCTTCTTGTCCCGTCCTGGTGATTCACACATGCTATGGCTGTGGCATTGTCTGACTGAATCCGGACAGGGCACCCATGCAGCCTCCTCTTCCAATGGGAGAGGCAGCACCTGATGGCCCGCAATTCCAGGACATTGATCGGGAGACAAGACTCCTCCAGAGACCACCGTCCCTGGGCCGACAACAGCCCCAGGACGCCTCCCCAGCCGATCAGGCTGGTGTCCGTCGTGACCACCGTCCAATGGAGGGGGAGGAACGACTTCCCCAACTGCAGGGCTGGAGCCCACATCCACCAGAGCAGCGAAGTCCGGGTCCGGTGGTCCACCCTGATCAACCGATCCAGGGATGAGGGGGACTTGTCCCACTTTCGCAGAATCTCCCGCTGCAGAAAACGGGTGTGACACTGGGCATATGGTACTGCCTTGAAGGTGGACACCATGAGGCCCAAGACCCGCATGCAAAAGCATAGGGAGGACCACCTCTGGGACAGCAGGGACCGAACCGCCGACTGAAGTGTCTGTCGCTTGGATGGTGGAAGGAAGACCTTCGCCTGGGCCGCATCCAGAATCAGATCCAGATACTCCAAGCGGTGAGACTTGATCACCCAGCTATACTCCTGCCTAATGTGCGAGGCGATCATCACATTGTCCCTGAGAGCTGGAGCCAACTCTGCTCGCAAGAGAAGGTCGTCCAGATACTCCACCACTGCGATGTCCCTCTGTTTCAGCAGAGCCAGAACTGGGGCTAACAGCTTGGTGAAGACCAGAGGCGCAGAGGCCAGGCCAAACGGGAAAGCCACAAACTAATAGTGATGCTCCCCAACTGCAAAGCGCAAGAAGCGCTGGTACTGAGCGCATAGGGGAACATGCAGGTACGCATCTTTGATGTCGAGGGAAGCCAGGAAATCGCCCTGGTGCAGAGCTGCTACCCAGAGTGGACAGACTCCATCCTGAACCTTCGTACTCGCACAAAGCAGTTGAGGGCCTTCAGGTCCATAATCGAGCGGGCCCCATCCTTCTTCGGGACCACAAACAGGTTGGCGTAAAACCCATGGAAACGTTGCGCATGCTGAACGGGGACTACTACTCCTTGACAGAGTAGGTCCTGCCCAGCGGGCAGTTGCAAGTTGGAGGCGAAGAACCTATCTGGTGGAAAGGAACAAAATTCTATTCTGTACCCTGACGAGATCACCTCGTGCATCCAGTGGTCCGAAATGCAGGAATTCCACCGGTCCGTAAACCCCAGGAGATGTTCCCCCACCCGAAGTGTGGGTGCGGGCCGCCCTACACGCGGAGGAGGACTTGTCCTCCCGCTTGTCACGCTTACTCTGCCTGGGACACTTCTGTCCACCCGCGGGGGCCTTGGCGGGCTTCGAGCCCTTGTCCGAGGAGGGACGAAAAAGCCGGAAGGGAGCTCTGAGGCCATTCCCAGTCTCTGTAGACAAATTTATCCAGGTAAGACACATATGGGAAAACCTTAGCCCTGCGGGCCGGTTTATGCGACGGGGACCTCCTGCGAGGGTCCCGCCGTATCATCCAACTTCAGGGTTTCACGCACCGCTGTGAACAGGGCACTGACTAGTGCCTTCTTGTGCGCAGCAGTGGCCGCCGCAGATTCCTCCTCACTAGTAGTAGAATCCGGGGCCACGCCATCCGACAGCTCAAGGGGGGTCCCCATCATGGTGAAGCCCCCATCAGGGTCCGAGTCCTCACCAGAAGAGGGGGAGGTAGGGGCCACTTTTTTGCCGCCTTACGCCCACATGCTGTCTCTACCCAAGAGACGCAGGACTCCAGGACTGCTGACAGTGCGTCAATAGGGATCACAGTCCCTGAGGCGCTGGCTGCAACCACAGAGAGGTCTGGTGGGGAAGCACCCACATCGGCTGCCATTGCGACACCCACCCTGGTAACACGCCACCTAACTGAGGTCTAGGTACCAGTAGACCAGGCACCCCCACCCCAAAACGTTGTGCAGGAATTACTACACCACCTGCCTGCTCAACTGCCCAGGAGATGAGCCATGCCTGCTGCTGTCCGCCGCTGCTGCTGCCTTGCCAGCCCGTCCTCCACACTTGCCACTGCTTCTGCTGCTGCTGCTGTCCCACAGGAGAGCTCTCCATGCTCTGTGGAGTGTAAAATAGCACCAGAATCCACAGGGACTGCCCCCAACACTCACAGGTCGGTGCACGTGCATAGGCCACAAGAAAATGGCCACCACTGCACACTAGAGGCCAAACCCCCAGTCAGGAACCCCGCGGCTACACCAAAATGGTCGCCGGGAGCCCCAGAGGCCGAACCATGCGGCAGGCCATAAGAAAATGTCGGCCTGACCACGGGAAAATGGCCTCCAATCGATCTCCGACCGCCCGATCACCCAGCAGCACGAGGCAAGGAGGAGGGGGACAGCTAAGGCCCTGGACACCCCCCTGGGAGCCCCGGGGGGAGGGGGGCACAGGGGCAGTGCAGCACCGGAGGGAGGGGGTGGGGGAGGGGGGTGAAGTGAAGGAGGGAGGAGGGGGGACCAACCCACCAGCCTAACACCCCAGGGGGGAAACTCACCTGCTCCCCCCGAGATCCTAGTGGGAGGGGGGGCGTACTTACCCATCCAGTCGGGCGGATCGGGTATCCCATCTGAGACAGATCTGCCTCACCTGTCAGGCCGGGGGGAGCTGTCAGCCATGGTAACACTGTGACACAGACTCAGGAGCCCGGTCATATGTGCACCGGTGGGACGTTTAATCCGCAGGGCCACCCCGTCCGGTTCGGGGCCTGTCGCGGCCAACCCAGCCCGGAGCTAGGTCTGTGCTCGCTCAATGGCCGGCTGGGGAAACTACCTGGATCTAAAACCCAGCCTGTCACCCAGCAGGGATACTTGGTTGCAGTCTTCATCTGTTAGGCTGTCCTCCAGGACAGCCAAAGTGGACCCAGAGAGGTACCACAGATCCCAACAGGGAGCCAGGTCTACTCCTTGCACTAGGCAGAAAAAACTGAGCTAGCAGGTCTGGGTGTGGGGTTATCTGCCAGTGGGGACTGCCCTCTGGGAGGGGCTGTGCCTGTTACTGTTCTTTTTGCTGTTAGAACTGCCTGTTCTGTCTAGTAAACTCCTGAAGAGGTCAGTATAACCACTTAGTCCTAAGAGTCGCTGTGCCTGTTGACGAACGAAAGAGAAATACATTCATTTATTATACATAATAAGAACACACGATTGTACATATTTGCAAATGCAGTAAATAAATAGCATAAAAATAACATAAAAATCTGACAATAAATCAGAATGATTCAATGGTGTAAAAATATAAATTATCATTGTAGAAATAGGTGCACAGTAACAGTGAGATGTGACATTCTGACTGCTCTAGCATGAACAATATACTCTACACGTTTCAAGGATCCGTCCTCTTGTCAGGAGTATCATATCAAAATTGTCTATGGGTATAGATAATGCAAAAAAGTATATTAATACATTCCTTATGAGAAACCAAAGAGAGGGATCTTGGGTAGAAAAAATAATAAATAATCAATAATTCTTACATGTCAGTGCATATGGCCCAAAGAATGACAATGAGACAGGTGCGTCCAATGCAACGTCAGTCCCGGGCTTGAGGTGGGGGCATAGAGGCCCAAACCGTGGACAACAACCAGGCAGCAAACCAGGAACCGTAAAAAGATGAATGAAGAGAACCTCTAATCCATGCCATACTGGGAATAATCAAAGGGGGGTGTGTCGGTGAGTAAACTTCGTAAAATACTATGAACGGGTCAGATAAGGAATGGAGAAAAAGTAGGGGCGTGGAAATAAGGAGGGGTGTAAGTGAAGGTTGTCCAAATGGGTGCACAGAACCACAGATAAAAGTAAGGTGTTCCTCATAGTACTAAAACCAAGTGCAGAGTGAAGAGGTGAAGCGGTAGTGTGACAGGTAACCAGATCCCATGTGAACCGTTGGGTGAATAGTATGGAAGAAACCAGGATAAGTGAACAGGTTGAGACAAGACACTCACTTGCATAAGGAAAGTGTATAGAGACACTGGTGTAAAAGTACTTAGTACGTAGTAGTAGTGGCAGCCCAAAGGAGTGTAAAGCTGGCTGCCATGGCTGTTATAACCACATGAGCGGGCGTGACCCCTCCAACATCATGCTCAACGTGCAATGGGCTGTGACAGGGAAGGTGGGGCCCCACTCTAGCAAGAACGCTGGAGGGGAGCCTCCGCCCGCCCCACCCAGAGCGTCAGGTGGAAAGCACGGGACCTCCCTGCAGCATCATGTGACTTCATAGAACAGGCGTGTACGCAATGACGCCAATGCGGGACCCCCTCTACCAACTCCACACACATGGAAGAGGGGAGGGGGGAGGGAGGAGAGGGCACTGCCGAGCATCGCAACCCCCGGGGAAAGACAAGACAAGGACATCCCTGCCTCAGTGAGGGCAATGAGTACACAGTACCAAAAAAGGAGGTGGTAAAAAAAGGAGGGAACGTTGTAAATGAATGAAAAGGTTATGATAATGCACAAAAACCATATTAGGTGTCATACATTACGAATATTAGAATCCATAAGTGGAGATCACATATGCAGTGCTTAGATTGGAAAGGCAGAACACTCTTATCCATAAAAAGGGCAATTTTCTTTAGAGGTGCAGCCAATCCAAGCTTCAGCAATGATAACCAGCTTAGTAATTGTTTATAAAGTCAGATATTGTAGATTCAGGGGCGGGCGGATAGGGGTCGCAGGAGTCGCCATGGCGAATGGGCCCCATGCTGAAGGGGGCCCATAAGGGCCCCCTGTATGCCTAGATTAGGAGGGGATGAGGGATGGAGCGCTCTGTTCCTCAGCCGAATGGCGCTGCGGGAGCCTCGTCACACTGTTTACACTGTGAAAGTGAAAGCAGTGTGTGCTGTGCTCTTTGTCTCCCCCTACAGTGCAGTACCCGGCATGAAGAGAGCAGGTACTGACATTTTTTTTAAGAGACTTTCTGCAATTCTGCATGTATGTGGGTACACGTGTGTGGGTGCATGTGTGTGGGTGCATGTGTGTAGGTACATGTGTGTGGGTACATGTGTGTGGGTACATGTGTGTGGGTGCATGTGTGTGGGCACATGTGTGTGGGTACGTGTGTGTGGGTGCATGTGTGTGCGCGCATGTGTGTGGGCGCATGTGTGTGGGTACATGTGTGTGGGTACATGTGTGTGAGTGCATGTGTGTGGGTACATGTGTGTGGGTACATGTGTGTGGGTGCATGAATGTGTGTGTATATATGTGTACATATATACAGTATATATGTATGTGTGTGTGTGCATTATGTATGTGTTTATATATGTGTGTGTGTGCGTACATGTGTGTATGCACATTCTATGTATGTGCTTTTAATCCTGACCCCCTATGTGTACAATCGCTATTTTTTTTTCCCTGCTTGTTCACAGTGCCAGCAAAAAAAATGCTGTTCCTCTGAAAGCGATCCATGCTCATGCATTTGACAGCTAGTAAAGAGGCAATCTGTTGCCTCCTGACCGCCTGTTTTAACCCTCTAAATGAATCACCACTATGCTGCGTGTGCAATGCACACAGTTATGGAGCGGTTGCAGTGCATCCTCATTCACCTAGGGGTAACCTTCAAGGGTGCCCTGACTGTAAAGAGAGTGAGAAACACTGGCATAGAGGAACCAATTTCTCCATTTTCCTCCTGCAGCCACTGAATGCCTGTGGGAGGGAGTGGAGGAGAAATGTGGGGGGAAATGAAGAGATCGGTTCCTTTAATATGCAGCCACACACTTGCGACCGGGCCCTGGCGTTCCGCCACCGGGCTCCGAGGAAAGGGCCCTGTCAGGGGGGGCCCTTCATGGTTTCTTGCATCGGGGCCCTGAGGGTTCTAGTTACGCCACTGTGTAGATTGTTCCCCTTTCCAGAAGGAAAAAATTGGAATACCGAAAATGTTGTCTGTGCAAAAAGAAAGAATACCACAAGAAGGCAGAATTCCACAGCCTTGGTGTAGTAGCATACCAACAAAGAGAACAACTGCTTCTAGGCCAATGAGCTTTAATCCCTCTGATCTAAATTTTATTTCACAATGTTTATCACATTGGTTCTAACTTCCCTATAGTATGTATACAAGGTAGAAGTTTTTCTGCTCATAGGTTTATAATATTCTGAGATTTTTTTCCTGTGTATGGTGCAAATGAGTTGTGGAACCCTGGTTCACATTGTAAACACAAACAGAGGTGAACTCATGTATTCTTCTATTTGGATGCCACACAAGGTACTTGTAAATGTGAATGTTGTACCCTCACAAATATACACTATATTACCAAAAGTATTTGGGCGCCTGCCTTTATATGCCCATGAACTTTAATAGCATCCCAGTCTTAGTCCGTAGGGTCAGCATTATGAGGTTATGTGAACCCCTTGATAAGGTGCTGGAGCATGAAACGCTTTGGGAGGGACCTACATGCTGACACTGTCGCTGCCGCTTCCTCATAGCACAAACGGTGGCATAACATTGCTTTATTCTATCGTGGACCACAATTCTACTGATACACCATGATGTTATGTGTTGTTACTTCAGAGTAACTGTGTAGAGGCATATTACTATTGATTATCTGGTGAGTGCATAGATTGATGGAGGTGCACGTGTGTGACAAATGATTTCTGGGCACAGCTGGTGTTGTTTACTTCTTGTTTGTTTTTTTCACTTTCTGGTAAGCACATAGACTTATCATATATATTGTTAGAGGATTTCATTTAAGATTTAGTTCAATCACAAACACACATGATGGGACTTTATTCACTTTTATAAGACTGGTTTATGTTGATTCACTTTGTACAGGAAGCACTGCACACTAGGTGTTATTTGTTGAGGGTTCATTATTGAGTTGGCCCACTCTTTGCAGCTATAACAGCTTCAACTCTTCTGGGAAGGCTGTCCACAAGGTTTAGGTGTGTGTCTATGGGGATGCTTGACCATTCTTCTCACAGTCTCTGCTCTAAATCATCTCAAAGGTGTTCTATCAGGTTGAGGTCAGCACTCTGTGCAAGCCAGTCAAGTTCCTCCACCCCAAACTCGCTTGTTCTTTGTCAAAGTTTTTATTGATTTTACAGGTATAGAAATATACACTTAAGGTATGAATAATACAACAATTAGACATTCAGAGATGAGGGGAGGGGGGGAGTCATAAAGAGGAGGAGAGGCAGTTGAACAAATAACGAAATGCCATTAGAACAAGCAGTTGGTCAGAGTACTAAGCTGCTCAAATATAAGTGGAGTAGGCCATAGGACCTCTTAGATATAATGAGGCAGGGAGTGCCACACTTTACAATAACAAAGCTGCTATAATACAGTAACCTAATGTCCAGAGGCTTCCGATGTTCAAGTAATAATACCCACCGCCCCAAAAGGTAACAAGCTGCGATGGGGTTAGTGCAAACCCACGTTGCCAAGGGAAGCCTGAGGACGCTAAATGGGAGGGGTACACCATAGATTTAGAACTAAATCAAACTCGCTTGTTCATGTCTTTATGGACCTTGTTTTGTGCACTGGCCCAAATTATTTGGTGGAGGGGGATTATGGTGTGGAGTTGTTTTTCAGGGGTTGGGCTTGGCCCCTTAGTTCCAGTGGAGAGAACTCTTAAGGCGTCAGCATGCCAAGACATTTAAACAATGCAAACATTGTGGGAACTTTGTGGGGATGGCCCCTTCCTGCTGCAACATGACTGCGCACCAGTGCACAAAGCAAGGTCCATAAAGGCATGGATGAGTGAGTTTGGGGTGGAGGAACTTGACTGGCCCACACAGAGTCCTGACCTCAACCTGATATAAAAGACCTTTGGTTAAAATTAGTGCAGAGACTGCGAGCCAGGCCTTCTCGTCCAACATCAGTGCCTGACCTCACAAATGTGCTTCTGGAAGAATGGTCAAACATTCCCATTGACACACTCCTAAACCTTGTGGACAGCCTTCCTAGAAGAGCTGAAGCTGTTATAGCTGCAAAGGGTGGGACAACTCAATATTGAACCCTACGGACTAAGACTGGGATGCCATTAAAACTCATGTGCATGTAAAGGCAGGCGTCACAATAATTTTGGTAATATAGCATAGTTTGATAAATATTTACCACCTGAGCTACCTAATTTTACTAAGGCTCCTTGCACACTGAAGCTGATAAATTATGTTTTTTGGGCGTTTTTTTTTTTAACAGCCCATTAAAGCCCCTCTATGTTATCCTATGTGTCCATTAACACATGGATGTTTATTGTGGTTTAGGAGCAGTGGCGTTTATGGGTTGTTGTCTGAACGTCCTAAAATTGCATTCAAGAGTCGTTCTACTAACCACAAAAAACGTTAAAAGCTTAAAAAACTTCCATAAATGCCCAAAAACGCTCAAAAACACTGACGCTCATAAACGATAATGCTCAAAAATGCTCAAAAACGTTGAAGTGCAAAAACGCTAAAAAAACGCTGATAAAAGCTTAAAAACTCACTACAAAGCTACTGATGTTTTCAGAAGGTTTTTTTTTTTTTTAATGCCCAGTGTGCATGGAGCCTAATACATTCATTGAACCTACCCCAAACTTACACTTCACAAACTGAATACGTGTATTACAAACTTTGATGAGAACTACAAGGTAATATGGTGAAGCAATGTGGTTTGGAAAACCTTAAACCTTAAATGTTAAACCTGAAAATTGAAGACTTGCTATCTTACATCCTGAGTGAATGTTAACTGATTGCACTGATACTTAAGCTAAACAACAATCACATTTTGAAAAAATGAAAATCCTTTATTGTTTGTACCCCTTCAGGTATAGAATATAATATGCTAATTAACAATTGACAGTTAAAAGCTTAGGTCAATTAGAGATCTCTAAAATCGATCACATCCAGTCTTAACTTGCAGTAAGATTATCCATT
Source organism: Glandirana rugosa (assembly GCA_018402905.1). Taxonomy (NCBI): domain Eukaryota; kingdom Metazoa; phylum Chordata; class Amphibia; order Anura; family Ranidae; genus Glandirana; species Glandirana rugosa. The sequence goes on from BLSH010532494.1 coordinate 42,659, forward strand.
CTTTAAATTGTAACAGGACTGAAATTTACTGGTATTGCAGTAGGATTGCAATTATTGGATCCTTATTGTTCTTGCTAACATGCAAAGTCTCATCTGACACTTTTGACATTCTGTTCACTTAGATCCATGATCTGTGCCCTTTTGAAGTAAAACCTTTCCTGACATATTCAATGTATGCTTTGCTTGTCATACCCCACATTTGACAGTTTATAATAATTTGTGAAGAAAGGTTAAAAAAGACATGCATTACCAACTTACATTTTAAAATCAGATTAAAAGGAAAGCAGATCATAAATGGATTTAACTAGTGATCACTTAAAATTTATAAGGTGTAAAAGATAAACTCAGAAAAGCGTTAGGTGACTTAATGACACCCTGGATCCCCTCAAATTTGGGGCATCTACCAGCTTTTGTGGACATCGGCTTTGGCTTGCTCCTTTCCATTTCACATGCCTTATAATTGTCCCATTAGTAAAGTGCATAAGGCAGAAAGTGGCAGTACAGAGCCAACAACTAAATTAGCTGGTATTGGGATTACAGGGTATTAGGAGTCCCAAGTCACTTTTACAAGGAATAAAAGATGGTAGGCAGGCACTCGGAGGTAGTTTATTTCAGAAACAAATGGCTTGTTAGAATATTTTCCCATGGTTTGCATACAATTCCAAATTTAGGTTATTAACCACTTAAGGACCGGAAGGATATCCCCCTTAATGGCCGAGCCATTTTTTGCGATACAACACTACGTTGCTTTAACTGACAATTGTGCGGTAGTGCGACGTTGCACCCAAACAAAATGTATGTCCTTTTTTCCCACAAATAGAGTTTTCTTTTGGTGGTATTTGATCACCTCTGCGGTTTTTATGTTTTGCGCTATAAACAATAAAAGAGTGACAATTTTGAAAAAAACCAATATTTTTTTTTTACTTTTTGCTATAATAAATATCCAAAAAAAAAATTCTTCATCAGTTTAGGCCAATATGTATTCTATATATTTTTGGTAAAAAAAATCGCAATAAGCGTATATTGATTGGCTTGTGCAAAAGGTATAGCGTCTACAAAATAAGGAATAGATTTATGGCATTTTTATTTATTTTTTTTGTTACTAGACTGCGACATTGCGGCGGACAGATATTTTGGACACTTTTTTGGGACCAGTGACATTTATACAGCGATCAGTGCTATAAAAATACACTGATTACTGTATAAATGAAACTGAAATGAATATGAAACAAAACAAAATTTTCCAGCGTGCACAAGTCTAGACGCTAAGCCAAAGTTGTGTCTTTCACTGATACTCTGGGCTCACAGGTAGGGCTTTGATGAGGATGGCCATTGTTGAACCCCAAAGAGGCCATTCAGAGCCATCAGATAAGTGAGAAGGATGGAAATGTGGAGAGGGTGAGCAGTGCATTTGCAATTTTTCATGGAGGGGAGAGTTTTTTTCAACAATAACATCTGGAGATGAAAATTTAGTTTTTTTTTATATTTTAAACATTAGTTTAAAAACCAAACTAGTCCATATGACAATGAATTTTATCTTATGCCAAAGAGATTCTCCTGCCATTCAAAATTACATGAAGCTTGTCAAGAATAAAGATCCAGTGATAAAGTTTTTATGGTGGATCAAGATATTTTCTCTAAACAGCACAGTTTCTAGGAGTAATCTTCTTGAAGGACAGTTCAGTCAGCCTGAAAAGGCTGATAACAGAGATCAATAGCTTGAGTTCAGCTGCACAGAGCAAGTCAGTACAATCCAGACTGTTTAAGTTTTGTTAAGGTATGGTAGCATTATATATTTATAAAAGCTGGCAGATAAGAAAGGTTAGGTGACCTTTTAGCATTTTGCTCCCAGTACATAGTGAAGTGGACATTTTTATAATAAATTTCATATGTATGTGTGTTACAAAGTAAAATGCACCGACTTTTAACTGGTGGCTCTGCACTAATAAGTTGCATGTTAACTATCAGCATACTAACTTGTTTCCTTTATTCAGGACAGAATACTATACAAGCTGTAAATACAAATCCAAGTGGCATATATTTAAATTACACTCCATGTATTTTGGGAAAATAGCTATGTCTAACATACAGTATGTACAGTTGCTCTCCCATGTGGATAAAATTAGTACACAGCATGCTGTCATGAAAAATATGATACAAATGATAAATAAATTAAAAGATAAAAAGATGTCAAAACTTCTGACTTAGTTATCATATTATGCAAAGAACTAAAGAAAAGTAGACTGCATAAATGGTTTGTTCTGTACTTGATATTCCCACAGCAGTTGTTAAGCAAGCATGCTAAACTGAACTGCCTGACATTTAGCAGCTCTCCCTAATTGCTTTTTTAAAACACAATATTATCATGAAACGAGTGATATAAAAAACATATATAATGTCAATGTTAAAGTAATTCTAAGGCTAAAACCTTTTTTTTATTTTAACCACTTGACGGCGGCAAAGTGGCTCGTTATAGCATACCTGACGGCGGCTGTGTATTGTGAGCGTGCGCACGCTGCCGGAGGCGCGCTCACACACTCCCTGGGGGGCCAGGGAGTGAGTCCGCTGGCTACCCGCGATCACCCTCCCCGGAGCGACAGAACGGAGGTCCGTGTATATAAACACGGATCTCTGTTCTGACAGAGGGGGAAGGGCTGTGATCACAGGCTTCCTGTATATGGAAACCGTGATCACTACCCTCCCCCTGCCAGCCCAGCCCCCATACAGTTATAGCACACTCAGGGAACACAGTTAGCCCTCAGAGAAATCCCTCCAGGTTAACCACTTCACTGCCAATGGCATTTACACTGTAATCAGTGCATTTTCATAGCACTGATCGCTGTATAAATGCCAATTGTTCCCAAAAAAGTGTCAAAATGGTCCGACATTTCCGCTGCAATATCGCAGTACCGCTAGAAATCAGAGATCACTGCGACTACTAATAAAATAAATTAATTAATTAAAAACCCCTAAAATGAATTCTCATCATTCGCAAATGTGGCAACTTTTGCGCAAACCAAACAATATACGCCGATTGCTATTTTTTTTACCAAAAATACGAGGAAGAATATAAATCAGCCAAAACCGATGAAAATTTTTTTTTTTATATTTTTTTGGATTTGTATTTTAGCAAAAAGTCGCTATTCTTTTGTTTATAGCGCAGAGGTGATCAAATACCACCAAAAGAAAGCTCTATATGTGGGAAAAAAGGACGCAAATTTTGTTTGGATACAACGTCGCAGGACCGCGCAATTCTCAGTTAAAGCGACGCAGTGCCGAATCGCAAAAAGTGCTCTGGTCCTAAAGGGGGAAATCCTTCCAGGGCTGAAGTGGTTCAATAGAGTAGAGAGGGGTTATTATTATTTTTTTCTGCCCTTCTGTGTTGATTGGGGATATTACCCTTCACTTTCTGCCCTGTAGATACAGCAGGAAGTGAAAGTTAAAGTATAACTAAAGTCATTTTTTTTTTATTTGGATAGAGAGAGATTAGAACACCTGTTGGTTTTTATTGCTGTCTGTGTCCCTGTTAGGGAGATTTACCCTCTATATGTGTCCTGCTTACCATTATCATTGCACGTGAACGTAAAAGAAAATCCCAAATTCTGGGTTGTCCCCAGAACAGTAATAGAGAGGAAATCTTCTGTTGGGGACACAAGTTGACCTGGGGGTCCCCAAAGATTTCCCTAAATTTGCAGGGATTTCCTCTCACTTCTAGTTTTGGTTATGAGACAGGAAGTGAAGGGAAAACTCCCCAATGGGACAAAGATGGCAAAAATAAACTTTACCAGGGTTATAACCCTCCCTTACTCTATCCAAAATGGAAAAAAAAAAGTTTTGCCTATAGTTCTACTTTAAGCTCTCTGAAGTGAGTAAAATTATCTCCTCGGCTCCAGCTTTTTTACACATCAATAAATGCAAAACCCACTTGAAGCAAATGAAATGCAGGAGAAATGCACCTGTTAGCAGTATGCTCATTGAAAGATTTCCTCTCCTTTTCTGTTCTAGTGGCATCTCAACATTTTGGACTTTCTCTTGCTTTCACACCCTGTGATAGTTGTCACAGTACAAACAGAGAGAGTGAATTTTCTTAGAAGGGACATAGACAACAATAAAACCCTATTATGGGCACTAACACTTCTGTACTCTATCAAAAGTAACAAAAACATTTTTAACTTTGGATACTCTTTAATTTTTATAGTGACATGCAAAATTTATGAAAGTATGCATCAAAAGAATGATCAGTGTATATATTCTGCACCTCAAAGTGGATAAATATATGATTTAAAACCTGCATGAAGTTAAATGCATCATGTGTATACAATCATTTTTTTAATATTGTGGGCTGCTTTTTACATTTTACCTCTCAATTTTCACTTTCTATCTGGGCTGGATACATCTGATGTAACAGGCAGAAGAAAAACCCACCGTTTACTCAGTACAATGCAGGTGATATTGTTTCATAATAAAAAGCCAGTGGACAGTGTGACAGATTCTCTGATCTTCTACTTATGTGTTTGACTTGCCCACAGCCTTTTAACAGTCACAAGATCAGGAATCACAATATGCGTGACTAATCACATGTGATCTGTCTTTTGTAGTATCTGTGTGGTCTCTTCTCTGTAGATAAGTCCATGCAGAGACTAAAGCAAACGCTTAAGAGACTGGTTTTGTCAAAGCAATAGATTGAATTTCACCCTTCTAACTCAATTTACTATCTAGTTCACCACATAAATCCAGCTAGAATGTATTATTCCAAACATACTATTTCAAAGCTTAAAGAAAATTGCCTATGCAGTCAAGGGGTCCCATCAAGTATAAAAATGTTGATTCAAAAATGTTACCTAATGTAATTGCCACACCTATAGGCTATTTGCATATTGTACAGTACATAACATTAAAGCAAAGAGTCAGCCTAAGACAGTGATGGTCAATGGCAATGCGAAAAGTGCTGTAACCCATTACTTTTCACATTACTTGACACAAACTTACATACCTACTTGTCATCTCCAAAAATTTTAGACACATATGTAATTTTCAGGTAATTTCAACTAGCTTTCAATCACAAGCCAACAACACAGGTAAAACGATTCCCCCGTAGGGATGATTACTAGATTAGAGAAATGGATTGATTGTGAAATCACATTCAATCACCAGCCACTCATCCTGATGGCTAGGATGGGGTCCCTAGCGCTAAAAAACATATGCACTAGCAACTTGTGTAGAGGACACACAGAAGCCCATCAGGGGGACACACAGGGCATTGATTAAAGGTAAGTTTATTCCAAAAAAGTATCACCATACAAAAAAATTGAAATTAACACCATGTACCGTGAACACAGAATTAAAATAGGCAACGTTGTCAATGAAATCAATAAAGGGGCACACCAGCCAGCTGACAGGCAATTCACCCACCACGTATCATACATGCATACACACTTGGCTGCACTAAATTAATGCCCCTGCCTCTGCAGGCATTGAAGGCAATAGGCAATAGTCAAACTAAGTGATAGCTGCACATTAAGGACCCGTGATGCTGACAGCAATAACCACATTAGGTACCAGCATGGAGAAATAAGAGACCAGATAGGAAAAGACCTAACTGGTCTAATTACAGAAAGTCACCATAAAGACCGGAGGGAAGGTGGGAGAAACCCTCACAGGGGGGCACATACGCACTCCAATGGCCCGGATCTCTGGGGTTCGTGGGGGGACCACCGGACCCAATGTTAATCAGGGGCACACCTCTAGCAGTCACCTAGCTTTGACAAAGTCCACGTGTAGTGGACGAAATGTGTCAGCGTCCTGGTCATTCTCCCAGCCGGGGACCACCAGCCACCAGCACCCATCACTCCTGTGTTTTTTTGCTGCCTGAGCGGTCATGTGACCGCATGAAACCACTCCTCCAGTCCACCCCACGTGCCGCGGATGGAAGGCTGGCTGCTTCCTCTCAGCCAGTAACTGCCTGTATACTTTTCTCACAGAGTTTTACGATGATTGTAGAATGTACAATCATCTTAAAACTGTGTGATAAAAGTATAAATTAGCCGGGAAAAGCCATATCACTGTTCTTAGAACAGTGATCTGGCTTCTCCACCGCTAATTGATAGTTTTCACACACAGTTTGCAGATGTTCTAAGAACAGGGATATGGCTTCTCCCGGCTAATGTATACTTTTCTCACAGAATTTTAAGATGATTGTAGAATGTACAATCATCTTAAAACTGTGTGATAAAAGTATAAATTAGCTGGGAAAAGCCATATCACTGTTTATAGAACAGTGATATGGCTTCTCCCCGCTAATTTTCAGTTTTCTCACACAGTTTTAAGATAGTCCACATCCACCTCCATTTTTGATTTTTTTATGTTATTTTTTTTTTAATTATTTAAAGTTATTTCCCTATCCCCGTTTCTTTGTAGGGCACTTGTCATACCCTTACCCCAATTTTCCTTCCTTTTGCAGACCTCTAGGATTTTCCTGGACTTTCTTACAGCCATTTTTGTGCCTAAAAGTTCGGGTCTCCATTGATTTCAATGGGGTTCGGGGTCCGGGTCAAAGTTCGTGTTCTTTCCGGACCTGAACCCGGACTTTGTCCCGAAGTTCGGCCGAACCAGCAGAACCCGAACTTCCAGAAGTTCGCTCAACTCTAAACTTCAACATTAAACATTCAGGTACTGGTACTCTGCTTTAAAAAACACACAAAAAACATTAAAAACTTCAACTAATGTTCTTGAAATCCATATTTAAATCTCAGGTTAGAATGCACTGAAAATATACTTTTCATGACCTCCAAGCTCAAAATTCACCAGACAACATTACTTTCTGTCCGAAACATTTTTTCTTTTATCCTCATTTACTTAGGTACACACAGTATACAGTTGTGCTCATAAGTTTACATACCCTGGCAGAATTTATGTTTTCTTGGCCATTTTTCAGAGAATATGAATGATAACACAAACATTTTTCTTTCACACATGGTTAGTGTTTAGCTGAAGCCATTTATTATCAATCAACTGTGTTTACTCTTTTTAAATCATAATGGCAACAGAAACTACCCAAATGACCCTGATCAACAGTTTACATACCTCAGTTCTTAATACCTTGTATTGCCCCCTTTAACATCAATGACAGCTTGAAGTCTTTTGTGGTATTTGTGGATGAGGCTCTTTATCTTCTCAGATGGTAAAGCTGTCCATTCCTCTTGGCAAAAGCCTTCAGTTCCTGGAAATTCTTGGGCCATCTTGCATGAACTGCACGTTTGAGATTTCCCCAGAGGGGCTCAATGATATTGAGGTCAACAGACTGAGATGGCCACTCCAGAACCTTAACTTTATTCTGCTGTAGCCAATGACAGGTCGATTTGGCCTTGTGTTTTGGATCATTGTCATGTTGGAATGTCTAAGTATGTCCCATGTGCGGCTTCCTGGCTGATGAATGCAAATGTTCCTACAGTATTTTTTGATAACATACTGCATTCATCTTACCAAATTTCCTATGCCTTTGTAGCGCACACATCCCCAAAACATCAGCGATCCACCTCTGTGTTTCACAATAGCAATGGTGTACCTTTCATCATAAGCCTTGATGACTCCTCTCCAAATGTAGTGTTTATGTTTGTGGTCAAAAAGCTCAATTTTGGTCTCATCACTCCAAATGATTTTGCACCAGGTTTGAGGCTTATCTTTGTGCTGTTTGACGTATTGTAAGAGGGATACTTTGTGGCATTTGTGTAGTAATGGCTTTCTTCTGGGGACTCACGCAGGCCATCTTTCTTCAAGTGCCTCCTTATTATGCATCTTGAAAAAGCCACACCACATGTTTTCAGAGAGACCTGTATTTCACCTGAAGTTATTTGTGGGTTTTTCTTTGCATCCCATACAATTTTCCTGGCAGTTGCGACTGAAATTTTAGTTGGTCTACCTGACCGTGGTTTGGTTTCAACAGAACCCCTCATTTTCCACTTCTTGATTAGAGTTTGAACACTGCTGATTGGCTTTCTCAAATCCTTGGATATCTTTTTATATTCCTTTCCTGTTTTGTACAGTTCAACTACCCTTTCCCACAGATACTTTGACAATTCTTTTGCTTTCCCCATGACTCAGAATCCAGAAATGTCAGTGCAGCACTGGATGAAAGATGCAAGGGTCTGTCCGGAGTCTAAAAACTCATTGACCTTTTATACACACGCTAATTACAAGCAAACAGATCACAGGTGACAATGGTTACCTTTAATAGCCATTCAAACCCCTTTGTGTCAACTTGTGTGCATGTTATCAGTCCAAAATCATCAGGGTATGTAAACTTTTGATCAGGGTCATTTGGATAGTTTCTGTTATCATTATGATTTAAAAAGAGTAAACACAGTTGATTGATAATAAATGGCTTCAGCCAAACACAAACCATGAATGAAAGAAATGTTTTTGTGTTATCATTCTCTGAAAAATGGCCAAGAAATCATAAATTCTGTCAGGGTATGTAAACTTATGAGCATAACTATATTTTGCATACATATATGTCATTATTTCAGATTACAGCAGATATGTACACATGGAATGTTCAATCCAATCGGAGCTATAACTCAATGTATTTAATTGGTATAGACATCAGCTTTTTCAGGAGTTTGGAGGCAGTACAAATCTAAAATATTACAAAAAACATTCAGTTATCATTTCTAAAACATAATATGTTGTATAAAATTAAAGAGCACCATTTAGCACTTTTTCAAAAAACATCAGTTCTGACTTAGTTTTTGTGGCTGTGTGTGAGAAGTCACTAATGGAAAACACCATGGAGGCACAAAGAAGCACAAAAGGGTCATAGATGGTGAGACACCTGTGCATTTAAAAAAAATAAAACTGTACTATATATTACAGTTGGATCAGATTTCATTTGTAACACCATAACTTTCCACTGTTGTGGGGACAAAGATTATAAACCGAGGACCCTGCATTCACTACATCTGGTCTCCCACAGCACACGTAACATGGAAATGCAATTATTTTAGTAAACATAAAATGCTAAATACCTTTTCTCATCAGCAGTTAGAGCAGTCTTGTGACTTCTATTAGTGTCCAACCAAGCACTGGTTAAAGCTTTTAGGAGGAATTTTCTGACTGTCTTATGAGACTGCAAGACCCCTGACCCTCTGTCTGGACAGTGCTGATTGGCCCTGTGCTCATCACATGCACACTCCCAAGAAAAAAAACCTCTCTAGCAATACACACCAAACTGAGCATGTGCACCCTGACTTCATAGACTCTGTGTTATCAAGACATTATCAGGGGACAGTGGAAGGAGGGAAGGATCAGAGAAGCCAGGATCAAGCAGCTTTTTACTCAATGCAGAGCCTTAGGTTCTACAGTTAGGTTAGAATCCATAGGTTAACAAGCATGCTTTACTGCATATACAGACGGATTTTACTGTTGTGGGTTTAGTAACACTAATCACTTTAGCCCCAGAAGGATTTCCCACGTTAGGACCAGAGCACTTTTTGCAATTCAGCACTGCGTCGCTTTAACTGACAATTGCGCGGTCATGTGACGTTGTACCCAAACAAAATTTGTGTCCTTTTTTTCCCCACAAATAGAGCTTTCTTTTGGTTGTATTTGATTACCTCTGCATCATTTCTGATCACCCCTATAAACAAAAAAAGAGCGACAATTTTGCAAAAAAAAAATATTTCTTACTTTTTGCTGAAATACAAATTCAAAAAAATATTTAAAAAAAACATTTTTTCCCTTCGGTTTTGGCCGATTTATATTCTTCCTCATATTTTTGGTAAAAAAAAAAATCACAAACGGTATTTATTGATTGTTTGCGCAAAAGTTGCCACATTTATGGATGATGAGAATTCATTTCTGTTTTTTTTTTTATTTTTTTATCGTTTACTAGTAATGGCGACGATCTGTGATTTTTAGCGGTACTGCGATATTGGGGAAGACTTGTCGGACCATTTTGACACTTTTTTGGGACCATTGGTATTTATACAGCGATCAGTGCTATAAAAATGCACTGATTACTGTGTAAATGTCGTTGGCAGTGAAGGGGTTAACCTGCAGCGGGAGATCTAGGGGTTAACTGTGTTCCCTAGTCGTGTTTTAACTGTGAGGGGGCTGGGCTGTCAGGGGCATAAGAGATCTAACTGATCCCAGTGGCAGGGATCAGTAGATCTCTTATGTCCCCACTGTCAGAATGGGGAACCGCCGTGTTTACATTGGCAGTTCCCCTTTCTTTGGCTCTGGCAGCTCATCGCGACTCGCCGGCAGACATCGGGTCTGCCCGAGACATGGGCACACTCCTCCGCATATCTCTGTCTATTTATGGTGAATCACGGTACACGTCCACACTGCCGCAGTAAATATACTGTGCGCAGTGTGAAAGTGGTTAAGTGGCACCAACAGTTTCATGTCTACAAGAGCTATGATGAACAGTAATGAATAAAACATACCTGAGTCCAGTTCAATGAACACTATTGAAATCAATGGGAGCCAAATGTTTGTTTTAAGTAATGTCCATTTCTAAGCGAAAAATCGAAAAGGCAAGGGGTTGACAGCGAAATGGCATTGGGGGGACTGACCTGGGGGACATGTACCAAAGAAGAAAAAAAATAATTGCATTTACAGAACTTTATAGCTCTTGGGAATTGTTAGTGACAGCAATTATAATGGCATCACATAAATTGCATGTATAATCATTTACTTTTCTATTACATAATTGCCTGGCTTACATACAGCAGCAGCAACCCAATATGATTGATTTCCAACACAAAAGAAATTAGTTGTAGGTAGTTTTTGCCAAAACAACTGATTTTTTTGCATAGTAGTAACAACTGGAACATTGGAAGCAGAATAAGCAAACTATCATAAGAAATATACAGTACTTAAAAAAAGCTAAAGCAATCATAGTCACATAACTTACCAAACAGGCATAACAAGTAACAGAGCCTAGGTAGTTGTGATTTTTTTTATTCAGTAGCACACTTTTAGGTTGAGTTCACATATATGTGAATTGGATGCATGTTTCTCCGCATCCAGTTCGCATTACAGGCGAGTGTGACTAGCTCTCAAAGGAACCGGCTCACACAGGTCTGGGGCGGCCATGGTCCAGCTTGCGGAAGGATCCTGTATGTCTTTAGGTCCGGTTCAGGTGCGGATTCAGTCAAAAATTCGGACCTGAATCACACCTGAACCGGTGAACAGCCACGCACCGGACCTCATGTACGAACCTACAGCTGCACATATGTGAACTCCACCTTAATGTGAACAAATCACATACCCACTTACAGAGCTGAGGCAGTTGTTATTCTGTGCGGGAAATATCACTATACCATGTTTCAGAGACAAAAGGAAACCATTTCACACAATAGCTGGAGAGCATGCAAGTAGTTTGATTGGGACCCAAGGTAGCAATGTACAGGGTGGGCTTCCAGTATCCGTAGTTTCAGGTGCTGCACATCTCGTATCTTCACAGCATAGACAATTGCCTTCAGATGACCCCAAAGATAAAAGTCTAAGGGGGTCAGATCAGGAGACCTTGGGGGCCATTCAACTGGCCCACGACGACCAATCCACTTTCCAGGAAACTGTTCATCTTGGAATGCTCGGACCTGACACCCATAATGTGGTGGTGCACCATCTTGCTGGAACTATAATGTTGGTGATAGGGAATTGCTGGCCATCAAGTCAGCTTTGGAGGAATGGCGGTACCTCCTGGAAGGAGCAGCTCACCCGGTATTGGTTTTTACTGACCATAAAAACCATAAAAAAAACATATGCTGTGAAGATACGAGATGTGCAGCACCTGAAACTACGGATACTGGAAGCCTGTGTTAGCATTTCTCCTGCGGTGTTGCTATCAGTGTGTGAAGAGTGGGAGAAGAGGGTTGCACTAAAAATCCAACACAATGGGCAGCACATTGAACACATTTTATATGTGGTCAGAAACTTGTAAATAACTCATGAAAGAATAAAGTTACGTTAAAACCAAGCACACCATTGTTTTTCCTGTGAAATTCCCAATAAGTTTGATGTGTCACATGACCCTCTTCCTATTCAAAAAACAAAAGTTGGATTCAAAATGGCCAACTTCAAAATGGCCACCATAGTCACCACCCATCTTGAAAAGTTTCCCCCCTCACATATACTAATGTGCCACAAACAGGAAGTTAATATCACCAACCATTCCCATTTTATTAAGGTGTATCCATATAAATGGCCCACCCTGTAGTTTTAAGAGATAAGTCCATTTTGAAAAAAAAACAATTATTATTATATTCCAAACTCAGCATCCCTACTTAAATATTGTAAAGGCTCACTAATTAAGCAAGCATTTGGAGTTATGTGTGAAAGAAAATGTGCGCACAAAGTATGAAGTGAGCTGCAAAAACAAAGTGATGAAATAACTCCACTGTATTCAAATAAAAATGTGTTGAGCTGAAAAGCGAACCTAAATAATCATAAAAGCGACTTAATCAGAAAAAATTAATCATGTGATGACTTATAGCACAATCAAATAATTCTGCATTAAACCTTAATGTCAAACATTCATAAATGTAACATAATTCCAAGATATTCATATGTGTAACATCATTCATAAATCTCAATAATGTGAGCACCTATACTGTAATATAAAAGCTGTGTAAGCAAGAGTTAAAATCCCTTGTGCAGGCTGAACAAAGACAGGGTTTACCTCATCGGGCCTAACTGAGAAGAGTGTGTGAGCCCAGTTATTCCACCTGCTGATTCAAGCCTGGGGCTGCCATTGAGAATTCATTCTGATGAGGGATACATCCATGCATGGGGGTCAAAAAATCAAGCTGAGAGAAGGATCCATATGGAGAGCACTTTCTGAATTTAACCTGCATGAGGGACTGGAACTCATTATATTTGGCACTTGGACTTTTCTTTACACATATTTTATATTGCTGTATAGGTGGTCACATGATAGAGATTTATGAATTACGTCACACTTAGGAATATTTATGAATTATGTTACACTTGAATTTTTGCACTGCAGTATAACGCAAAATTCTTTGATTGTGCTATAGGTGGTCACATGATATTTTTCTGATTTTGTCACTTTTATGATTATTTAGCATGTGTACTTGCCCACTGTGTTAGAGGAAGAGATGAGGTATAGTTTATTTAGAAAAAAAATTAATATTTCAGTTTATTATGTCACAGTCAAGATACAGAAATATTGTGCGGACATGCAGTATGCTATATAAAATGTGTATACCGCGCTAAAAATATATTTGTCAAATGCTTTAGGTGTAGTTGTAGCAGTTGACAAATACAAAAAGAAGTATTGCGCTAAAGTAATAAAGCAAGCAGCAACAAACCACGTGATAATAGATCATGGATATAAAATCAGTGTTCAAAAAGTTGCACTAAAATCATCAGTGATAGCAATTCCCATCTAATGCAAAAAAAAAATCTTACATGTAAAGTTTTACTTATGAAAATTGTGTACAACGTACTCTTAATCAAAAGAGTGCACAGATAATAGGTGAAGAACAGTCCACAGTGATAATAGGTCTATGATGGGTTAACTAAATTGAAGTGATCCAAAAGGAGTCCAAAAGGAGGTAAAAATCCCAGAGTACAAGGATTTAGGGAGAAGGAGGAAGATGTCATTCATATGTATAATCCTCCAAATGGTTCACCGCCGAAGAGCATGCACACCCTGTGAAGTCCTAGGAATGGGTACTCTTACCATTAAGCGAGGACTCACTATCTCTAGTGGGTCATGTGAGCAGGCAGATATAACCTTCTGCAGGTTATGTGGGATCAGTGATCTCCAATGATCACCCTCTCCGGATTCCCAGGTAAGTGCGGCACTTTGGTGGATGTACGTATCAGACCTTAATCTCGGCACCCCGCCAGAGGCAAACAGAAAAAGAAACCAATAGTGTGATATCGTTTTAACAGGTTTATTAAAATCAAGAAAGGTACTCACATAAAACGGTTAAAAACAGCATTGCTCTCTAAAGCCGGCAAAACATTCAGACATGTACATTGCCCGTCCTTCCCGGCGTGTATAGGCGTGGTGCATCAGCGTGTAGCTCCGCCCTACACGGGTGATGACTGACGCGCCACCTAATATATCATCCGGCAAACCAAGCCTTGTTTCAGAGTCCGGCCGCCATTTTAGAGGAGTCAAAGTTGCGCCTAGCGTTGGGGCATATTAATATCACTGCTGCTGGAGTTCCAACTTGGGGAGATGCAGACTAGAATACTGCAATCACTGAGCTGCCTTATGCTTTGCTTCATGACTATCTATTTTTGATACAACAAAACATATTGTGCAATGCGTGTATATCATGCTATCACTGCCCTATAAAAACCTCTAGTTAATCCCAGCATCTCTTGGTATACCCTGGGTCCTCTCATTTCCCAATTTACAACTGGGCTATATACCAATAGGTTTCTTACTCATACATACGCATATATTTTCCTTTTATCCAGTGTTTTTCACACCACTACAAGTGGCTCAGCTGGCACAGCCACCGGATGTTCCTCGTGGTTGCACATCTTCAAACATGCCCCTTCCTGGGTTTGCTGCATCAGTGGTCGCCAGGATCTGAGTTGCAGGCTACATTCCATCTGCCCCAGATCCAGTGGGCTGACATAGGAGTTTGGTTTGTTTGGTGCCATAGCACAGATGTAAGTGTTTCATTCACTTTCTATGGAAGGCACATTGTACTCTATCTAACTTCATTCTGTTAATTTTTATATAATGTATGGTACATCATTGCTATTCATGCTTTACTCTTCTACAGATTGCATATACTGTTGCATTTAATGCTAAATATCCCCTGAAGAAGGAATGTAAAATCTGAAACATGTTGGGACGGTTGTGAAATTGCCCCTGGACTCCTTGCCTTAGGTGACCATCTAGGTGTGCAATTTCCATGCATTAGGTCCAACCACATCAATGCTGTAATTTACTGTGGCACCCTGTATAAGCTATTTCTATATCACATTTGTTTTGTGAATTGTTTTTATGTCTAGAGTATTACACATGATTTGTTCCTTTCTGTGACTAATACATGTGAATATACATATCTACCTCTGTTTTATACTCTGTATAAATAAAAAAGTTCAATATTTTTTTACAAAAATACATAATCCCCTTTTCTCCTTTTTGATCACCAAATTTACTCTATCTGCCTCTAAAGTCCAAGGGGATTATATATATATGAGAAATTCTTCCTCACATTTAGTCTACATTTTGTCATTTGGATGTGGCAGTCTTTTTATGTCTTGGTAGTTATCACCACAACTTTCTTAACAATCCCTTTTGCTATTTCACTATTCCAGAGGAAGAGAGCAGGCACATTGTAAAAAAAAGAGAACCTTTAGAACAGATTTCCTTCAGGTTTACCAAAACCGTGTAGTGTGAGGGCTTGCCTGATTACAAAAAAATTGAAACTCCTAAGGTGTGACCTCATATTATATGGTTTTGGTAAGTCTGAAGGAAAATATCTACAGAAAATTGGATAGTGTGTATCCAACCTAAGATTGAAGACTGAAAATATATCAGTTTTGAAGGACACCATTTAAGCTTTTATCAGATAAGACACGATTATTGAAAATAGAGAGAAAATCAGATTGTACCTTGAAATCTAAAATGAGTGTCTTCTTTTAAACATTAAGGCTGGGTTCACACTGATGCGAATTGGATGCGGGGTTTCACCGCATCCAATTTGCATGAGAGGAGACTGTGACCGGTTTTCTATGGAGCCGGTTTACACAGCTCTGGGGCAGCCACAGAGCGCACTGGAAAATAGTCCTGTGCATCTTCTGGTCCGTTTCAGGTGTGAAAACTGATTCGCACCTAAAATGGTGTACAGGGATGCACTGTACCCCTGCTGTGAGCCTTGGCCGCAGCTAGTGTGAGCCCAGCCTTAAGATAGAAAGAATGTATGTGTTTTGCATCACTGTTAGTAAGCCTGTATGGACAGGCCAACATTTAGGAGTGACTGAACAGGCACAACAATGTCTTTCTTTGTACACTGAAGATGGACATAGCATACATGTTTGCATCACAGCTAGAAAGCCCTTTTTCAGCAGGCTGCACTTTCTGAGAAGTTGCTCAGGCATTTGGCATCTGTAAAAAAATATATTTTTTTTTTGGGACAGGGATGATAGAAATAACATACAGGTTTGCACCACAGCTAGAAAGCTTTTTTGAACAGGGTACAATTTCTAAGAAACAGGGCAAGCATTTAGCATCAGAAATATGAAAAACAGTTCCTTTTTTGGACACTGATTATAGAAATAGCATATGTGTTAGGATCACAGCCGGAAAGCCTTTTTTCAATAGGTTGCAATTTCTGAGAGACTGCACAGGCATTTAGCATCTGTAAAAAAAAAAAAAACCTTTTTTGGACAGTGATGATGGAAATAGCATACAGCTATGCACCACAACTAGAAAGCCTCTTTGAACAGGCACACTTTATAAGAGATTGAGGATCAGAAATAAAAAGAAAAAGTATTTTTGGACACTAACGATGGAAATAGCATTCAGGGTTTCATCACAACTAGTAAGCTTTTTGAGCAGGTCACAATTACTGAGAGACGGAGCAGACATTATTAGTGTCTTTTAGTGGACACTGACGAATGACCTGGAAATAGAGGTTTACACCAAAATTAGACAGCTTTTTTGAACAGGCCACAATTTCTGGGAGACTGAGTAGGCATTTAGTATTTGAAAAAAAAATTTTTTTTTTGAGACTGACAGTGGAATAAAGTTTTTTGAACAGGCTGCAATTTCTAAGAGATTAAACCGGCATTTACGGCATTTAGCATCTGAAAAAAATGAGTGTTTTTTTGGAGACTGACAGTGGAAGAGAATAAAGGCTAAAAAGCCTTTTTGAACATGCCACAATTTCTGAGAGATTGAGCAAGCATTTAGCCTCTGTGAAAAGAAAAAAAAATCACACTTACATTTATACTAAACACTCAGTTTATGCCTAATTTCAGCCATAAGTAATTGGAGCTCAAATAAATCATAACTGCCACTTATTCAGTTGCCTGGATAAATATCTGTTTAATACATATACCTTTAATCTCAGGAAATGTTCAAGTGATCTTTAATCAATGAATCAAATTGTCACCTAAATATTAGGTGAAGTAATGTCTAGTTATGCATATCTCAGGCATCCATTTAATTGTCCAACCAGGTTTGTGTTCGGTAACCAATATAGACTAGTCTGTTCTTATCTTTAATTGAATAAGTCACTACACTTACCGACAGCAGTAAGAATAAATCTGAATGGTTACTAGGTAATGAGTTTTAGCCAATCATGAAACAATATAGCTGATTTACTAAATGAGTAGAGGCATTTATGGGTAGCATGGCCAAGTTAACAATCTCTACTCATTTAACAAATAAAACCCATAATCTCTTAAATTCTTCTGATGCCTTTTTCAGTTTCAAGGTTCTACTGATGTCACAGAGCCCAACAGCCTTTGTTCCTGTTTGTGTGATTTTAGGAGTTACAGGGACAGGAAATGACTGCCCCATCAGGTATGCCAACAGCATGTACACCAAAAAAAGACAAACATGTTCTAATTACTCTCCACGCTATAAAAATAGCTTCATAGAACTCTTTACGTTTTGGTTTAACTTTAGGGACTTTAAAGTGGTTGTAAACCCTCACATATACCCAATGAAGTGAATAGCTTCAGATGATATATCTGCTGTCTTCCCCTTTTACACTCTTTGGAAAGTGTAGATCATGTTAAAAATCTGTCTTCCTCTTTCAGCAGCACATAGGGGTGGGTGGGGATACTGGACTTACACTGTGTGAGAGCTGATTGGAGGAAAGGGACACCCCCCTCCACATAGGTCAGTGACATAGACAAGCTCTCTGCTAATCTCCCTCTAAGCTCTCTCCCCAACACAAATTTTCAGCTACTGTTATCTCATGGGTTGGAGAGCTTGTCAGAAGTGACTCATGATGATAACAGAGGAACAGAGCACCAGAGAGGAATGGCACTCAGAGCTTTGGAGAGAAATAAGTAAGCACTACATACAGTATATATGTGCTTAGATTAACTTTCACAAATGGGGTTTACAACCACATTAACCACTTCACCCCCGGAAGGATTTCCTCCTTTAGGACCAGAGCACTTTTTGCGATTCAGCACTGCGTCGCTTTAACTGACAATTGCGCAGTTGAGTGACGTTGTACCCAAACAAAATTTGCGTCCTTTTTTCCCCACAAATAGAGCTTTCTTTTGGTGGTATTTGATCACCTCTGCGTCATTTCTGATCACCGCTATAAACAAAAAAAGAGTGACAATTTTGCAAAAGAAAAACCACAATATTTCTTACTTTTTGCTAAAATACAAATCCAAAAAAAATGTAAAAAAAACTAATATTTTCATCGGTTTTGGCCGATTTATATTCTTCCTTATATTTTTGGTAAAAAAAACCCCGCAATCGGCGTATATTGACGGGTTTGCGCAAAAGTTGCCGCGTTTACGAATGATAAGAATCAATTTATGGGGTTTTTATTTATTTTTTACTAGTAATGGTGGCGATCTGCGATTTTTAGCAGGACTGTGATATTGTGGCGGACATGTAGGACCATTTTGACACTTGGGACCATTGACATTTATACAGTGATCAGTGCTAGGAAATGCACTGATTATTGTATAAATGTCACTGGCAGGGAAGGGGTCAACCTGCAGGGGGCACTCTAAGGGTTAACTGTGTTCCCTGTGTGTGTTACTAACTGTCTGGGGGTAGGCTGAGTGGGGGAGGAGAGTGATCACTGCGCCCATACACAGGCAGCCTATAATCTCATTCCTTCCCCTTGTCAGAACAGAGATCTGTGTGCTTACATACATGGACCCCCATTCTGTCACTACGGGGGAGCAATCACGGGTAGCTGGCGGACATGGAATCTGCCCTACCTGCTCCCTGGCTCCCTCAGAACACAGTGAGCGTGCCCCCGGCAGTGCGTGCGCACTCACGATCCGCAATCTCGCAGCTGCCATCAGGTGAAGCGGTTTGCGATATCGAGCCACTTTGCCACCGTCAATCCACGGCAGGCGGTCGGCAAGTGGTTAATGTATTGATTCTAACAAATACTTACTATTTGCAGCTGTCTAAGAACTGTACACCAGTGTAGGTGTCACACTTGTGGGCTTGCACCTTGCGCTAAAGCCTAACTCTATGATGACTGTGCCTTTCAATAGTTTATTTGGGCCAAACTGGCCCAAAAAAAGCAACTTCCTTCAATAGCAGTTGCGTTTGCTGTTAGCAATGTATAAACTGTATGTAGCAATAGCCACAAGCTGTATACATGTCTGTGTTCCAGCAGTGGGATGGAGACTTCCCGTCCTGCTGCTGAAACAAAATCAAATCACGCTTAGCACTGCTCAGCCATTTGCAGGAGCCTTTGTTTTTAATGAATGAATACAAAGCTTCCTCTGTTTGGCTGAGGTAGAGATAGTGATATCATCCACCCACCGCTCTGCCTCAGCCAAATAGAGGAAGCCTTGCATTCATTCTTGGAACATAACACTTCCTGTGAGTGGCTGAGAAGGGCTAAGTGCTACTTGATTTGGTTCCAGGAACAGGACGGGAAGTTTCCATTCTGCTGCTGGAACACAGATGTATAATGTATGTAGCTGATGCTACATATAGTTTATACAGATCTCCCAGCAAGCATACCTGTAAGTGAAATAAATAATTTGTTTGGGAGGTAAATTATATTTATGTTGGATTTCCAGTGCCCTATCACTTCTTCAATCTTGTAGCATGGGCCCCTCCTATCTGCTGCTGCATAATGTCTTGGACCAGGTAATTTCCCTCCTATTTCCAGCCTCATCAATGGCTTTTGCATTCAGAATTTCAAAACAGCGATAGTGAACACAAAACACACTATGCACATATTGACAATTAGGAGATGTGGATTACATAAAATCTCTATTACACTTCAGACAGGTATTCTGCAAGGTCTTGACTTTTCTCTCTGAGTCTAGATTAAATTGTAGCAGGTGCTAACTGCAAAGTAGGGGTGACCTAAGAGGAAATGGGGACATATCTATGCTCACATCCAAATAGCTACAAAACATCAGGTGCTAATGGATGTGACTACATGTTAACGCTGAAAAGTCTAAATTAACCCTGTAAACTGCTTTTCTAGCAAACATTTGCATAACACAAGGATTTTTGTGGTTCACATAGTTTGCAATATATGTTCTTATCTGAAAAAAAAAAATAATTTCCCTTGGGATTAATAAAGTATTCTGAATCTCAGTCCTGGTTCACACTGTTGCGGGTATAAAAACTGAACTTGCACGATTTCATACCCGCCTGTCAGTCCAACCTCGGGGGCGATTTCAGAGATATGTCAAATTGCATGCCAACTCATACCGATGTGAACCTAGGCTAAATTTGAGTCTGAATTTAAAATCCCTGTTTTTGCGCAAGTTTGTTTAATATATACATAAGGATGTATACCAGTTTGCACGTGACACATATACAATTTCTTTTCAGGAAACACTTCTTTGTCCAAAGATATTTTGACCATGACATGTTTAACAGGTTGAGTACACAGATCTTCAGTAACTACAGAGCAATAGGAATTACCAGAGGATGCCTCCTTGAGCTCTCATTTCACTCAAGCACTGTAGCACATTAGATACTTACTCACCGGTCCTCCTTTTTGAAGACCAGGCCTTTTCTGACACTGTTCGTTTACATTTAAAAATCTGTATTTTTTTCTAGAAAATTGCTTAGAACCCCCAAACATTATTTGTTTTCTAGCAGGGGCCCTAGAGTATAAAATAGTGGTCATTGCAATTTTTTATGTCACACAGTATTTGCGCATTGGTTTTCCAAACACCCTTTTTTTTAAAAAAATACACTTCAATTATTTTTTTTTAAAAATTGTTTATTTATAACATTTTCAAAGTTGTACAATACAGAGAATCAGACATGTTATTCATACAATAATGGTAATACAACATTTTTTTATTTTTTTCCTTTTCAGAGTAACCTGAGAGTAGAGAAGCGGGTAAACAGGAGTGCCACCGCAGAATGGCCGCTTTAATGTCGGCCTCTAGGTCGGCTAGTCCAGCACACCCAACATATGAACAAAAACAAAAGGAAAAACTATAAACAGTAAACACATATTTAACTATGCATGAGGGAAATATATAAAATATAATAACACTATGGACATCAAGATCTATGCACTTGGAAAACAAAGGACTGGGGTCAGTGCTAGGTATCATAGCGTGAGCAAAGAGCCATACAAGAGATATTATGTCTTACAAGTAATGTGTTCTGAAGATGGTGTATGAAGTCGCTCCGAGGAATATTTGGAGGCATCCGAAATCTCCCAAACCTTAGAGAAATGTGACACAGAGTCATCTACCATTGCGGTCATATGTTCCATTTTTCTTATGTCTGCCAAGGTAGAGAAAACCTGTGTAAGAGTCGGGGGGGTGGTGGTGGGAAGCCAGCACCTAGGAATGACCCTTTTTACCACTAGGAGGACAAAGGAAGCCATCCTTTTCCCGGTTTTCTAAATACCTAGAATTGGAAGTCCTAATAAGTAGTGCAGGGGGTTAAGTGGGATCGGAACGCCCAGCAAAGTTTGCAATACATTTTGGATCTGACTCCAGAATGGCTGGATGGATGGGCAATCCCAGAAGATATGTAGGTGAGTGCCTACGCCTTTCTTACATCTCCAACTTTGATTGGGGGTCTGTGGATGGCGTGCGTGAAGGATGTCTAGTGTTCTATACCAGAATAAAAGAATTTTGACCACCGTTTCTGTATAACACATCTGGAGACTTTTGAGATTGATTCCCAAATTTTCCCCCAATCAATCAGGGAGATAGGTTGATTCAAAATTGTGGCCCATTTCCTCATGTAATTGTGACTGATATCAGTTAACGGGGCAGCCTCCTGAAGAACTTTATAAATAGTTGAAATCTGTCGAGGTTCATAGGGCCCTTTAGCGCAAAGTACCTCAAAGTCAGTGGGTCTATCTAAGGGAAGGGTCTTAGTTGTAATAAAGAAGAAATGTTTAAATTGTAGATAAGAGTAGTGGACTTTATCAGGGAGCTTATGTTTGGATTGCAAGTCCGGGAATGAAAAGATTTTGTATGTCATCTGGTTTACTAGGTGGCGTAATTGAAAGATCCCTGCTTTAGTCCACGGTAACATACGATCATAGGAGAGGCTGTCTGGGATGTCTGGGTTGAAGAGTACATTCACAAGAGGAGGATGCAGGGATGAGAGAGGAAATTTCCCAGAGCATCTCTTCCAAACAGATAGGGTAAAAAGCATAGGGCCCAAGCACAATGATTTTAGTTGGGGAATATGTTTACCTGAAGAGGGCCAAAGCATGTAACATAAATGAACGGGCCTAGATACTCATTTCTATCTCAGTCCACCTGTTCGGGGCCATTCTGGATGTCCAAGAGGTTAGGGTACGTAAGTGTGTGGCGTAATAGTATTTTATAAGGTCTGGGGCTCCCAAACCTCCTCTATTTTTAGGGGCTGTAACTATTGAGCTTGCAATCCGATGGGACTTATTGTTCCATATAAAACATAAACATTTCCTCTGGAGCAACTTCAGCTTAGCCAATGGGATAGGAACAGGCAGAGTTTCAAATAAGTATAATAATTTAGGGAGAATCGACATTTTAAGAACATTGACTCTGCCAAGAAGGCAGAGCGGGAGGAAAGTCCATTGTTTCATCATACGGTCAAGCTCAGCGAAAAGGTGGGGGAAGTTTGCCTGATATAACCCAGAGTAGGAAGGGGTGAGACATATACATAGATATTTTAGTGAGTGGGTGCACCAGTGATATTGAAACGTCGTTCGCAGGGAGATCAGTTGTGTCGATGGTATATTAATAGGTAAGGCTTCAGTTTTGGAAGAGTTCATTTTAAATCCCGAAATTGAGCTGAAAGTCATTAGGAGGCCATGCAGGGAGGGGAGGGACGTGTGAGGGTGAGTTAGGGTCAGTAAGATGTCCTCTGCGAATAAAGATAATTTATATTCTCGTTGTCGCAGGCGCACCCCTCAAATATCCACCTGGTCTCTTATGGCTATAGCCAAGGGCTCCAGGCTGAGAATAAAAAGAAGAGGTGATAAGGGGCACCCTGTCTGGTGCCATTACTCAAGGATAGAGTTGAGCAAACCTCTGGAAGTTCGGGTTCTGCTGGTCCGTCCGAACTTCGGGACAAAGTCCGGGTCCGGGTCCGGACGGAACCCGAACGATCGCACGGACAACGAACCCCATTGAAATCAATGGGGACCCGAACTTTTATGCACAAAAATGGCTGTAACAAAGTCCTGGAAAGCCCTAGAGGGCTGCAAAAGGAAGTGAAATGGGGGTAAGGGTAGGGCAAGTGCCGTACAAAAAAATGGGGACAGGGAAATAACTGTAAATATTTTTTAAAAAATAAAAACATAAAAAAAGCAAAAATGGAGGTGAATCAGGGGTAAAAAAACATGCCGTGAACGGGATGGGAATGGGGGTAAAGTGAAGGAAAACGTCGGGAGATCCCGAAAGGTCCTGAAACAATGTCGGTAAAAACACGTATTTTCAAGCCCAGGGGTAACTAAAGTTACCCCAAGCAACAGGCACGCTAGCAAGCCCAAGGCAGGCCTGGGCCTGGGCCTGAAACAGGGCTTCAAGCCTGCCTGGTCGTCTTGGGCTTGAAGGTCTCCAAACGAGTTGAGATAGGAACTCATTACCGTGGTCTGTCCCACGGGGAATAGTGGAGAAGAAAAATAA
>BLSH010532494.1:102908-116883 GCA_018402905.1 Glandirana rugosa
GCATGTAACTGCAGGAGGCTCTTAGCGCGAAGGGCGTACGGGGGATCCCCTGGACCGCGTAGTGCCTAGCGCCACTTACGGGCGACACTCGCCGGAAAGTGGTGCACTAGCGAGGGAGTTTACTACCTCGCCAGTGTGGTGAGAATGGCTGGGTGGGTGGTGGATGGATGGGGTGAGGATGGCTGGATGGGGTGAGGATGGCTGGATGGGGTGAGGATTGCTGGTGTGAGATTGGCTGGGTGGGTGTGAATGGATGGGGGGGTGCAGCCTGTCCCCCAATTTCACTTAGCAGCGCTGTGGGCATTACTCATTGCCCACAGCACTGCAGCACAACCTCTCTCCCCCTCTCTCCTCTCACACTGCACCGATCGGTGCGGAGAGGAGAGAGAAAAGCCGGCGGAAGCGCCGGCTTGTTTACATGTGACCGCTCCATCATTTGAGGGAGCGATCACGTGGTGAAAGGCCGCTCACAGCGGGCATTCACCGCGATCCGTGATGCGCCAGGTCCCCTAGGGGGCATGCGGGAAGCGCGATTCTCGGAGGACGTCAATGTACGTCGTCCCAGAGTTAAGCAACCACCCTGCAGACGTATTTTGTCTATGGGCCGGTTGCTAACTGGTTAAATAATGCATTACAGTTTAACTAAACACATAGCCTCATACCCCCTGCTTTTTTCAAGCTATTATAGGGATGGAGGAATGCGTCCTGTATACTCTGCTTACTTTTGTTTTGGTACTGCCCCTTTCTCTTGAGAGTAATGCAGTTGGTGTTTGTGTGAGACATTTGTCATTTGACAGTTTCAGGACTTTTGGTTATATGCCTCTCATGGCCTGTACCATTGGTTGTGCTCATGTCTCGGCTGCGGGCATCTGGGGCTAGATGTCTGGGTTCGGGCGATCCGCACTGGTGGCACTGGTGGCCCTCCCCTTCCCTCTTTGCCATTGGCAAATTGGGGGATCAGGGGAACGCATTGATGCAGATCGACGTCACCCCTCCTGCACCGTCCGTCCGACTGCACTTCGTGACGTCACGACGCCGGCGTTGAGTGACTTTCTCTGTGTCTTCCACTAGGGTATTTAGCACCAATTCCGGGCAGCTAGGTCTGCTTTGCTGGCACTTCTCCCACTATCTAGCCACCCACATGATGTTGGTGGCCACCCAGGGTCGTTTGGGAGTTAATACTCCCTATAACCGGACCAGGCTCTCTCCTGTGGGGTGCAGTGGTCCCATGTGCACTAATTCACAGCAATGGTTATTTCTTGTGGTAGGTAGTGTATTTTCTTTGGTCTTTATATCTCACTGGTTGGTGATTGTCCACTTCCTGTTTCCCAGCACCAGCTCTTCTTAGTTTTAGACACCAGTTCACTTTCTACTCTATCCTAATTAGGCACCTCATATAGATCTCTATTTGCCATAGTACCACCACTGCTACTCCTATTGACACTAGCATGTAATCACTCCCTATATGGCACCTTTGAGACTTTATGTACTATATATTTATATTTTTGTTTACCATATACACTACTTACATATGCCCAATTTTGAATTCTAGAAATAGGTTACGTGTCCTTACCACCCTGTTTACACTGGAGGGAGCCCACACAGGGACATCTGGTCCCATTTGGTTTCCATCTCGCTCCTTGGGGATTTTGCCGCCTCAGCTCCCGAGTCTGAGTACACTCCCCCCAGCCAACATCTGGCTCCCTGTGCCTTCCTCCCAGACCTCTGGTTTACCCGTATGTACCAGCGGACAACCGATATTTATTTCTGCTACCCCAGTTTTATGCCTTTTACATACAATGTCTCTCCTTCCGAACCTACTGTAATACATATCAATTTCTCCTTTAGATTAATAATATTGGAAAACAACATTCATGAAATGCGTGGAGCTATATACAGTCATGGACGAAATTGTTGGCACCCCAAGTATTTCTCACAGAAAAGTATTGCAGTAACACATGTTTTTCTATACACATGTTTATTCCCTTTGTGTGTATTGGAACAAAACAAAAAAAGGGAGGAAAAAAAGCAAATTGGACATAATGTCACACAAAACTCAAAAAATGGACTGGAAAAAAATATTGGCACCCTTAATATTTGGTTGCACACCCTTGGGAAAAAATAACTGAAATCAGCCGCTTCCTATAACCATCAATAAGCTTCTTACACTTCTCATCCGGAATTTTGGACCACTCTTCCTTTGCAAACTTCTCCAGCTCTCTCTTATTGGAAGGGCGCCTTTTCCCAACAGCAATTTTAAGATCTCTCCACAGGTGTTCAATGGGATTTAGATCTGGACTCATTGCTGGCCACTTCAGAACTCTTCAGCGCTTTGTTGGCATCCATTGCTGGGTGTTTTTTGACGTATGTTTGGGGTCATTGTCCTGCTGGAAGACCCAAGATCTTGGACTCAAACCCAGCTTTCTGACACTGGGCTCTACAGTGCGACCCATAATCCTTTGGTAATCCTCAGATTTCATGACGCCTTGCACACATTCAAGGCACCCAGTGCCAGAGGCAAGCAAAACAACCCCAAAACATCATTGATCCTCCACCATATTTCACTGTAGGTACTGTGTTCTTTTCTTTGTAGGCCTCATTCCGTTTTCGGTAAACATTAGAATGATGTGTTTTACCAAAAAGCTCTATCTTGGTCTCATCTCTCCACAAGACATTTTCCCAGAAGGATTTTGGCTTACTCAAGTATATTTTGGCAAACTGTAGTCTTGCTTTTTATGTCTCTGTGTCAGCAGTGGGGTCCTCCTGGGTCTCCTGCCATAGCGTTTCATTTCATTTAAATGTCGACGGATAGTTTGCGCTGACACTGATGCTCCCTGAGCCTGCAGGACAGCTTTAATTTCTTTGGAACTTGTTGGGGCTGCTTATCCACCATCTGGACTATCCTGCGTTGCAACCTTTCATAAATTTTTCTCTTATGTCCTCGCCCAGAGAGATTAGCTACAGTGCCATGGGTTGCAAACTTGTTGATAATGTTGCGCACTGTGGACAAAGGCAAATCTAGATCTCTGGAGATGGACTTGTAACCTTGAGATTGTTGATATTTTTCCACAATTTTGGTTCTCGAGTCCTCAGACAGTTCTCTTCTCCTCTTTCTGTTGTCCATGCTTAGTGTGGCACACACAGACACACAATGCAAAGACTAAGAGAACTTCTCTCCTTTTTATCTGCTTTCAGGTGTGATTTTTATATTGCCCACACCTGTTACTTGCCCCAGGGGAGTTTAAAGGAGCATCACGTGCTTGAAACAATCTTATTTATCCACAATTTTGAAAGGGTGCCAATAATTTTGTCCAGCCCATTTTTGGAGTTTTGTGTGACATTATGTCCAATTTGCTTTTTTTGCTCCCTTTTTTTGTTTTGTTCCAATACACACAAAGGGAATAAACACGTGTATAGCAAAACATGTGTTACTGCAATACTTTTCTGTGAGAAATACTTGATTTTCTGGAAAAAATTTTGGGGTGCCAACAATTTTGGCCATGACTGTAGATGCCAGTACTATTTTATTATTCCTATCAATTTATCTAAGATAAAGTCAACACTCGTGTAATAAGTCCAGTGTTAGCAGTGCTTCCAGAGTAATATGGTAGATTACAAAGTAAATAATGATGAGAAATGTTCAGTAAAAAAGTGCCAGTGCCAGGAAAAATAAATTGCCCGTGCTGGAACCAAAACTTCTTAAACTTATATAAATAATCTTCACTCAGTGTCCTCCACTTCTGTACACCACGTGCAAAAAGGTAAAAATTTGAGGCTCACCAGAAATATGGATAAACAACGCCTTTGGGTATATCAGTGGGGAACTCAGCATAGGACCATCACACCCAGAATGCATGCTTCCAATCCAACACTGCAGGAGCACTCAAGCCAGCTTGTGCATAATCGCAATGATTGCGATTACTCTGGAAGCGCTGCTAACACTGGACTTATTACACGAGTGTTGACTTTATCTTTGATTTATTATTTAAAGCAGCAGCTGTGTGATTATTTATTTATTTTATATTTATGTTTTATTATATACTGTATGTTTTTTTTTGCACAATTGGGTTCTTGCACGATTGTGTTTTAGCACCTGTAGCACGGGTTGTTACTTTTAGCGCGGTATTTGCATTTTATATAATATCAATTTATCTAGTCTGATTCATTGGCTTGTACCATTGTACTTTTCTCTTCTACAACATAATGTGTGAACATGTTATTCTGGAGGTTGGGTCTCTATGTGGATGTATTAATACAATGTACCATTTTTATACTTATGGTATTACATTACTACACTGTCTACATGTGGTGTTTATATGTAATAAATATTTTATCTGAATACATATTTCGTATATGCTATGATTATATGCCTATAGGAACTGTTGTGCACATCCTCCAGTTATCTCATGTTCCTGCTATTTAGCCAGGCGCATTCCTCATACAAAGTCCCACAATTTCTTCAATTTTTTTTCTTTTGTTGAAATACAAATAGGGATGTAGACACTTGATTTACCCCCTTGTGCTCCATACAAAGTCCCAACCCCCCCCCCCTCTTTTTTCAAACCTCACATTCGATTCCCTGCATGGTGTTCTTCCTGTGTCTATCCAGCTGATGGTGGAGTTTTGTCACTGTCCTGGTCTCTGTTGGAGCTCCTGGCTGCTCAGTGAGTGAGTGGTGATGGCTGGTCTGCCCCCTCACACACAGTGCCAGCAGCTCCTCTCCACACTGGCTCTCCAGCTCTCCAGCGGTAAAGGTCTTCATTGGCGTCCTACCCTGCTTACCTACAAGGCTCCTATCCTACAGGCTCCTGTCTATGGAGGACATATAGTGGAGCAGTACCATATGACAGCGGCTGCTTTTCGATCCACAGTCCGGGTAATCAGTGGCTCCTCACACTCTTGGAGGTCTCCCCATGTCCTTGAATGAGGTTTTTGTAATCCCTTTTTTTCACATGATTACTATTGTTGAAGGTAAATGTAATGTTTGTACACCATGCTGCGCTGTACAGTGACTTTTCCTAAGGAGTTACAAACAGCTTTTTAACCATTTAATAAATGCCAAGTTTTTACGCACTAATTATTGATTTTTACTTATTGAGTTTAACCCATTGAGTGCTGCCGCTTCTCTCTCCCTCAGTGCCTCAAACATTCCCATGATGTTTTTAAGCTAGCTGCCCTGGGAAAACCAATCTTGATTATTGACTTGGATCACATAGATGCACGTTTTATTTAAGTCCAGGTTGATGCTCTCTAGAATTTTTTTGTTGCTTAATTAGTAAATAGAGTCCACCTGTGTGTAATTTAATCTCAGTATAAATACAGCTTTTCTGTGAAATCTGTTTGTTAGAGAACCTTAGTGAGCAAACGGCATCATGGCCAAGGAACACATCTGACAGGTCAGGGATAAAGTTGTGGAGAAGTTTAAAGCAGGACTAGGTTATAAAAAAATATCCCAAGTTTTGAACATCTTGCTAAGCACTGTTCAATCCATTATCCAAAAATGGAAAGAGTATGGCACAACTGCAAAGCTACCAAGCCATGGCCGTCTACCTAAACTGACAGGCAGGGCAAGGAGAGCATTAATCAGAGAAGCAGCCAAGAGGCCCATTGTAACTCTGAAGGAGCTGCAGAGATCCACAGCTCAGGAGGGAGAATCTATCCACAGGACAACTATTAGTCGTGCACTCAACACATCTGGCCTTTATGGAAGAGTGGCAAGAAGAAAGCCAATGTTGAAAGAAAGCCATAAGAAGTCCCGTTTGCAGTTTGCGAGAAGCCATGTGGGGGACACAGCAAACAGGTGGAAGAAGGTGCTCTGGTCAGATGAGACCAAAATTGAACTTTTTGGTCTAAAAGCAAAACGCTATGGGGTTGATTTACTAAAGCTTGAAAGTGCAAAATTTGGTGCAGCTCCACACAGAAACCAATCAGCTTCAAGTTTTTTTTTTGTGAAAAACCAAGGAGAGATAAAAGAACACCCGTGCATGACTATATAAATGTGAGGGATATCTATGGATTACCACCCAAATAGTCCCCCTGTGGGGATAAAGAGGTGCAGGTTCCTCAGTAATATGACACTATACAAAAGGATGATTGTTAATCAAAAAGATACTGTGAGCAGACCCTCAATGCCATAAACCTCTCTAGTTAATGATATAATAATTAAAAATGTAATCTGACAAACCAGTGAAGCAAATTTAAAAATATGACATGTTGTCAAAGGCTGTTTAAAGTGACGTCACTGACCACATAAACTAGAGTTTTTACAGCATTGAAGGTCTGCTCACAGTATCTTTTTGATTAACAATCATCCTTTTTGTTCAAGGTTTTATTATCAAAGCTTGATTGAACAAGCTGAGGTTAGAAGCTGATTGTCTCCCATGCACAGCTGCACTGTTTTTTGCACTCTCCAGCTTTAGTAAATCAACCCCTATGTGTTGTGGAAAACCAGCACTGAACATCACCCTGAACACCCAATCACCACCATGGTGGTGGCAGCATCATGTTGTGGGGATGCTTTTCTTCAGCAGGGACAGAGAAGCTGAGTCTGCAAAAGAATTGAGACTGGGATGGAGTTTCACCTTCCAGCAGGACAACAACCCTAAACATACAGCCAGAGCTACAATGGAATGATTTAGATCTAAGTATATTTATGTGTTAGAACGGCTCTGTCAAAGTCCAGACCTAAATCCAATTGAGAATCTGTGGCAAGACTTGAAAATTGTTGTTCACAGATGCTCTCCATCCAATCTGACAAAGCTTGAGCTATTTTGCAAAGAAGAACGAGCAAAAATGTCACTCTCTAGATGTGCAAAGCTGGTAGAGACATCCACAAAAAGACTTGCAGCTGTAATTGCAGCAAAAGGTGGTTCTACAAAGTATTGACTCAGGAGGGCTGAATACAAATGCACGCCACAATTTTCACAAATTTATTTGTAAAAATTTTGTGTTGGTCTATCACATAAAATCCCAATAAAATACATTTACGTTTTTGGTTGTAACAAAATGTGAAAAATGTCAAGGGGTATGAATACTTTTTATAGGCATTGTATATATTCTTCACAAGTCTCAGTACCACCCAAAGGGAGGGGCAGGGACTGGGCCACAAGCAGGGTCAAAGGTCAGCATCAATATCAACCATACAGTGCGTACTAACTATTGGTGACATGACTCAAATGCTCTACTAAGTAATGCTGCGCTAAATAATTGTAGCCCCAGAGGAGAAAATGTGATGGACAGTACGTCTATGGCAGAGTGATGACTCTAAATCAATTACTGGAAAAGATGCCTTTATGTCCCCGGATGGAGTGGGCAATGGTCACTGTTCTGTAAGCCTAAGCGTAGCTTGAGTGGCAGACCAGAAGTGCGTTATCACGCCAACTTCCAGTCATCAGAGGAAATGACATCCTGGAAGCACATAATCGCTAGTCCTGCACACAGGGCTCAGAAGGGAACCTGGACAGGAAGTGCACCACAAAGTTGCCTTGGCAACCCTGTATGTGTATGTGCGGAGCAATACAAAGAAATCCAATCGAAGACAAAGGCAAGTAGTAGGCAGGCAAACAAATAGATTGCTAACAAATAGATGAAGAGGATAAAATAAATGAATAAAATTAAGCCTTTGTCCCAGTCTGTGGCTCTGGTCAGAGGACGAAAAAATACAAATATAAACAATGCAATAGCGAAATCACTAATCAAGCAAATATAAATGTATGTGTAAAGAAAATTAAATAGAATTAAAATGTTCTTAGCGATACACTTACCTTAACCACTTCAGCCCCGGAAGGATTTACTTCCTTCATGACCAGAGCACTTTTTGCGATACGGCACTGCATCACTTTAACTGACAATTGCGCGGTCATGCAAAGCTGTACCCAAACAAAATTGATGTCCTTTTTTCCACGCAAATAGAGCTTTCTTTTGGTGGTATTTGATCATCGTTGCAGTATCTATTCTTTGCGCTATAAACAATGAGCGACAATTTTGAAAACAAAAACCAATTTTTTTTTACTTTTTGCTATAATAAATATCCAAAAAAATATTTAAAAAAAACGTATTCCTCAGTTTACGCTGATATGTATTCTTCTACATATTTTTGGTTAAAAAAAATGTGCAAAAGTTATTGCGTTTACAAACTATGGGAATAGATTTATGGCATTTTTATTATTATTATTTTTACTAGTAATGGCGGTGATCTGCGATTTTTAACGGGACTGTAATGTTGCGGCGGGCAGATCGGACACTTTTGACACTTTTTTGGGACCACTGACATTTATACAGCGATCAGAGCTAAAAATAGCCATTGATTACTGTATAAATGTCACTGGCAGTGAAGGGGGTAACACTAGGGGTGATCAAGGGGTTAAGTGTTCCTTAGGGAGGTGTTTCTAACTGTGAGGGGGGGAGTGCAGTGACTGGGGGTGGAGAGAGATCGCTGTTCCAAATTACTTGGAACAGCAGATCCCTCTCCACCTCCCTGTCAGAAGGGAGATCTGTTTGTTTACATGAACAGATCTCCATTCTGGCTCTGTGAGGAGTGATTGCGGGTAGCCGGCGGACATCGCGCCGCCAGCCACGCGCATCGGCTCCAGCTACAGCGGCTGGTTGGCAAGTGGTTAAAAAAGTTGGGGGGAAAAAAACAGCATGTAATGTAAATTACTGTGAACTGTATACTGTATGCATTATACTTGTCTATGCGCTGTAGTATTATAGTGTTATAATGTGTGTTCTATGAAATATCAGGATGTATGGTCTATCTAAGTTCAGTACACTTGTTTGTATTCTGTTCCTGTTTCTTGGTTCTCATGATGTAAGATACGTTCTGCTATTTCTCCATAAAAGAAAAGCTATTGCTGCAAAGAAGAAGCTTCAATGCTCTGTAACAGATTATGGGCCCAGGCATCCAGGCAGCAGAAGAAGAATTAAAGTCACTGCAATAAAATAAAACCTGGACACTCACAAAGCTCCCTCCTGAATGAAAAACTATAGGAAGTAAGTAGACTTTCAAAGTAAAGTCAGACGCAGAAGGGAATATCCACAAATACAAAGCCAGACTAGTTGCCAAGTTTTACTCCCCGAAATTCAGTGAAGATTACAATGAAACATTCGCTATTGTCGTAAAACACTCCACCATCAGAGCGCTTCTTAGCATTGCAGCTGGGAAAGGACATGCAAGTGAAACACCTAGACATTAAAACTGCCTTCCTATATGGAGACATTAACCACTTCCCGACCGCCGTATGCAAAATGACGGCCGGGAAATGGCTCAGTTATCCTGACTGGACGTCATATGACGTCCCCAGGATAACAAGCCGCTGCGCGCCTGGGGGGGCGCGCATCGCGGCGATCGGTGGTGTGGGAGGTCAGTCTGACCCCCCGCAGTGCCGATCTCGGTAAAGTGCTTCGATCCGAAGCACTTTACCATGTGACCAGCCGTGACCAATCACGGCTGGTCACAGTGTAATACAGGAAAGCCGTTTATCGGCTTTCCTGTACTCAGGTCTGCAGACCTGATGAGGGGAGAGCCGATCGGCTGCATCCCTGACAGGGAGGGTTTGTGCTGATGATTTATCAGCACAGCCCTCCCTCGGATTGCCACCCAGACCACCAGGGAGCCTGCCCAGGGACCACCAGGGATGTGCCCACCCAGGACCACCAGGGAGCCGACCAGGGACCACCAGGAGCCGATCTGGACCACCAGGGAGACCCCCCTAGACCACCAGGTAAGTGACATACTGCTCAGTGCCACCTTCACTAAGTGCCACTTTCAGATGCCACCCTAGACCACCAGGGAATGAGCCCCCTATCAATGTATATGCCCACCAGTGCCCACCAGTGCCCCTATCAGTGCCCACCAGTGCCCCTATCAATGCATACCAGTGCCACATATCAGTGCCCACCATTGCCACCTACCAGTGCCCACCTATCAGTGCCCAGTGCCGCCTATGAGTGCCAATCAGTGCTGTCTATTAGTGCCCATCAGTGCCGCTTAGCAGTGTCCGTCAGTGCCCATCAGTGCTGTATATCAGTGCCACCTCTCAGTACCCGTCAGTGCTGCTTATCAGTGCCGCCTAACAGTGCTCATCATCGCTGCATATAAGTGCCACCTCATCAGTGCCGCCTCATCAGTGCCAATCAGTACTGCCACATCAGTGCCCGTCAGTGTAGCCTCATCAGTGCCCACCAGTGATGGAGAAAATTTTCTTATTTACAAAATTTTGTGACAAAAATAGAGAATTTTTTTTTTTCAAAATTTTCGGTCTTTTTTTATTTGTAGCGCAAAAAATAAAAACCGCAGGGGTGATCAAATACCACCAAAAGAAAGCTCTATTTGTGGGAACAAAATGATAAAAACTTTGGGTACAGCGTCGCACGACCAAGCAGTTGTCATTCAAAGCGCAACAGCACTGAAAACTGAAAATTGGTCTGGTAGTAAAGTGTTCTAAGTGCATAGTATTGAAGTGGTTAAGAAAGATCTTTACATGGAGCAACCAGAGTTTGAGCAAGGAGAAAACCTTGTGTGTAAACTTCAGAAGAGCATCTACGATCTTAAACAATCTGCAAGGATGTGGAATGAGAAAGCGAACAAAGTATTTACCAGAGAGGGATTCTCAAGAAGTGAAGCAGATTTCTGTCTCTACTCAAAGAATCAAGAAGACTTGGGAATCTTCTTATAGCATAGGCCATCTTTATGTAGAAAAACAATTCTTTTTTTCAGATCCTCAGAGAGTTCTTTGCCATGAGGTGCCATGTTGAACTTCCAGTGACCAGTATGAGAGAGTGACAGCGATAACACCAAATTTAGCACACCTGCTCCCCATTCATACCTTGTAACACTAACGACTCACATGACACCGGGGAGGGAAAATGGCTCATTGGGCCCAATTTGGACATTTTAACTTAGGGGTGTACTCACTTTTATTGCCAGTGGTTTAGACATTAATGGCTGTGTGTTGAGTTATTTTGAGGGGACAGCAAATTTACACTGCTATACAAGCTGAAACACTCACTACTTTACATTGTAGCAAAGTGTCATTTCTTCAGTGTTGTCACATGAAAAGATATAACATATTTACAAAAATGTGAGGGGTGTACTCACTTTTGTGAGATACTGTATGTCAATGACATTATAACTTGTTTTGAACAAGAAGGGATTACAATCAGATAGTTCAGAAGTTGAAAGAAAATGTTAAAATCAAAGAGCTAGGGAACATTAGCTACTATCTGGGAATCCAAATAGAGAGAGAAGAAGATGGAAGTTATCTTCCCAACCAATCTCAGAAAATCTCAGAAATCTTGGAACAATTCCATATGCAAGGTGCAAAGAAAGTGAAAACTACTATGGAACCAGACTATCACAAGAGCAATGAAGCAGACAACTTGCTACCCAACAATGATATGTATCACAGAGCAATTGTAAGCTGCTATATGTTGCCACTGTGACAAGACCAGACATAGCCGCAGCAGTGGGCATACTATGCAGGAAAGTCTCAGCTCCCTGTAGTATGACTGGAACGCAGTGAAGAGAGTGATGCAGCACCTGAAATGAACAATTCAGATGAAGTTATGGCTACCAGCAACATCAGATCCAAAACTGGTCAGATATGTGGATGCTGATTGGGCTGGGGACTGCACAGACTGCAAATTCACAAGCGGATTCATCTTCCAATATGGGGAAGGAACCATAAGTTGGTCTAGTCGAAAGCAAACAACTGTCGCTTTATCTTCAACTGAAGCAAAGTACATTGTAGCAGAACATGCATGTCAAGAAGCGATATGGATTTGTCAACTTTTTGCGGACATTGGGATAGACATGCCAAAATCAATTTCCATTTTTGAAGACAACCAGGGATGTTTAAAGTTTCCATAATCAGAAGGGGTCAATCCTAGAACCAAGCACATCAACGTCAAGTATCATCTACTGAGGGACAATTAAGAGCAAGGTGTTATTGACATTCAATACTGCCCATCAGAGGAGATGACTGCTGATGCACTCACTAAGCTTTTGCTGAAGGAACATAATAGTTACAGTATCTCACAAAAGTGAGTACACCCCTCACATTTTGTAAATATTTTATTATATCTTTTCATGTGACAACACTGAAGTAATGACACTTTGCTACAATGTAAAGTAGTGAATGTACAGCTTGTATAACAGTGTAAATTTGCTGTCCCCTCAAAATAACTCAACACACAGTCATTAATGTCTAAATCGCTGGCAACAAAAGTGAGTACACCCCTAAGTGAAAATGTCCATTTTGGGCCCAAAGTGTCAATATTTTGTGTGGCCACCATTATTTTCCAGCACTGCCTTAACCCTCTTGGGCATGGAGTTCCCCAGAGCTTCCCAGGTTGCCGCTGGAGTTCTCTTCCATTCCTCCATGATGACATCACTGAGCTGGTGGATGTTAGAGACCTTGCACTCCTCCGCCTTCCATTTAAGGATGCCCCACAGATGCTCAATAGGGTTTAGGTCTGGAGACATGCTTGGCCAGTCCATCACCTTTACCCTCAGCTTCTTTAGCAACACAGTGGTCATCTTGGAGGAGTGTTTGGGGTCATTATAATGTTGGAATACTGCCCTGTGGCCCAGTCTTCGAAGGAAGGGGATCATGCTCTGCTTCAGTATGTCATAGTACATGTTCGCTTTCATGGTTCCCTCAATGAAATGTAGCTCCCCAGTGTCGGCAGCACTCATGCAGCCCCACACCATGGCACTCCCACCACCATGCTTGACTGTAGGCAAGACACACTTGTCTTTGTACTCCTCACCTGGTTGCCGCCACACACGCTTGACACGTTCCAGTAATCCATGTCCTTAGTCTACTTGTCTTCAGCAAACTGTTTGCGGACTTTACTGTGCACCATCTTTAGAAGAGGCTTCCTTCTGGTATGACAGCCATGCCATGCAGACCAATTTGATGCAGTATGTGGCGCATGGTCTAAGCACTGACAGGCTGACCCCCCACCTCTTCAACCTTTGCAGCAATGCTAGCAGCACGCATATGTCTATTTCTGAAAGACAACCTCCGGATATGACGTTGACCACGTGCACTCAACTTCTTTGGTCAACCATGGCAAGGCCTGTTCTGTGTGGAACCTGTCCTGTTAAACCGCTGTATGGTCTTGGCCACCACGCTGCAGCTCAGTTTCCGGGTCTTGGCAATCTTCTTATAACCTAGGCCATCTTTATGTAGAGCAACAATTATTTCTTCCAGATCCTCAAAGAGTTCTTTGCCATGAGGTGCCATGTTGAACTTCCAGTAACCAGTATGAGAGAGTGAGAGCGATAACACCAAATTTAACACACCTGAGACTTTGTAACACTAACGAGTCATATGACCCTGGGGAGGGGAAATGGCTATTTGGGCCCAATTTGGACATTTTCTCTTAGGGGTGTACTCCCTTTTGTTGCCAGCAGTCTAGACATTCATGGCTGTGTGTTGAGTTATTTTGAGGGGACAGCACATTTACACCATTATACAAGCTGTGCACTTACTACTTTACATTGTAGCAAAGTGTCATTTCTTTAGTGTTGTCACATGAAAAGATATAATAAAATATTTACAAAAATGTGAGGGGTGTACTCACTTTTGTGAGATGCTGTATATCCAGAAGAAGCTAAGCATAATTTGACAAAGCCTGAACATCCAATTCTTCATTCAGCAGTGAGTCCAAAATGTTTCTCCTTTAATGAGCTTACCATAGCATCTCCCTATATCTACAGCGATCATCCCCAATCCAAATACTTTTAGCCCTTTTGGGGACCATCCCCAAGAGCTTGATTAAGCAAAGCAAGGCTAAGTTCACCTTTTTTCCCCCTAAAATCCAGCTCCCCTATGTACCAATATACCAGTAATGTACCTCTGTTGCACAAAAATAAAAATTTTTTTTGGTTTTAAAGACCAGGCCTACCTCCATCCATGGATGTAGTTTGCAGATCATTTCAGAAATGTCCTGGTAGATAGGGATGGGC
>BLSH010532494.1:116989-133419 GCA_018402905.1 Glandirana rugosa
AACCCCCCCCCCCCCCCCCCCGGTTCGGTTTGCACCAGAACATACAAACAGACAAAAAATGTGTCCGAACATTCGAACACCATTAAAGTCTATGAGACCCGAACATGAAAAAGTGCTAATTTTAAAGGCTTATATTCCAGTTATTGCCATAAAAAGTGTATGGGGACCTGGGTCCTGCCCTAGGGGACATGTATCAATGCAAAAATACGTTTTTAAATCAATTGTTTTTTCAGGAGCAGTGATTTTAAATAATGCTTAAAGTGAAATAGTAAAAATGAAATATTCCTATAAATAATGTGCCTGGGGGGTCCTCTTAGCCTGCCTGTAAAAGGGTGCACATCTGTGATGTTTAGAACAGTGCCAGAGAAAAATGACATTTGTAAAGGAAAAATTGTCTGCAGGCCTGGTATGGATTTTAAGTGGAACCCCGGTGCCAAAATTAAAAAAATGATGTGGTGTCCCCCCTAAAATCCATATCAGACCCTTATTTATTTATTTATTTATTTTAGGTACTTATATAGCGCCATCAATTTACGCATCGCTTTACATATACATTGTACATTCACATCAGTCCCTGCCCTCAAGGATCTGAGCATGCAGCCTGGCCGGCCAGGATGGGGGGGATGGGCGAGCGACCCCACCTCCTGAATTGTACCAGGCTACATGCCCTCAACATGGGGAGTATGGGTGCTTTGGGGCGGGGGGAGCTCTGTGCCCCCCCACCCCAAAGCACCTTGTCCCCATATTGATGGGGATAAGGGCCTCTTCCCCAAACCATGGGCTGTGGTTGTGGGGGTCTGCGGGCAGAGGGCTTATTGGAATCTGGAAGCCCCCTTTTATAAGGGGGCCCCTAGATTCTGACCCCCTATGTGAATTAGTATCAGGTACATCATACCCCTTCTAATTCACTAAAAAGTGACAAAAAAAAAAAAAAAACACATGAGACAATTAGGGAAACGTCCTTTATTAAAAGGGAAAAAAAAAAAATAAGTGCCCCCCATTGTAATCCATTGTCAATCACAGCGTGCGATGGACCCAAAAGAAAAAAAGCCAAAAAAGCTCCTCCTCCATGGGAGGGATCCCACCGACTGAGCTTGCTTTGTTTTGACAGTTTATTTATATTGAAGGAAGGGGCCACCCGGTGACGTAATTGAGTGAACCGCCCCTCTGATGTCACATGAAGTCAGATGGGGCGGGGTCACCCGTACATCACCGGGTGGCCCCACCTTTCACTATAAATAAACTGTCAAAACAAAGCAAGCTCACATGCAGCACCCCTTCCATGGAGGAGAAGCCGTGCGTGCAGTCTGTGCACTAAGCATTATGGGGCGTTCGGCCGTGTCAAAGTCGAGCCAAACACCCCATAATGTTCTAACTTCGG
Source organism: Glandirana rugosa (assembly GCA_018402905.1). Taxonomy (NCBI): domain Eukaryota; kingdom Metazoa; phylum Chordata; class Amphibia; order Anura; family Ranidae; genus Glandirana; species Glandirana rugosa. The sequence goes on from BLSH010532494.1 coordinate 118,371, forward strand.
GGATCGGGCAAACAACGGAAGTTCGGCCGAACTTTTGCTCGGGCCGAATCGTTCGCCCATCCCTACTGGTAGAAAGAGGACAGACACACAGGACGGACAAGCCGGTATGGCCCGGGAAAGAGTTTACCAGCTGTCCTCATTAGCACACCTTCAACTAAGTTTTCACAGCACCCCCGGCATTCCTCCATGTGTGCATTTGCCTGACTTCCCCAGCATCCCTTCAGATGGGCTCAGAATGCATGCTAAATTCCCTGGGGCTGCATGCAGCCCACCGGACACCCCTGATGTAGTGCAAGAGCCTGCCTGATTGGATACAGAGTGATTGCATTGATGGTGTGCCCTCCTATTATATAGTTTTGGTAAATCTAAAGGAGATTGTAAAGAGATTGTACAATCAGATTGTATAGTGTATGGCCACATTTATACACTTAAAATGACCTAGTTTCGATTTCAGTGTCATTAATTGTTAACGGTACACTGAACACTGAAGTAAACACACACTTTTGCCACATGAAAAAACAGCTAACAACTGCAGTAAAAAATTTACAAAAATGTCCCATGAGCTACTTTGCCAGATGTAGCACAGGCCATTGAAATCAACAGGTTGCCCTATGTGTGTCACTGGAAAAACAAGCCAAAAAACATTCACTCCCACTACTCTAGGAGTGAATGGGGCCTGAAAGTGAAATTGGTGCATTTACACAAGAACAATGAGGCTCCATTCACATCTGTGTGTTTCCAAATGCATGGCAAACTGCACAGAAAATGCGCGCTTCGCTGTGCTTTTCAGAAATGCTGCAAATGTGCATTATGTTTGTGTTGTCATTACATGTTAAAGGCTCCCCAAGTGCGGAAAAAGAACCGAGAACTGTGGTAACGCACCGTGCGCCACTCCAAAAATAGTTCTTGGGGCAATTGTTGGGTGTAGGGTAGCCTATTCAAGTGAAAACACTTTGAAACACCCAGAACAAATGCATGTGGGAATGTGAGTTTTCACTATGTGGAGATGTGAACTAGGCCTGACAGCTGACTGTCTCCGCCCACTCTCTCCTATGTACTTGTATAAACCTATGTACTTGTATAAAGATGGCCATACACTATGCAATCTGATTGTACAATCTCTGTACATTTTCCTTTAGATTTACCAGAACTATGGAATAGAGGACAACAATCCATTCAATTTGTATCAATCAGACAGGCCCTTGTACTACACAGCTGATAGGAGATCTAAAGGAGATTGTACGATCAGATTGTATAGGAAGTGGGTGGACGGTAGTATAGTAATGAGGGAGGTGTGGTCCAGAGTGATGAACACACCCCATCACACCCTCTTCTGTGATGCAACAAGAAAGTGAACGTTTCTGGGTGAAGACCTAACAGGAAGTGAATGCTGATACAAGCTACAGGAAGTGATGTAATCCAAAAATCCATTTAAAGATACAAGACTGGCAAGATTCTAAATATCATGTGAATAAGGTAAGTGAGAGAAAAGCACATTGGGAGGGCTGGGCCAAAAATGGCATTGGAAAACCCTTCTATTTATTATGAAAAGTGAAATTCTGCCCAAAAAGGTGAACTTATCCTTTAAGAGACTCCTGGTATGGCCCAATAGGGTCACCTCTGAGCTGTTCATAAATCTGTACATCTCCAAATAGTTGCATGGTCTTAGCAAGGTAATCATCCCTATTTTTAATGACAAGTTTTTCTAAGGTTTCCCTTTGATTCAGTGACATGGAGGAAGTGTGATACTACTTACCTTGGTTGCATAGATTAACAAAATCAGAGTATACAACCTCATAAAAGGTGGGGATGAAATTGCCTTTCGCCCAATGAGGGTGAAAGACAGACTTGGGCTTAAACTGTGTCCTTGGTAACCGGGGCTATGCTGACAAGACTGTGGGGAATTTCAGAGGTGGACCCATCCAAATCTGATGCACCTTCTAGCCATAAATCATCCAACACATGAAGAATTTCCTGGTCTTTGGTTTCCTCCGTGACATCATTGATGTTGGAATTATCAAGTCTGACAAACTGAACACTTTCTCACATGGAATAGTAGAGTTTAACCACTTGCCGACCGCGTACTGTATATACGGTGGCAGTGTGGCGCTGTCTCGCGAATCACCGTATATTAGTGGCGATCCGTAGATGTGTGCAGTTAGCGGGCCCACCGCACTCTGCAGGAGTGTGCCCACGGCTTAGGCGGACCCGATGTCCGCCGGCAAGCCGCGATGACCTGCCAGAGAGAAAGAACGGGAACCGCCGATGTAAACACGGCGGTTCCCCGCTCTGTCAGTGGGCATGTAAGAGATCTACTGATCCCTGTCACTGGGATCAGTTAGATCTCTTATGCCCATAGTAGCCCAGCCCCCTCACAGTTATAACATGCCTAGGGAACACAGTTAACCCCTAGATCTCCCCCTGCAGGTTAACCCCTTCACTGCCAATGACAATTATACAGTAATCAGTGGATATTTAAATTTCTGATCGCTGTTTAAATGCCATTGGCCCCAAAAAAGTGTAAAAAATGTCTGACATGTCCGCCCTAATATCAAAGTCCCGATAAAAATCGCAGATTGCCGCCAATACCAGTGAAAAAAAAAATGTAAAAATGCCAGAAATTGATTCTCATGGTTTTTAAATGCGGCAACTTTTGCGCAGACCAATCAATAAACGCCGATTTCGATTTTTTTTGTACTAAAAATATGAGGAAGACTATAAATTGGCCAAAACCGATGAATAAATTAGTTTTTTTATATTTTTTTTTTGGATTTGTATTTTAGCAAAAAGTAAGAATTTTTTTTTTTTTTTTTTGCTAAATTGTTGCTCTTTTTTTGTTTATAGCGGTGATCAGAAATGACCCAGAGGTGATCAAATACCACCAAATGAAAACTCTATTTGTGGGGAAAAAAGGACGCAAATTTTGTTTGGGTACAACGTCGCACGACCGCGCAATTGTCTGTTAAAGCGATGCAGTGTCGAATCGCAAAAAGTGCTCTGGTCCTACAGTGGGAAATCCTTCCGGGGGTGAAGTGGTTAAGGGTGAGATTATGGGTGTTGAGATCCACAAAAAGCTCAAAAATAAGTCTTGAGGGTTGGGTGGAGCAAAGTTTAGCCCCTTGCGCCGTAGAGTGAGATTGGTATTGCTGAACACTGTAGATGAAAGGTTGTATATCTTAATGGCATTACAACTATATGTTAGACCTTTCCTCTTTTGAAGCTTCGTTCCTCCTCATTTCCCTCTCCTGGTTTTTCGGGCCTTTTTCTTATAAGGCCCAAGGTAATATCCAAGTGAACTGAGAAGAATCTGTATCTTCCAGGCAGTGTTGCCAACCGTCCGTAAATTTACGGGCAGCCAGTAAAAACAGGGCAGTTTTTTGGGTGTCAGTAAAAGTCCGTAGCAGCCAAAAAGTGCCAGTAAAAACGGTGGCCATCGGCTCCGGTCAGAGCTGTGCATGTGCAATTACGGAAATTCCTGAGCGGCGAGTGAAAAGATCCGATCCTGACCCTGAGATGAGTTGGACGACCACTCCCTCCTGCTGCCAGCTAGTGCCTCTGCCCATCCGCCCTCAAATGAGGTTACTGCATTTTCCCGCCACACCACTGCCAGCCAGCACCTGACCAGAGCAGACGCTCTGGATGGATGGATCCTCCTGATTCCTGCCTGCCTCCCTGCTCTGGCTGACCCTGCAGCCCTCCTGGTGACAGTGGTGAGTGCAGTACCCTTCCTCTTCAAGCCATCCAAAAGGAGTCGGGACAGTGAGTGTGGGACTGCTTGACACCCACGCTGCCTCTGCTCACTCTGACAGACGGCCGCGAGCCAGGCTGCAGGAGTCTCTCTCTCTTAATGTGAGTGTGCACTGCATGAGTGCAGTGTGCGCTGTATGAGTGCAGTGTGCACTGGATAAATGGCAGGGGGTAATGGAAGGATGGTGTAATGGAAACAGGAGGTGATGGGGATGGTGTGATGGAGATGGAGGGATGGTGACAGGAAGTGATGGGGGGGGGATTGTGTGATGGGGACAAGAGGTGATGGAGGGATGGAGATGAGAGGGGGAGGGGTGGTGTGATGGAGACAAGAGGTGATGGTGTGATGGAGATGAGGGGTGGTGGAGGGATGGAGACTGGAGGGATACAATCAGGAGGTGATGGAGACAGGAAGTCTTTAGAAGTGGGGACATAAATTCTGGGGATCCTGATGGCTACCAGGGATTTCACCTCACTTTCTGTGGTGGATATGGATCAGAAATTAAGGGGAAATCTCTACAATTTGACATAGGTGACAAAACTGATGGACTAAATAATCTGCCCTTATTATATTGAAAATAACAGAAATATGTTTTTTACCTTGCTATCTACCTTAAATCACATTGCTATTTTCACAGTGTACTTGCTTGTAGCCTAAATACTGAAATTTGCACTGAAAACTGTAATTTTGTAACCTTTGTAAAATGCCAGTAAAAACTTTGCTGTGCCAGTAAATTTTGGATGTCGTGTCAGTAAATTTCAATCTGGTAGGTTGGCAACACTGATTCCAGGTGTTGTCTCAGGAATATCACAGCATACCTGTGATGTAATGCATATGTAAATTATTCTATCATTTGGGTGTAGCAAATATAGTAGAAATAATTCCATCATCGGAGCTGTCTGAAGAAAAAGAACAGCAACTGCTCTGAGAAGGTTAGCTAAGCTGTTGGTTGTATACAGTATGAGAGAAATACTTGAAAAATAATTCTTGCCCACAACAAAGGGAGGGATTATTTTTCAAGTAGTTCATTTATTCTTAACTGAATAGCTAGAGTGTGGTGAACTGGTGTAACTGACAGGATGTTCTCAAAGAGACTGGTCCCTCTTAAAAACTAAAACAAATATTTCTAAGCAACATAGGAAATAGCCTCTCTACTCAAATTAATTTCATAAATATTATTTTGTGTAGAGTATATTAACTATTATAAATTACATAAACATTAACTCAAAGTATTACGCAGCACCAATAACACTCTCTAGTGTTGTTATGCACATTCACTTTTGTTCATAAACTAATGTTATTTTGCACATTACATTAACCTTCCTGGCAGTATTCCCGAGTGTGGCTTGGGGTGAATTTTCTGTACCAAGAGTGGTAACACCGAGCCACACTCAGGATTGCATTGCTGGATCCAAGGCAGCGTTACTTACCTTGTCCCCTGGATCCAGCGATGTCCCCCGCCGTGTCTGCGGGCTGTGTCCTCTGCCCGATGACTCTGTGTGCCGGGCTCCGTTCCCTGCGAGCGTCGCGTCGCATGGGGACAGAGCCTGGCAGCAAATTCAAAAAGTGAAACACACAGTAAACATACAGTACACTGTAATCTGTAAGATTACATTACTGTATGAAATCATTTCACATCCCCTTTGTCCCTAGTGGTTTGCCCAGTACCCTGCATGCACTTGAGAATGTCCATGGCAACCAAAATGTGTCCCTTTACGTGAAAAGTGGTTTTTGATCAGCTAGAAAACAGCGATAGTAAATAAGAATCATTTGCAGAATTGAGTGATACTGATTTGTGGGGAAATTTATCATCAGACACTGAAAGTGATGACAGCGACAATTCTGCAACTGAGCAAATTTCAGTGTTTTTGACTTTGATTAAATTATTGAATACATTTTATTACTATTATATTATTATTTTTGATAATTATTTATAGTTATTTATTATATTATAATTTATGATTTCTTGTTTCAAACTTTATCATACCCGGGATGTCTACTAGACTCTTGTTTGGACAGATTTAAGTGAGTTATTCCTAAGAATTACAGGCCTACAATATAAAACGCCAAATTTCCATGCATAATAATGGTACCGCTTTCAGCACCAAAAATCTGAAAAAATCATACCGCCAGGGAGGTTAAGGAGTAAATGGAAAACTGGCCGACATCTATTGTGCATAGTATTAATTCAAATGTTATAAATTATTTTGACGTTGTCTATGTTGAAGGCTTTGTGTGTGAACTTTTGAAAAGGACTTTGGGAGGACATCTCATTATAATATTTTGTGGGTGTCTTTCCCTGTATGAGGCATTACATGCAAAGTGATATGAAGTCTAACTACTCAAACGGTAACAACTCCCTCCAATCTACAATTACCTTAATACTCTGATTGCAAGGTCAAAATAGATCTCTACAAACTGTTGAAAATGGAATACCTAGAGATGGTGACATCAAACCACCAGACGACCCTCACTTTCTCATGCAAACGGACACATTTTCTGGAAAAAGACTCTCACAACTCTGACAATGCCTTCTTCAAAAATATACTTCCACTGACACCACTAATATAAACTATAAAAGCCATGTGATTAATGTCTATAAGGACTTTCGTGGCCGCCGATATGAGCCTGGCCAAAGGTCTGATGAAACTCGGGAAAAATCCCACTAATCCCCGCTAGACTACCAACCTCTGATACCCGGCCAGCCTCCATATTCCTAACAATCATCTGGTCCAATGGCTCCTACGCAAGTCGACCAGTCCCTACACACCTTCATACCTCCTAATATCCTCACACCCCCTCCTCAAGATCTTGGCCTGAACAGAAGGAACTGTCGCAAGCCACGGTAACCTCCCTAAGGTGCACACACATAAGTGATCAAGATGGTATCTTTCAACTATCCTCCCCAATGGGTCTCTCTTAACTTCCCTGCGGAACCATCCTCTCCAGGTTCATTGTATTACAACAATATTGTATTACATCACCTTGGTACATTTCTCTCTTCTATGTCTCGTCATGGACTCACGTTAAGACTTTCCCCATAATTGAGTAAGATGTTGGGTAACCTATTCCTCCCCCTCTCATCCCCCCCTCCCCTCCCCTCCACCCCCACACCCCCCTTTCCTTTTGTTATCCTCCTTATCTGGTATCAATATATTTCATTATGTTCTGGTCGTGCAATATTGATTTTTCTGTATTGTCAAAACTTTAATAAAATATATTTAAAAAAAAAATACTCTGATTGCATTTGAAGAAAGAAATCATGTAGGGAAATAATTTAATCCTCTTAGCACCCTCAATTTCAGGACAAAAAAAAATCAATTCAACCTGGAAAATCCTCTAATAACTAAAAATAAATGAGTCTGGAAACACAGTATGTACACTTTAAGAGTGTCTAAACCCAAAAACTAAAATGTAACTTAATGCAGCATATCATATGTATGTTAATCTAATATTCAAATGTTTGTTAGTCACTTGTCTTTATTGGAATGTCTCCTGATTTTCCTTGTTTTCTTGCTGTACAGGTATGTTGCTATGTGTATGGGAATGCTACCTATTACCTTTGTGGTAGTATCTTGAAATATTTGAAAAAACAGGTTGAAATTTTGCAGTCTATCAGTCTTTAAATTGGTGGCTGCATTTGTTTCCTTTTTTCAAGCTACAGTATTTTCCCTTTATTTTCATCTGGTGATCTGGCTAGTAACACACTTCCAAATCCAAAGTGATAATGCCCAATCATTTTACCTAACTCTGTGGAGAAACAGTTTGTCACCCTTGGCTGCTTGCTCCTGATTCAGACTACAAACATCTCCTCCCCCTGCATCACCATTACATTAAGAGGTGCAATATTGTAGTTCATAGAAGATAGCTGAGAAAGTTGCATCCAATGACCGCTAGGCTGCAATATATACATTCTTTTTTATTCTCATGTTTAGATATCCTTTCATCTATGAAGAATACTTCATGAAGGACATACTGCTAAGGGAAATAATAGTACTGCAAGTGTCATCCACTGAAACTCCAGATGTCATTCTAGGGCAGGGGTGTCAAACTCCCTTTCATCATGAGCCACATGAGCATTATGATTGCCCTCAAAGGGCTTGTTGTATCGGTAAGACTAGATGTCCAGAGCGAGCCTTCCCACCATCAGAAGTCAAGAGTCCTCCACCACCCTTACTTTGTGTGCTACTGGGAAGAAGCTTGGATGGAGGTGGAAAGCAGAAAGTGCAGGGTCTGAAGGAGGAACAGAGGAGAGCAGGTGGCAGCTGCTGCAGTCTGTTGAGACTCAGTGTTGCCAACCACCTGCAGCGTTTTTTACTGGCAGAACATGGAAAATTTACTGGCAGAGCACATTTTTTACTGGCACCTTGAAAAATAACAGAACTCCTATTAAAAACGAAGACAATTGATATTTAAACACAACATAGAAACACTGACAATACCCATATCAAGTAGTTTCCCTGGTTTACACTTAAAAAATCAGCACAGCATGACAAATTATCAGACCCTGATATTCATAGACAGTTGTAAAAATCACTGACAAGGTGGCGCTACGGCTGCACAGAGAGGTGCAGGATCTGAAGTAGGAGTCCTGTCCTCCTCTCTGCTGCCAACTGCTGAGATGGGGAGGAACGTGGCTGCAAAGAGAAGTGCAGCATCTGGCAGGCGAGTTCCGTTGTCCTCCCTGCTGCCAACTGGTGAGATGAGGTGGGGGTAGACAAGGCGGGCGGGGGGGGGGTGATGCTGCAGGAGTTGTGTGAGGGTCACATGAAATGGCCTGGAGGGCCGCATTGTGATTGACACATCCTATCATTTTTTTTTTAATTTTCATATCAGTAAGCCTCTAAATAATAGTGCAAGAAAAGGCCACCAAAGACCACTTTAATCCAAAAAGGGAGTTGTTCGTTTATAAACAAATGTAAACAACAACTGTGTACATCCCTGTCTCTGATCTCTTATTCATAAGCCTTCCATTCCTCCTGACCATTTCCACCAAGTTTATGCATCACAACCTTCTTTTCCTTTCACTAGAATCCTGCAGTGTCAATATTTCAGCCCCAATGACAAATCATTTGTGTTTAAGCATCTCTTTTAGTTGTTTATTTTGTTATGTTGTTGTACTCACACACTTTTTATGTGTCAGATGTGTATAAGGAAACATTTGAAAGGGTTAACATATCAGTCTCTGATTAGCTGAGAACTACCCTTCATGCTGCCAAAACAGGCAAGCTACATTTTCTAAAAGGGCATCTTGCCATTTATATTTAATGAATCCGTATTCCACTGACACAGCTCAGCTTCAACACCCAGCAGGGATTCAATATTAATGAAAGATTTCCCTGCAGGTAACTCGGGAAAAGTCTCGGCACTCCAGGCATCAAACCTTTGGGGGAAATTACTGTATTAAAAAAGAAGAAGAAAAATGTTTTGTTTTATGGTGTATTTAAATAAAGAAGTAAAGTTATTTTGCTTTTATTTTTCTGTAATATTTTATAGTGAAATCCCCTACTAAAAACATATCTTTTTTTCACAGCAAACATCTATTACATTGTGGCTGTGTGTTACCAAAAGTTCATATCAGTAAATAAAAGCCTTACCAGGGTTTTAAAGTAGGGGAAATTGATTAAATGTGTGATGCAGTAATGTAGAATGTATAAATATTGCTAAAAAATAACTGGTGCACATATGCTACTGCAGCACAGTAGTTAGGGATCATTAACACTTCACACAGACACAGCTCGCTGCTCTGCATTTTGCATTTAATATGCAGCTAGACAGGATTTACTGCATGAATGACAAGCTCCATTCATATTCACGGTTGAATGAAACTGTTATACAGAGATAGAGCGGATGAGCGCAGTTATGGACTTTGGAGGTCAGAAATGCAAAGGCATACTACTTTTTGCACACAAATCTCCACTCCTGCATTCACCCACACTGTGTTTGAATGGCAGCCATCAGAATGGATCAAATCCGTCATTCATGTGGGAAAACCTATCCAGATGTTACGGAAGTGCTAAAAACGAATATACTGGCTGCACACAGAGATTTTTTGGCATTTTCAACTACTTTCACTATATCTCCTAAAATGGATGAACAGATTGCAACCAATGCACCAAGGCATCAACCAATCAAGTGTTGGTGGTTGGTTGCTTGATCTGTTTAGTTTCTGGATTCAAATGGTGGTTTAGAGTGGTTGAAGGTGCCTAAAAATCATGGCAATTGTTGATAAAATTAGGGAAGGTGTACGTGAGTGCTTGTATTCTATTTGAACAACCATGGGTCCCAGTGGGTCCATTAGACCCAGGCAGCACTTTGAGAGGGGGCAGCAAATTGAACCGGGGCCACCTCTCCTTCTATTCTATTTACCCAGCAAATTGATGACTAAGATTTTTTTTCCAGCAGTTTTTTGTGTCATGATGGCAACGCCCCCCCGGGCCACTCCGCCTGCCCCTATACTACCCTAGCCCGCCCCTATACTACCTTAGCCTGCCCCTATAATGCCCTAGCCTATCTATACTACACTAGCCTGTCTATATACTGCCCTAGCCTGTCTATATAATGCCCTAGCGTGCCCATTTACTACCCTAGCCTGTCTATATACTACCCTAGCCTGTCTATATACTGCCCTAGCCTGTCTATATACTATGCTAGCCTGTCTAAATACTACCCTAGCATGTCCATTTACTACCCTAACCTGTCTATATACTACCCTAGCGTGCCCATTTACTTCCCTAGCCTGTCTATATACTACCCTAGCGTGCCCATTTACTACACTAGCCTGTATATACTACCCTAGCCCGCCCTTGGGATTGAACATAATGGTATGTCATATAATTTTGCATATAGACAAGGTGCTGTTGCATGTAAATCTGACTTCCTGATAAATTTAATTTTAGTTTTAATCATGATATAAAATAATGGATGTGGGGACCTTTTGGTGGCGTGATTTTTTTTTTTTTTTGGGGGGGGGGGAGCAGCATTTCATTCTTGGACCCAGGCAGCACAATGTCTTGGGCCAGCCCTGCACCTGCTAGTGTCGAAGAGTAGAGTTGCAGCTGAAGAAAAGGTGACAAGACATGTCCCATTTTGTTTAGTGAAGCCCTAAATCCAGATACTAATGTACTATGGTTTGCATGCTTATATTTGTGGTCACATGAATGAGTAAAGAATATAAGGTACTACAGAGTAAATAAATGCACAGAAACCATAGAAAAAGTATTTTATTAAAAAAAAAAAAAAAACTCCATATCAAACCAACATCAATCATCCAAATGACCCACTGCCACAAGCAGGACAGCCTGCTCTGATTATCATCTCTCTATGGATTCTCCCCATATATGATAGTTCCCTGGCCGACAGCTGAATGTCAGCAAACTGGCCAGGAAATGCCAGCTGATGCCATCAACCAAATATGGTTATGACCTGTGAATAATTTGAGTACAATCGCACGTGTGAATCACTAAAGAAGCTGCTCGCACACTATGTGATAACCACCATAGTCTGAATAAAAAGTATAATGAAGTGCAGAACTAACTTAAAAAAAATATGCAAGACATACACCTGATAAAATAATCTAAAACAGTACACTCAGTATGTCTGTGATATACAAGCATGGTTAAATATGCAAATACATAAATATACAGTGCCTTGAAAAAGTATTCATACCCCTTGAAATGTTCCACATTTTGTCATTTTACAACCAAAAACATAATTGTACTTTATTGGGATTTAAGATGATAGACCAACACAATGTGGCACATAATTGTGAAGTGGAAGAAAAATGATAAATGGTTTTCACATTTTTTTACAAATAAATATCTGAAAAGTGTGGCGTGCATTTGTATTACATAGTTACATAGTCAGCGAGGCTGGAAAAAGACACAGGTCCATCAAGTCCAAACTATGTGTGTGTTTTTACTCTGATACCCCTAACTAAAATCTAGTGGAACCATTTGCCTTCGGAAGTCACCTAATTAGTAAATAGAGTCCACCTGTGTGTAATTAATGTCAGTATAAATACAGCTGTTCTGCGAAGCCCTCAGAGGTTTGTTAGAGAGCTTTAGGCATAACGTTGTGGAAAAGTTTAAAGAAGGGTTAAGTTATAAAAAAAAAATCCCAAGCTTTGAACATCGCACGGAGCACTGTTCAATCCATCATCCAAAAATGGAAAGAGTATGGCACAACTGCAAACCTACCAAGACATGGCTGTCCACCTAAACTGACAGGCTGGGTAAGAAGAGCATTAAGCAGAGAAGCAGCCAAGAGGCCTATGGTAACTCTGGAGGAGCCTGAGAGATCCACAGCTCCACAGGACAACTATTAGTTGTGCATTCCACAAATCTGGCCTTTATGGAAGAGTGGCAAGAAGAAAACATTGTTGAATTAAAGCCATAAGAAGTCCCATTTGCAGTTTGTGAGAAGCCATGTGGGGGACACAGAAAACAGGTGGAAGAAGGTGCTCTGGTCAGGTGTGACCAAAATTGAACTTTTTGGCTTAAAAGGAAAAGGCTATGTGTGGCGGAAAACTAACACTGCACATCACCCTGAACACACCATCCCCACTGTGCAACATGGTGGCGGCATCATGTTGTGGGGATGCTTTTCTTCAGCAGGAACAGGGAAGGTGGTCAGAGTTAATGGGAAGATGGATAGAAACAAATACAGGGCAATCTTAGAAGAAAACCTAGGAAAAATGTCTGTGCCACTCAGGCTCGATAGGGAGAAGGTATTTGAATAGTGCATCCGAAACTGCTGCTGGAGTGCTGACAGAGGATGGAGCCCGTCCTGGCTCATGCAAGGTTCAAGAAAGGAGGGGCGTGGTCTGGTTGGTGTGCAGGCCGAGGTTGCCACTTCATTCATTGAAGTAGGAAGCCTTAGAAGAAAACCTGTTAGAGTCTGCAAAATACTTGAGACTGGGGTGGAGGTTCACCTTCCAGCAGGACAACGACCCTAAACATACAGCCAGAGCTAAAATGGCATGGTTTAGATCAAAGCATATTCATTTGTTAGAATGGCCCAGTCAAAGACCAGAACTTAATCCAATTGAGAATCTGTGGCAAGACTTGAAAATTGCTGTTTACAGACGCTTTCCATCCAATCTGACAGAGCTTGAGCTATTTTGCAAAGAAGAATGTGCATACATTTCACTCTCTAGATGTGCAAAGCTGGTAGAAACAGCCCCAAAAAGACTTGCAGCTGTAATTGCAGAGGTGGTTCTACAAAGTATTGACTCAGGGGGGCTGAATACAAATGCACGCCACACTTTTTACATATTTATTTGTAAAAAAAAATAAAAACCATTTATCATTTTCCTTCCACTTCACAATTATGTGCCACTATGTGTTGGTCTATCAAATAAAATCACAATAAAACACATTTATGTTTTTGGTTGTAACAACAAAATGTGGAAAATTTCAAGGGGTATGAATATTTTTTCAAGGCACTATATAGTGCAAACATAAACGGTCTATCACAAATGACCCTATATAATCACAAAGTGAAATAAATAAATAAATAATTTGTCTAAAAAATGATCTTCATGTAAATTCCACTCCCAACGGACCTCCACCAACAACCGCGCTCCACCCAAAAAGGCATGCTGGAAAAATATTACTGTGTAACAATAGGGAAATCATATAACACATGAACCAAGAATTGCCTTTGACCAGCAATGGTAATCTGCACAACATTATCCACTTGGCCTTCGTAGGCAGCTACAAGCAGGCATTCTGTCAGTGCAGCGACCACATCCTGCTGGCTCATGCATTGGAAGAGGGAAGTCCTCAGAATGAGTTCAGGTTAACAATGTGCTCATTTAAGGGCACTCTTTTCTTTTTTTTTCAGAATGGCAAAGATGTTTTATTACAAATTATGTGAGTAGACTGCAGTTCCTCTTAAGTTATCGAAAAAATACATTTTTACAGATAATCCCTGGTTTATATAAAGCTGTTATTGGTGCGCTGAGTTGTAACTTTGCAATAAACAGAACATGAACAGGTAAACACATATAATTTATATAAGGGGGTGGAAATGTGCAATTCTGAACAGGTTTATTGCAGTGTATCTCCAGGGTTATCTATTGTGAGTGAAACAAGACAGGACTCACCTAGAGGCAAGTTTCCAGATACCACACAGGAGGACCCAGACTCTAATCATGGTGGGTACATCTAGCTTCAAATAGTTTTTATTGTTTTTAACAATGCATAAGACATAATACAAGTTACAAACCTTGAGGACTCATAGAATTATTCATAATCGGTTACAAGAGTATATACTGTATAATCAACAGAAAGTAAATAGAAGGATGAGCAAACATCAGACAATAATCTGATAGGAGCTAGAGCTCAAGAATGATTATTTGGGAAGAGATGGGGAAAGCGAAAAAAAAAGGAAGGGGGGGGGGAGGAATGATAGGAAGATGAAGGAGGGAAAGTGTTTAGTTTTAGCTTAAACATAAACATTCACTTACAACTAATAGTTCTTCAGCAAGATATTGTACATTTAGGATTATGGACCCATATTGACCATTTTCTAAGAAGTTTAGAATATGTGAGGTTGTTTAATGCAAAACCTTCTTTCCATATGACACTGGTGATTGAGTTCTGTGACTGTTATTTTAGGTGTGTTAATGGTTTTCCATTCCCTAGTTATGTTTAATTTCGCTGCATAAAGGATATGAATAGTGACATTTCTTGAGTTTGGGGGAAGTGTTTCTATCCCTATGTGTAGTAGAGCCAGTTTAGGGTCTGGATTGGTGATGTGATCTGTTGTTTCCGCTAATAATTTAAAGATTTCATGCCAGTATGAGGTACGGGATTTACAAGACCACATGATATGTACAGTGCCTTGCGAAAGTATTTGGCCCCCTTTGAACTTTGCGAACTTTTGCCACATTTCAGGCTTCAAACATAAAGATATAAAACTGTAATTTTTTATGAAGAATCAACAACAAGTGGGACACAATCATGAAGTGGAACGAAATTTATTGGATATTTCAAACTTTTTTAACAAATAAAAAACTGAAAAATTGGGCGTGCAAAATTATTCAGCCCTTTTACTTTCAGTGCAGCAAACTCTCTCCAGAAGTTCAGTGAGGATCTCTGAATGATCCAATGTTGACCTCAATGACTAATGATGATAAATAGAATCCACCTGTGTGTAATCAAGTCTCCGTATAAATGCACCTGCACTGTGATAGTCTCAGAGGTCCGTTTAAAGCGCAGAGAGCATCATGAAGAACAAGGAACACACCAGGCAGGTCCGAGATACTGTTGTGGAGAAGTTTAAAGCCGGATTTGG
>BLSH010532494.1:133899-144042 GCA_018402905.1 Glandirana rugosa
GTTGTTCACCCTGCGTTAGTACTTCACCTTGCATTAAATAACCTATAAAGTTTAAAAAAATTGTTTATTTTTGGACTTTTTAATAAGTCGGGGGAATTCAATTATGAAACATCGCGGTGGAAAACGACGCTAATGTCGACATTCAGCGAACCCCATACAGAGAGTCAAAACGTGTAGCTCTCTGACTTTAAAAACGGGTAAGGAGGAACGTTTTGTCGAGCTCGAGTCACTCCAAATTACCTCTCGCAAACACTTGTTGTCAAAAGTCAAGAAAGGAGTCTAAGAGCTAACCTAAGTCCAGACCTGAAACTGAACCCAAAATCTACAATGGAATGGTTCACAAATAAACATATCCAGGTGTTAGAATGCCCAAGTCAAAGTCCAGACCTGAATCCAATCGAGAATCTGAGGAAAGAACTGAAAACTGTTGTTCACAAACGCTCTCCATTAAACCTCACTGAGCTCGAGCTGTTTTGCAAGGAGGAATGGGCAAAAATTTCAGTCTCTCGATGTGCAAAACTGAGAGACATACCCCAAGCGACTTACAGCTGTAATCGCAGCAAAAGGTGGCGCTACAAAGTATTAACTTAAGGGGGCTGAATAATTTTTCAGGTTTTTATTTGTTAAAAAAATTTGAAATATCCAATAAATTACGTTCCACTTCATGATTGCGTCCCACTTGTTGTTGATTCTTCACAAAAAATTACAGTTTTATATCTTTATGTTTGAAGCCTGAAATGTGGCAAAAGGTCGCAAAGTTCAAAGGGGGCCGAATACTTTCGCAAGGCACTGTAGCAGTGAGCCTTGCTCACCACATTGGCACCAGCAGTGGGGAGAGGATTTAGGGTAGATTATTTCCCCTTGGGTAGATTCTCTCCCCATTTACGAGATACCATAAATGAAGTATCTTTAAGTAAGCTTCCCAATGGTTTGAGAAATGGGAAGTTTTAGCTGAGTAGGTCAATATTTTTTGCCAGGAGTTGTCTGATATTTTGTTGTCTAATGTTAGTCCCCATTTGGTTAGAGATGGAGAGATCTAGTTGGAAATTTCTGATTGTTGAGAAATGTATAGAAGAAGGACATTCCATGACCCATGTATTTTAAGGGTTCATAGAATTGGAGTACTTGTACTGGAATAGGGGTTACAGTAGGAATTTTGTGGGCGCGTAAGTAGTGGTTTATTCTGATATAAGTATAGCATTCCGAAGACGGTAGAGCATAATTGCTCTGTAAAGTGTGGAACGGAATTAAATTCCCTTTGTTGTATATTTGTTGTAGATTTTATATCTTGCAATTTATCCAAGGTGTAAGGTTTATGTCGGGTATGATTCCCTTAAGGATATCAATTGGGATTTTTATGGACTTGGAAGGCACTGTTTTGTAGGATAGTAAGAGTGACCAGGCTGCTAGAGTTGCTTTAATACAGGGGTGGTTGGAGGTATTTTGTTTGGGGGAACTTGAGGTTAATAGTAAAAAGTTATATGGAGTGAGTGGGTGGAAAGTTGGTATTTCCATTTGAGACCATGTCTTTCCTTTGGAAGGATGCCACCAGTAATACATCTGGTCTAGTAGGGTGGCTGTGTAGTATGTGTGTACATGAGGAAGAGCAGCTCCTCCCTTGCTCAATGGTCTATGTAAAAGATGTGAAGTGCATCTGGGGTGTTTCGATTCCCAGATATATTGATTAACATGCTTTTGGGTAGTCTGGAAGAATTTAATTGGAAGAGGAATGGGGAGAGTTCTGAATAGATACAGTAACTTGGGAAGTATGAACATTTTAACAGTAGCTATGCGGCCTAATTTAGAGATGCCAAATGTGCGGTAGGAGCACAGCCCATTAGGGAGAGATTGTATTAGATTTTTATAATTGTAATCATATAGTTGGGCAGTATTAGGAGTAAGGTTTATTCCTAGGTATGGGATGGACATTTTTGTCCATGTGAATGAGTATGATTTCATCAGGGTTGACTGTGTTGGTAAGGATATGTGAAGGGTTTAAGATTTAGATTTAGAGACATTTAATTTATAGTAGAAGATCTCAGTATATTGGGTTAATAGATGGTGGATATGTCAGAGGGAATGGGTTGGATTGGTGACAAGAAGGATAATGTCATCCACGAAGAGACTGATCTTGTGCTATGTTTAGTGGAATTGGATACGCGAAATGTTAGGTTCTGAGCAGATTTGCGCCGCAAGGGGTTCTATTAGAAGGGCAAATATTATGGGGGACAAAGGGCATCCCTGTCATGTACCATTTGATATATCAAATGGCTTCGAGAGCATTCCATCTGTTAGTACTCTGGCAGAGGGAGATGAGTAGAGTGCCATAATGGCGTCTTTAATCCAGCCTGTGATACCAATTTTTTTTAGTACCTCCTGCAAGAATCCCCAGTGTATTCTGTCAAACGCCTTCTCTGCGTCCAGAGAGAGGAGCAGAGAAGGCGTTTTTTTGGTTTCTAGGTCATGAATTAGGGAGAGTAATCTTCTTGTGGCATCTGGCACTTGTCATCCTGGAACAAAACTCACCTGGTCTGGATGTATGAGCACAGAAATAAAAGGAAGGAGTCTTTTGGCTATAGTTTTCGCATATATTTTGATATCTGTATTGATAAGAGAGATAGGTCTGTAATTTTGTACTTCCTGGGGATCCTTGCCAGGTTTGGGTATTGTTGTGATAATAGATTGTAACATCTCTTTGGAGAAGGAACCAGAGGATGCAGCAAAATTGAAGAGGTTGGAGAGATGTGGAGATACAATGGGAGCGAATTGTTTATAGTATTAGTTTGTGTAACCATCTCCTCCTGGGGATTTTTTAAGTGGGAGGGTTTTGATGATTGATTCAATTTCTTTGGGGGAGAAGGGTTCTGATAGGGACTGTACCTGGGCCTCTGAGAGGGAAGGGAAGTTGACGGATTTTAAAAATACTTGTATTGCCAATGGATTTGGTTGAGGTGTATCTTCGCCGTTTTTAAGATTATATAGAGTTTGGTAGAACTCACCAAATGCATCGGCAATGTCTGCTGGATTGGTATTGAGTTTCTTAGTGGTGGGGTGGTGGATTGCGTTAATTTTACTATGTAAGCATTGATGTTTAACCGATTTTGCTAGTAGGGAGCCAGCCTTGTTACCTAAGGAATAGTAGTTGGATTTGGACTTTTCAGATTATATTCGACCTGATGTGCTAACAGGGAGCGAGGTTTATTTCTGTCTTGTAATAGGGATGAGGTTAATGCTTGGGAAGGAGTTTTTTGTTTTTGTTTTCCTTATTTTTGATTGAATTTAGAACCTCTTCAATTTGCTTTTTCAATTTAGCTTGCAATTATATTAGTATACCCCTCAGGTAGACCTTGTAGGTGGCCCACAGTGTGGGAATGGAAATGTCCGGAGAGGAGTTTGTTTTGAAGAATAAGGCATGGGCTTTGGAGATTGTTTGGTGGTGTTCAGGTTTTGCTAGAAGGGAGGTATCCAGTCTCCAAAGGTTGGTGGTAGTGGATATAGTAGATTCGCCAATCGAGATCAAAACTGGGGCGTGGTCAGACCATGTTATTGTGCCAATTTAGGATGTTGTTATTGTCTGTAGGGTCCATTTATCCATGAGAAAGAAGTCAATTTGGGAATATGAGAGGTGGGATGGGGAGTAGTATGAGTAATCTTTTTCTGCTCCATGTTGGCATCTCCAGATGTCATATAGGTCATGGGAGTGGAGTAGTGGATTTATGGTTTAATGGGGCGCTCGCTTACTGGTAGAGGAGTCTAGGGTGTTATTGCCAATTATATTAAAGTCTCCACCAATAATGAGTTTTCCATTCTTAATAGCGAGCATTTTCGTGAACAGTCTTTTACAGAATCTCATTTGTTTGACATTTGGCGCATATACATTTACGATGGTATATCTGATCTGGTTGATGTCACAAACAAGGATATGGTATCTACCATATCCTTGTTTCAGCAGTTTCTGTCAGCAGTTTCTGAGTGGAGTTGAAATGAGACTGAGTCTTTAATAGCTGTTAGAACTCCATTCTTCTTTTGAGGGTTAGAGGCAAAGAACATATAAGGGAATTGTTTCAAGGAAAGGGTGGGTGGTTTTGTAGTAGCAAAATGCATTTCTTGAATGAGGAGCATGTCTGATCTAAGTGTACGGGCCTCTTTAGACAAGGATGGGAATTTGAAAGGCGAGTTTAGACCATGCACATAGAGGGATGTGAATTTAAGAGACCTCTAGGTATAATAAGGAGAGGTAATCTGGTAGGTGTGTAATGTTTTTTAGAGCTGGTGCAAATTTTGCAACTTTGGGGTAGTTCAAGTTTGATCTTAGGAAAGCTGGTTGGATCTGAGAGATGCAGGGGAAGGTCGTCTTGAATATGTGCTTATCACAGAGAACCGAGTCCATAAAGTGAATGTTTCCATCTCAAGCATTGTGATAATTGGGTTGAAGTAAGTGGGAAGGATAAATAGGGAGAAGGATTTAAGAAAGACTTGCGAAAAAGGCAAGGATCATGGGTAGCAATTCTTGCTACTATCAACAACAGGGGGGGAAATGTACCCATGTCATTAACGTAGTGACATGGAAACAATAGTGAACTCGAAACAATTGAACAAGGAGGCTGGATATCCCCAGCTAACAGTAGGGGTAGGATGAGGCATCTATTTTGTAGGTGTTGAGGTTTAGGACCATTCCGTCTCCATACATTGTGGTCGATGGGTCGGGGAGGAGTGATCTTCCGTAGGTATGATTCCCCAATCTTTGAGCAGGACTAGGCCTGATTTCAGACTTCTGACTGTGTGAGACTTGCCTTGTCTTTTGATCGTGATTTTGGTGGGGAAATCCCATTGATAAGCAATATTGTTATTGCAGGGGGCCTTTGTAATGGCGGATAGATTTTTCCTGTTTTGGAGTGTTGCCTTAGAGAGGTCCGCATATAATTTAATCCTGGTATATGGTTCAGGTAGTGTCGGATTATTTCTGGCCGCATGCATGGCTTTTTCTTTAGCATGATAAAAATGAATGTGTTCTAGGACATCTCTTGGTACAGTGGTTGGAAGGAAATCAGGCTTAGGTATTCTGTGAGCCCTGTCGATTGCTAGTTCCAGGTCAGTAAGCAATGGAATTGGTAGTTTCATAAGTTGCTGAATATACGGAACTAATGTGTCAGGAGTTACCGCCTCTGGAATGCCGCAAAATTTAAGGTTGTTTCATTTCGAATGGTTTTCTAAATCAGCAATTTTGAGACGCATTTGTTGTAGTTCTGTGTTGTGGTCGGTATGTGCGTCCACAATGTTATTGTGAGCTGAGCACATTTCACTTATTTTAGTTTCAACTTGTGCTATTCTTATGTCATGTTCTTGTACAGCTTGTTTGATAGGAGACAGGGCTGTGAACATATCAGAGTGCAGGGTTTGCCTCAGGGATATCAACATGTTTTTCATTGCCAGTTCAGTGAATGGTTGATCAGATGCAGGCAAGGATTCAGTAGCTGAGATTGTCAAGAATGCAGGCGTGGGAGGGGAGAGAGAAGAGCTTGTGGTTGTATTTTTATCCGGGCCTTCTATGCGGGGCTTGGATTTCAGTGGGCTGCGTTGGGGGGTAGAGGGGGAGAGGACTCACCAGGGTTGCCCTCATACAGAGGGAATGCTGTCCCCGGATCGTGTCTCCGTCTGCCTGTGGAGGCTGCAGCATGCTCCGTGTCAGGCCGGCGCCATCTTGGCTGGTATCAGGGCCATATGCAGGGAAGAAGTCTGTCAGTTTCTGCAGGCGATCTGGGTTCTTCTTGCAGCGGGACATGATCAGAGGAGAGTGGCTTGTGTTTGTCACTAATTCCCGTGTAGATGCTGTCTAGAGCGTCGCTGGATTGCCGGTTTATAGCTGGGGATGTGGAGAGCCTCACAGAAGAGCGGCCATCAGTCTCGCCTGCTGCACACGCCCCCAAGGGCAATCTTTTCTGAGCAGCATGAGTACTACATACCTGAGAGAGGAACACCTAATTAAAGAGGTTGTAAACCCTCAAGGTTTTTCACCTTAATGCAATGCATTAAGGTGAAAACCCTTCTGTACTACAGCAGCCCCCCTGAGCCCCTCTATTACTTACCTGAGCCCAATTGTTCCAGTGGCGGGGACGAGCAAACCCACTCCAGCCAATGTCTCAGGTCCTCATTGGATAGATTGATAGCAGCAGGAGCCATTAGCTCCTGCTGCTGTCAATCAAATCCAATGACGTGAGAGCCGGGGGACAGAGTCGAGTCCCGCTGTCTGTGTCAATGGATGCAGCAGCAGAACACTGGAGCAGGCCCTCACGTGTGCCCCGAAGCAGAGCGGCTCTCCAACGTGGCACTCGAAAAGAGGAGGAGCCAGGAGCGCCGCTGAGGGATTCCAAAAGAGGAGGATCGGGTCACTCTGTGCAAAACCAACTGCACAGAGGAGGTAAGTATGACATTTGTTTTTCGTTTGTTCTTTACATATCCTTTAACCATGTGCTTCAACTTTGGCAACTCTGGTAGAGCACAGGAGGCACAGCTGACAGCAGTTATTCCTTCTGGGATAAATGTTTTCTGTTAATAAATAAAAGCTCATCATTTTAATCACCCCTGCCAAAATGTTGAAAAAAAAACCCATTTTTTTTTCTTAGTTTCTTTATATATTTAGGCCAAACTTTATTCTGCTACATTTTAGCTCCTTGACCTCCAGAAGGTTTTACCCCCTTCATGACCAGTGACCAGACCATCTTTTACTATTCAGCACTGTGCTATTTTAATTGGCAATTGTGCGATCATGCAACACTGTATGTTAATTAAATTTATATCATTTGAATCTGACAATGAGAGCTCCCCTCTACTCTTATCTGTCACGCTCAGAATTAGAAAAGCCTCCTCACGTGTTAATCTTTTTTTTGGACATGCTGTTCAGGTTCTGGTGATGCTGTACTGGTGTGACACTGATCAGAACACTGTTAATGGCTTGAATGCCTCTGCTGACTAGTGATCAGAACAGTATTGCTGACTCTGTTGACAATGACACTGGTGTGGCGAGGATTGGGACACTGGTGCTGAGGTATATTGGTCTGATGTCACTGCAATCAAGGACACTGGTTCTGGTGATGCTGGCCCTGGTGTGGTGGTGATAAGGTGCAATGTTACTGGCAGTACTAGTGACACTAAGACAGGTGTAACAGGTGACAGGTGGCTGGCTACACTGTTTATTCACACTACACAGAGGGCTAGTGATCAGGGATACTGTAAGCTGGCTGGCACTGGTGTTTTGTGTGTAAAAATGCTGTGTGACAGGATGATAACACTCATGGTACTTCTTTAATGTTTCTCTCTCCTTTCACAAAAGATCTCTGTGGGAGGAGAGAGAACCAATGTTTCCTCTTACTTTCTTTGTTTATACATGTGATTTCTGTGACTGGACACAGTGATCACATAGTACAGCAGCAATTTCTGGGGGACACAGTAATCCCAGGGGTTCCAGGTGCTCTCTCTAGGAGACGCACACAAGCCACTGATTGCCGAGGATGTAAAGATATGTCCACCTGCATTGATAAAGCCCTTGCCCAGCCATACATGTACATTGGCCAGACAGGAAGCAGTTAAACCATGTATAAATACCTGCTTAATTGAATCTAAACATTGATCGCTTCCCTGTACTTCAGTGACCAGTAATCACACACATCCTTACTTTAAAGTACTTGAAATCCAAAGTTCCCCCCAGTCTTTCTGAACTGGTGAACATGGTCAATTCTAACTACACATTTGAATGCCTCATAGCATTCAATACCCTGAAATATGTTGCATTTTCCCATTCTTGGTTTATCTGGATGAATAAAACCATCTTTCATTAGTATTATTGTTGCTTGTAACCTAGTGCTGACTCCTGAAAAAATTATGTCTCAGTGATGAATATCTGGATCTGTACAGTACCTTTTGTATAGAATCTCATTATGTTACCCTTTGCTATAAACAAATTTCAATAAAAACTTATTGTTAAAAAAATACCTGCTTAGTAGTATTTTTAAAAAAAAATATTTTCATTGGAACATATCCCACCTGGCAATGTCCCAGTCCCCCATGCCTTTTTACCAAAAGCTTGAAAACTGACCTTAATAGACAAGAATTACACGATTCAGCTCCCATAGACTTCATTGCGGTTTGAGCACTATGTTCTGGGTTTGCAAATGTTTTCAAGTGTTCAGCGAACACCCAGTAAACCAAACTTGGCTATGAACAATTATTGCTGACAATGCATTTAGCAGTTACAGGTGGACAGGTACACAATGTACAAAAAAAAAAAAAGTGGAATATGATCAGTTTACAGATCATTCCTCCTTTTTTTTTCTTTACCAAACCCAACCAAAACATTTTTGGTCATTGATTAAGCTCATTTAAAACATTGAACAATTGATTCTTCCTGCACATGCAAGACCACGATCCTTTTATCCTTCCTTTGGATTCAATAGGAATTCAAGATTTAGGCAGGATTCACTATATTTATGACCAATGTTAAAGCCAAGGGCATTCGTTTGCGTATCTTTCATTTTTACAACTGATGCCCTTGATTCTCTTGGTCTACACAGAAACAACTTTCTGCATAAGGTCAGCATGAAATTGATTTCTGAAAGATTATTATGTAATTTCTTCTATTATTAATAAATAAATAAACAAAGGTTGTTAATTCTCATTAATGTAAGGACAGTACTTACACACAATAGGAAAGGCATAACACAATATAATATTGTTTAATGAATTTTAATTTTTCATCAAGAGTGTAGTATGCTCACACTTTTACTCCTCTGCATTGACATTGTCAATATGTTAATGTATATCTGCATTTCATGATTATTTCATAAAGTGTGAAGGTTATTGTGCTGGATTGTGTTCAACAAACACCTTTCAGTGATTCTGTTTATTTATTCTTATAAGTGATTGCATTTCTGCACAATACAATGTAATATTTGAATTTAACAAACATGTGTCTTCAAATAATCAGCAAAGAACTTTAAAGATCTTGCTTTTTCCAAAAAAAAAATCCAAAACCTCTAAAAACACCAAAACTTGATTTTCCTAATCCTTACATATTATAAATACAAGGAAAACAAGGGGTGTTTATCTAGTATTCTTGAAGCAAGTTGTAACATCTGTTTGCCTAAGAGCGCTTTTGACATATAGCCTGACATTTCCTATTTTATGCAGGCACTGGATTAGCATTAGGATGCAGCAACGGTTTGCACAAAATCTTGCTGATTAACAGTGTCCAGAAAATTATATATGATGATCCAACAATATGTTCAAAAGGAGGCCACTATGTTGTTAAATGTCTACTGATCAGAGGCCTTTACTTATGGAAACTGCATCCTACAGCCTACTCTGAGAATCCATATTTCTTATAACAAAGCCCTTTAGTGCTGTCTATGTGAAACCTCAGACAACTTACTTACTACCCTGTTCCAAAAACGAAGACACTTGCAGACTAATCAACTTACATTAAATTTAACAACTAGAGTTGAGCGAACCCGGACTGTAAAGTTCGGGTCCGTACCGAACTTTGGGGTGTCCGGGACCCGGACCCGGACCCGGACTTTTCAAAAAAAGTCCGGGTTCGGGTCCGGTGTTCTGGTAATTTTAATGAAAAATCTTAAAAATGCTGTAAAAAAGCCCAGAAAGGTCCTAGAGGTCTGCAAAAGGAGGGAAAATGTGGGTAAGGGTGGGACAAGTGCCCTACAAAGAAATGGGGACAGGGAAATAACTTTAAATATTTTTAAAAAAATAAAAACATAAAAATGCAAAAATGGAGATCATCTTCAAAATGGGTCTGAAAAGTATTAATTAACATTAGAGGCCATAGAACTGTTCTAAAATCATCTTCAAACTATGTCCAAAAAGTATAAATAAGCCCGGAGTAACCATATCACTGTTCTGCAAAATGTGTGTATCACTTTAAATCAAACCGTCAATCATTCAACATCTTTTATTCACACTTCTTTTTAAAATGTGTGTATCACTTTAAATGAAACCGTCAAACATTGAACATCTCTTCTGCACAATTATTTCAAGTGTGTGTGTCACTTTAAATCAAACCATCAATCATTCAACATCTTTTATTGACACTTCTTTTTAAAATGTGTGTATCACTTTAAATCAAACTGTCAAACA
>BLSH010532494.1:146072-158331 GCA_018402905.1 Glandirana rugosa
ATCGTAACGTAATTTTTATGTGTCCTACATTCTTCGGAAATAAAGTAAACATGTATGTATGTAAAGGGGAAACAATATTTATCTGGATTACCGTCTATTTTACACAACGAACAGATGTCATTAGTAAATAAGTTTTGATGGTGACAAATTTGATCTTTTACATAAAAAATGAACAAACAGGAACTTTATGTCATATATCTTTAATATGTGTCAACACCCTCGAGTCCACCGAGTATTTTGTATATCAAAAATATCATGGTCATGGGTTGGTAACGTTTTATCCGCAACAATTATCTCAGTCCGGGACAAAGTTCGGGTTCTGTCCGGACCCGAACCCGGACTTTGTCCCGAAGTTCGGCCGAACCAGCAGAACCCGGACTTCTAGAAGTTCGCTCAACTCTATTAACAACGCCTATTTTGCAATGGTTGGGTACTGGTACTATAAAAACTATATGTTTTATGAGCCACCTGAGCTCCCACAACTGTGTATAATTTCTATATACTGTATTTCAAGGACAAACAAGTAAAAAATACATTTTCTAGTTTAAACAGTGGTAGTTTTGAATAAATGATTACTGTAGACAAGCAACACATTTTATCTGCCATTAGGTCTATTTATAACAAAGGGGAAATGTATGTATGTACAAATGAAATAAAGGCTTCTTACATCCTGTGTATTTTTAATGCAATGCTAATATCAAAGAGCACATTAAAATGGAGTTTCTTTTGCATACGAACAGTAAAATAAAAAAAATATCAATAAAATGGCTAAGCGAAGAAATACTAAGATCAGTTCTTTGGGTTTAGCTAAGCACTTCAATAATACCAGCTTTTTATTTTAAAAACAAATTTACCACATGATCTGCTCATAAGACCTACAACAAAATACAATATTGTTACAATGTATTTATGAATAAAGACTGTAAGTTCTGATTCACACAAGGGCGGTTTCAAAGTTGCCCGATTCTCATCCGACTTGGAAGCTGCCCCGTACAGCGCGACTTCAGCGTGGCTTGCAAATGACTTCTGTATAGAAGTCAATGCAAGTCACTCTGAAGTCACCCAAAAGTAGTACAGGAACCATTTTCTAAGTCAGAGCGATTTGAGTCTCTACTATTAGAACGGTTCCATTGGAGTGCCACTTGTTAGGCGACTAGGTCGCTTGACAAGTCGCCCCTGTGTGAACCGGCACTAACAGCCAATGCACTTTACATTCACCTAGTAGTCACTGTTAGCATACCCACAGCTTAGAATCAAACTGACAGTTGATTCCCAGTGAATACACCCAGTGGAGCAGCCATTTTATACACCCAAGGGTTTGGATTTACTAAAGACAAATAGACTGTGCACTTTGTAAATGCAGTCACACTCTGCAAGTGGAGTTGCTCCAGAGCTTAGTAAATGGGATGACTACCATCATCCAATCATGTGCAAGCAAAAATGCATTTTTTTTTATTTTCCTTGCTTGTGATTGGGTATTTTTTGAAAAGTGAAGACTTACCTCATTTACTAAGCTCTGGAGCAACTGCACTTGCAGAGTGCACAGTCTATTTGCCTTTAATAAATCAGCCCCAACTGTCTCCTTGACCTTTCTAACATAAACTGCCTCTTTGTCATCATTAGGGTAAAGCTACCTATGTTCTGGGATAGTATCTCAGCAGTCATTCAGGTCTTTATGGTCCACTCTACTGCTTTTCCCAAAGTTGAAACCCACATGACGACATAATGACTTCATGGCAAAATCTGTCAGATCAACCCTAAAGTCTACAAATGTATAAAAAGTGGTGTAAAGTGTCCTAGCTCAGAACAGTCAGATATTTTTTAATCAGTTTATCAGTATTTAATCAGTGCGATATTGGGGCGGACATGTCTGACATTTTTGACACTTTTTTTGGGACCAATGACATTTATACAGCGATCAGAAATTTAAATGTCCACTGATTACTGTATAAATGTAATTGGCAGTGAAGGGGTTAACCTGCAGGGGGAGATCTAGGGGTTAACTGTGTTCCCTGGGTGTGTTCTTACTGTGGGGGGGGTTGGGCTACCGTGGGCATGAGAGATCTAATTGATCCCAGTGACAGGGATCAGTAGATCTCCCATGCCTGCACTGTCAGAATGGGGAACCGCCGTGTTTACATCGGCGGTTCCCCGCTCTTTGCCTGTGGCCGCTCATCGCGGCTCACCGGCGGACATCGGGTCCGCCCGAGCCGCGGTCACACTCCTCAGGAGGCCGTTTGCAGATCGCCGTCTTTTTACGGCAATTCACGTACAGCAGCCCGACGGCTGCCGTGAAAACACGGCAGGCGGTCGGGAAGTGGTTAAATACTCAATATGGTTCTAAACTCATTTTATTTTAACGTTATATTATATGGTGTCTTAAAAATCCCCCAAAGAACCTTTTGATATACCTTGAAATTGAATGCTAACACCACTGTGTTAGAAATGATTGTATACATTCTGATCCTATTTTTATTTTATATACCGGTCGGTATACAATTGCCTTATTTTGCACAAGACTTGAAATATGGAGGGTACGTGATATATTAATAACAATATAAGTTACTACTCTTGGCCCTGGTGGACAGGTAAAGGGGTTTATTTACCTCCTTTAACTCCTTACCCTTTTACCCTAACTTGCACTTTCTTCTTAATCTAGTTCTAGGCAACCTCCTCAAACTTAGTAGGAGCTAAAAACAAATCCTAAGGGTCTACTATCATCTTATGACCAGGCTTGCCATCATCCAATAACCCAATTTAGTCTTACATTTTGGGGGGGAGGGCAACTCTAACCCAATGTCAGGGAGTGAGATTCTGAGATATAGCCATACTCCAGTTCCCACAAAGTTTTTTTAAAGAATTTAGGTCATCATTCATTTTTTGCATATTTGAAATGTCTGACACTTTCCCTCTGACGAAGCATGCAAAATACTCTCACACTATAGAAGCTTATAATACCATTTAATGTTACAAAAAATGGGAGTTAATTTTCTAAAGAAGCAGATACCATTAACATTAATTGTAAATCTAATTTACTGGAGAAAGAACAAGAATCAACTTTAGATGATCTATATAGCAGGCAAGAATTTTAGCGTATAATACAGAATTAATCTAATCGCCAGGAACACTGACGCCAATAGGCGCCAACCCAGAATTTCCACCGGGCATGAAAACACGACTAAAGTGGAGAGAAAGTGGGGCGCGGCTAGCAGCGGACATGTAAGCAGCTCGTCGGCTGAGCTCCTCCAGCACCGTTAGCTCCTGACACCGATCCTGCATGCATCCTACCGAGTCTCTCACACCCAGTGAACGGATACATCCCGGACCACGCACAGACCCTGCCAGAATGGTGAAAATTGGCCCCCGCTGGGTCCCAATCGGCTGTGGAAGGATCGTCCTTACAGGCCGCACGGCTTGTCTCCGGCCTGTGGGAAGCCACATGGAGACAGACAGGCGATGACAGCAACGGGTGAGTCACGCATCCCAACTCCTAAAGCTAAAGCTAAGCAATCTGCAGTGAAGCTCAAGCCACCTACTATTATCCGGGAACATTTTACTGACGCTCCCCAGAGCTCCCATCCCTCGGACTGGGTGGCACCAGCAGACGCGGAGGAGTCTGATCCATGGGAGGACGCAGGGCCCTGGGAGCAGGACAAGGAGAGCAGGGACCTTTCTCAGATGTTTCTTACTGGGGGTGATGGTAACACAGAGGGCGGAGTGAGTGCGGAGACAATTGATGGACGCTATCCAGACCTGCCAATCTACTCTGGCAGCTCAAATTGACATAGTATATATGGATATATCTATTGTTAAACATGACATGCAAAAAATCCGCTCCAGAATCTCTACAGCGGAGCAACGTATTAGCAATACTGAGGACACTTTGCACCCTATGACCGCTGACCTCCTGTCCCATCAGCAGGACTTAAAGGTACACTCCGCCAAACTTGGGGACCTAGAGAACCGCCTATGCAGAAACAATCTGCACTTCATTGGCTTCCCCGAGGGAGCTGAAGGTAAGGACCCAGAACTTTTCCTTGAACAGTGGCTGAAATCGCCGGTGGGTTCGGATGCCCTCTCGCCCCTATTCGCTATTGAACGAGCTTATAGGGTTCCAATGCGACCTCCACCACCAGGGGGTCCTTTGCGACCCCTGCTGGCCAAGATACTGCATTTTAGAGATAAAGAGACTGTCCTGCGCACTGCACGTAATCTCCCGGAAATTTAATTTAACGGATCCAGGATCTCTTTTCCCGGACTATTCTGCCGCTACCTAAAAACAAAGGGCAGCATTCACCGCAGTGAAACAACATCTCCGTGACAGGCAGTTAAGCTATAGCATGCTCTATCCAGCTAAGCTGAGAGTGGTCAGTGATGGCAAAGTTAAATTTTTCCTGTCCCCTGCAGAGACCTCTGACTGGCTTGATAGCCTGGGAGGAAGATAACAATATCATGTTTATTCTAACGCAGTAGCCTGGGCACCCTTCACCTGACTGAGATCCTGGCCCAGATCATGGCCCACATTCAACCTGAACCTCCCATGCAGTAATAGAGGGGGGAACGGCTTCAAGACTGCAGATATCACAGGTGTTTAAAAAGTGTCTACCTTAGCTGTGTGAACGAACTGATCCCTTTTGTCATACCTTGGGAAGACCCTCAGGATTTTCGAATATGTTTGATCCTAGCATACTTAGTTACTATAGTAATGATCTAGTTTGACAGA
Organism: Glandirana rugosa; assembly: GCA_018402905.1. NCBI lineage: Eukaryota > Metazoa > Chordata > Amphibia > Anura > Ranidae > Glandirana > Glandirana rugosa. Next base: position 150,796 of record BLSH010532494.1, read on the forward strand.
CTACATCCTTGGTAACATCTTAGGGAATAGAATTTAACATACTCTGTTTAGGTGTCAACAGCGCTCATAGTGGACTGAAAGAGCATGCCCTTATGACCAGTTATGGTCACTAATTTTATTGCTGTTACGGTTAATGGGATAAGGCTTGTTGAAGTTGGGGCAATGAGCAGGGAGGAGAGGTGGGAAAGGGTGGGTTACGTTGTGGACAGGGTTACTGTTTGTGTTTTTTTTAATTGAATGGCTGTAGCTATCAACTGACAGAAAGGCACACCTGTAGCTACCTGATGCGTTGTATTGCACTGGTGGTGGTGCCTGATACACCCTGGGTCTATTGTACAATTTACATTCTTGCCTTCTCTCCAGCGATGTCTCTGCGCTCCCCCTAATGAGTCTCAAGTGGTTAACGTGGAATGTTAGGAGCCTAAATTCTAAGATCAAACGGTCCTTAATCTTTGTCTACCTTAAACGTACTAAAGCCCAAATTATCCTGCTTCAAGAGACTCATTTGGTTGGAGACAGGGTTATGGCGCTGAAAAGACCACAGGTGGCCCATGCACTTCATGCAACGTATACAAACTATCCTAGGGCCGTATCCATATTGATCCTCAAATCCCTCCCAATTCAAGTCTTGGGGGTTGGTACTGACCCTCAGGGGTGCTATGTTGCCCTAGTTTTCACATATCTGGAGACACTCTATACCATGGTGAATGTATATATTCCTCTGCCATTTGACCTACAGAAACTGAATAAATGTATGGCGGCTGTGCTTCCCATGGTACAGGGTCATCTCATTATAGGGGGGGGGACTTTAATGCGGTCATGGATCCAGAGCTGGATAGGCTCAGATGCAGCAGACCACAATCTCTCACTCTGCGGGAATGGGCATCGGCATACGAATTAACTGATGTGTGGCGGTGGAAATTCCCTGGGAGAAACGAGTTCTCGTGCTCCTCAGAGTCCTCAGGTCGCTCTCCTGACTAGATATGTTATTTCTGTCTGGAGATCTGTTGCCTAAGGTTGATGGGATAACTTACCTGCCCAGGGCGATCTCCGACCACTCCCCGCTGGAACTTTCTGTGAGTGTGACTCGGCCTGAGGGGGGACGGGTCTGGAGAATGAGTCCTTATTGGCTGGCAGGACCCATGGTTCTATATAAATGCATGGAAAATATTCCTAGATATTGGTTGGAAAATGAACAGGGTACGTCAGAACTTATTGCATGGGATTCATTCAAAGTAGTAATGAGAGGAACAGGAATCCCTCTTGGCAAGGGAACTGAGAAAGGTGGAGGATCCTTATGTTCAGGATCCTTCTTCCCCACGCTATCAGCAGCAGGAGGAGGCACGAAGGGCATACGAGCTAGCTCTGATGGCAAAAACTCAAAAAAGCCTTTTATACCAGCAACAGAGGATCTTTGATGCTGGGGATAAAAATGGAAAACTCCTGGCCTTCCTAGTCAAACGCACCCACAAACCTAATACTATATCTAACATTTATGATAACTCGAACTGCCGTGTTTACATCAGCGGTTCCCCGTTCTGGCTCTCTCACAAGCAATCGCGGGTCACCGGCAGACATCGAGCCTGCCCGACCTGCGGCCCCGCTCACGGAGATCCTGTCTTTATAAACGGTAATTTGTGGGAACGTGCCACTTTGCCGCCGTATATATACTATACGCAGTCGGCAAGTGGTTAAACACTTCAGCCCCAGAAGGATTTACCCACTTCCTGACAAGGCCATTTTTTGAAATACGGCACTGCGCCGCTTTAACTGACAATTGCGTGGTCGTGCGACACTGTACCCAAATTGATGTCCTTTTTTTCCCACAAATAGAGCTTTCTTTTGGTGGTATTTGATCACCCCTGTGGTTTTCATTTTCTGCGCTATAAACAAAAAAAGAGCATCAATTTTGAAAAAAAACAATGTTTTTTTGCTTTCTGCTATAAAGCATTTCCAAAAAAAGGTAAAAAAAACAAATGTATTCATTAGTTTAGGCCGATGTGTATTCTGCTACATATTTTTGGTAAAGAAAATCGCAATAAGCGTATATTGATTGATTTGCTTAAAAGTTATCGCGTCTACAAAATGGGGAATAGATTTATGGCATTTTTATTATAATTTTTTTTAACTAGTAATGATGAGCAAGACTGCGACATTGCGGTGGACAGATTGGACACTTTTTTGGGAACCAGTGACATTATTACAGTAATCAGTGCTAAAAATATGCAGTTATTTTACTAATGACACTGGCAGAGAAGGGGCTAACATCAGGTGTGATAAAAGGGTTAAGTGTGTTTCCTGTTTGTGTTTTCTAACTGTATGGAGGACTGTGTGACTGGGGAAACACACAGATCCATCTACCTGCATAGTAGAAAGACAGGATCTGTGTGATCTCCCCTGTCAGAACGGAGATCTGCCTTGTTTACACAGGCAGATTCCCATTCTGTCAATGTGGGGAACAATCGCTGATTGGCTCCCCCGCTGGCCAACGGGAGCGCACGCGCCCGCAAAGCAATTTCACGAGCCGACGTACACCTATGGCAAATTGCGGGATTGAGCCACCTTGCCACAGTATAAGTGCAGGTCATTAAGTGGTTAAACTAGCATACTCTGTCTGACTTCATTGATTTGTTTTTGTAATTTAATGGTTATATAATGTATTCTATTTTATTTTATTTATTTACGTTTTCTGTTGCTTTGTTGTTATCTTTGTGAGGTGACCTTGGGTGTTCTGAAAGGTGCCTATAAATAAAATGTATTATTAGTATTATTATTACCTTTTTCTGTTCTACAAAAAATAGTCTCATTATGTCTATTCCAGATTTTTTTGTTTGGAATGGGATGGTCTGCTTTCATTATAATCACTTAAACACATCTCAGTGTTCTAATCAAGTAAGCTGCAGTGCTAGCATCTCTTTGGTCAGGTGTTAGTGAGTAAATCACCAAAAATGAAACTCCTGTTGCAGGGGATAAACCAATGGCCTCCAGCTTGCTATACAGTGGTTAATAATTCCATTATAATTCTTAATAATAGTAAAATACAAAATTGCCTATATATCAATTATACAGTATATATACTATATTATTGTTTAACAAATGTGGAGTTTTTTTAAGAAAGTGAATGCTCACTTTGAAAACCCAGTTAGTGCAAGGAAACTTCAAAAACAAGATTTCGCCTTACACATGATTGGATGATTGAATACAACTGCACTAAGTCCTAAGCTAGGTGAGCATTCTCTACTCATATCAAGCCCATGGTGTGGAATACTGTTTAGTAAATCTGGCCCCCCAAAAATACTTAAAACAGCAATTCATTTAAAATGCTTCCCTTTAATATGTCACAGGAGGAACTTTCAATCTCATGTTCATAGTGTATAAGCCAGATGTGTTTCTACAGCCTAATTAGGAAGAAACAGAAATCATGTCCCCCAGCTGTGCAATAATCTTAGTGAGCACTGCAAATATATATTTATGGCAAAAAGCGTTATTGGTAAATTAGACCTTATTTGAAAGCAGGTTTTATTTTCCCTTGAATTTATATAAATGTCTAGCACTCCATAAGTGAATAAGCCATTCTGTGAAGAGAATATGATTTACTTATTTGGGTAAATTATCTTGAAAAAAAGGATCCTGAATTACTTAATAAAGCTTTAACTGTCAGACTAGATATCACGCTTCATTTTCTTGTGAACAGTCTCCTATACCCTGGAGTCTGTCTCAGAGGAATATCCATAGCAACCAATCAGATTCCGGCTGTAATATTTCTGCAGCAGGTTAGAGCATGGCAAAAAGAATTTGGCTGACTGCAATAAGTAACAAGAAAACACTTCCCTATATGGAAGCATACAGTTGTAAGTGTCATTTGTGCAAAACATTTTTTTATTATGAACAAATTGTCACTGGCTACACCTAGGGGCATTGCTAGGATCCTAATATTGCTGGATCATAACATACTAAAATATAAAAAGATATGTTTTCTATTCCCTGTGTAATCCATTTTAATTTCCTTCTACCTTTCATGTTGCTTTTTCACCCTCCCTGTTGCTGGCCCTAGAATCTGAAACATTAGTGCCATGGCCCTTTGATGACATTGGTCTTAAGTCACAGAAGCAGGCCAGTTAAAAGAATATCCCAAGGTACCCTAGAAGTTGACTGTTTGCAACACATTTTTTATTTTGTATTTCTAATTAATCCATACAGAAGTAAAGCTGGATGCACATTATACAATTTTTGTTGTTCAATTTTTAAATTTACCTTCAACTATGTAGTGCAAGGGCCTGCCTGATTGCATACAATTTGAAAGTGTTTAGGTTTGACCTCATATTATATGGTTTTGGTAAATCTAAACGAGAGTCATACAAGAAAATTGTATACAAAGCCAGCTTAGGTCGATGCTTGAAAATGCTTTTCAGGGGTAAAAAAAATACATATTCTTTGGATATTAATCTATTGTTCTAAAATAGTCAAACATGTAATATATATACTGTATATACAGGCAGGTCCATAAATATATACACACCACCACAATGGATTTGAAATGAAATGAACAAGATGTGCTTTAACTGCAGACTTTCAGCTTTAATTTGAGGGTATCTACATCCAAATCAGGTGAACGGTGTAGGAATTACAACAGTTTGTATATGTGCCTCCCACTTTTTAAGGGGCCAAACGTAATGGGACAATTGGCTGCTCAGCTGTTCCATGGCCAGGTGTGTGTTATTCCCTCATTATCACATTTACAAGGAGCAGATAAAAGGTCCGAAATTCATTTCAAGTGTGCTATTTGCATTTGGAATCTGTTGCTGTCAACTCTCAAAATGAGATCCAAAGAGCTGTCACTATCACTGAAGCAAGCCATCATTAAGCTGTAAAAACACACAACAAACCCATCAGAGAGATAGCAAAAACATTAGGTGTGGCCAAATCAACTGTTTGGAACATTCTAAAAAAGAAAGAACGCACCGGTGAGGTCAGCAACACCAAAAGACCCGGAAGACCTCATAAAACAACTGTGGTGGATGACCGAAGAATTCTTTCCCTGGTGAAGAAACACCTTTCACAAAAGTTGGCCAGATCAAGAACACTCTCCAGGGGGTAGGTGTATGTGTGTCAAAGTCAACAATCAAGAGAAGACTTCACCAGAGTGAATACAGAGGGTTCACCACAAGATGTAAACCATTGGTGAGCCTCAAAAACAGGAAGGCCAGATTAGAGTTTGCCAAACAACATCTAAAAAAGATTTCCACAGTTCTGGAACAACATCCTATGGACAGATGAGACCAAGATCAACTTGTACCAGAGTGATGGGAAGAGAAGAGTATGGAGAAGGAAAGCAACTGCTCATGATCCAAAGCATACCACCTCATCAGTGAAGCATGGTGGTGGTAGTGTCATGGCGTGGGCATGTATGGCTGCCAATGGAACTGGTTCTCTTGTATTTATTGATGATGTGACTGCTGACAAAAGCAGCAGGATGAATTCTGAAGTGTTTCAGGCAATTTTATCTGCTCATATTCAGCCAAATGCTTTAGAACTCATTGGACGGCGCTTCACAGTCCAGATGGACAATGACCCGCAGCATACTGCGAAAGCAACCAAAGAGTTTTTTTAAGGGAAAGAAGTGGAATGTTATGCAATGGCCAAGTCAATCACCTGACCTGAATCCGATTGAGCATGCATTTCACTTGCTATAGACAAATTTAAAGGGGAAATGCCCCAAGAACAAGCAGGAACTGAAGACAGTTGCAGTAGAGGCCTGTCAGAGCATCACCAGGGATGAAACCCAGCGTTTGGTGATGTCTATGCATTCCAGACTTCAGGCTGTAATTGACTGCAAAAGATTTGCAACCAAGTATTAAAAAGTGAAAGTTTAATTTATGATTGTTAATCTGTCCCATTACTTTTGGTCCCTTAAAAAGTGGGAGGCACATATACAAACTGTTGTAATTCCTACAACTATTCAGAACAATACCGCGCTTCTGGAATTAAAATGTGTAACAGCTGCAACAAAAAATAGTGCGATATTCGACCAAAAAAATTGTGCTATAAGAAAAAATTGTTGCGCTAAAAACTTAGTGCTATGAAACAAATTCAATGTGTATAGCTCAAATAGTTATTAACATAAACATATTGTGCAAATTAATGCAAATAAAAATTGTGAACAGAATGAAATAAAGTCCAAAAATAAGATAAAAAATAGAGTCCCGTGGTGTGTGAAAAGTCAGCCGTGGTGAGGAAAAAATAAAACAGGGAATTGTCACATCCAAAACTTTCAATATAGTCCAGAGATAGATCACTCCAACTTCCACCACCATAGATCGTGCAAACACCTCCAGTGACAAGGTAAGGGTAAGTATAAACTCTTACCAGATGCAGAGACCCGCTATCGCTAGCTAAGGTCTAATCACACATGCAGATATAGCCCTCTGCAGGGACCAAAAGATAGCCGTTCAATCCTCAATTCTCCTAGGACACCGGGATATTTCTCCCACCGCATACACAGTAGAGCAGGAAGGTCAGGGTTAGGAACCTCAGCAAACTCTCATTCCATATGCCATAAAAAATATGAACTTCATAGCGTGATACTGTAGTAGCCCATGTGAAATTGTGTCCTGCTGTCCCCGGCAATAATGGTCTGAAATTCTGGAGGATCGTAATAAAACCTCCAGTGCAGGTTATAATTCACATCAGAATGTTTCTTAGATGTGTGTCTACCAGAAAGAATATCATATGGGCCTACAAGCTGAAGACCAAGGGCGTCCTTCAAAACATCGCGCCAGCTCGTCGTGACGTCATCCCCCACGGCTCCACCCGCTGCCTTGATCCGGGAAGCAAGCCAAGGGTCAACACTGGAGAGATCAGAGAAAGTCCAAGAGCCAAGCCGAGTCACAACAGGAGGAGATCAGGAACACAGGAACACACAGGTCAGGAACTCAGGAGAGCTGAAGACGATCCAGCAACTAAGGAGCATACTGAGCAGTCTTTTATAGTGCTCAAGGGAATCCTATTGGACGTTGCGTACCCGCCTATTGCGTCCGTACGTTCGTCGCTGTGTTCTGATGCGTGCGCGCATGCGCACTTGCGATCTTCTCCCGATCGTCCGTAATGGAGCGATCATTCGTGCCGGAACGTGCTGACGTGTATGGGCTGATATGCGTCGCCCATGACAGTGCCCCCCCCAAGGGGCAACCTCCGGGTGCCCATCCTAGCTGACTCCTCGGGATGGTCTCTGTGAAAGGCCTGAATTAGCCGTGGGGCGTGTATGTTCCCGGATGGTTCCCAAGAATTATCTTCCGGGGGGTATCCTTTCCATTTGATAAGGTATTGTATTTGTCTACCTCTTCTCCTACAGTCCAAAATCTTCTCGACCTCAAATTCCGGTTCTCCTTCGATCAGTACTGGTGGTGGAGGTTGTTCCTCCCTCCCCGAGAAAGGACTAGGAATCACCGGTTTTAACAGGGAGGCGTGAAAGACTGGATGGAACTTGTAGGAACTGGGTAGGGCAAGCTCAAAGGCCACTGGGTTAATTGCCCTTTT
>BLSH010532494.1:173407-185733 GCA_018402905.1 Glandirana rugosa
GCATGGCTTGAAAACCCACAGGCCCTGTGAAATCTCAAATTTCTGCTATCTGTCCTCAGAGCAACAGCACAGCAGTAATAATCTATCTCAGGATGCAGGATCAGATGTTGTTAAAATGTCTCTAATCTCTCCCTGACACCGTCAGCTCCCTCTCCCTACAGCTAACCGAAGAGCATGTGACTGCAGCATCAAGTGACTCCAGCTTATATAGAGGCTGGGTCACATGATGCACTGGCCAATCACAGCCATGCCATTAGTAGGCAGCTTGTTGATTGGCTGCCCTGCAGCTTCTCAACACGTGGAGTAAAATACCAGAACCCCGGACCCGAACCCGAACGTTTTTTGAAATGTCCGTGTTCGGGTCCCGGACACCCAAAAGTTCGGTACGGACCCGAACGTTACAGTTCGGGTTCGCTCAACACTAATCATAAGTGTAGTGGTCTCCCCGACCACCAGAGGCCTGATGGTGAGCCCCAGATCAGGGAGAGATGACATTCCTCCTCAGGGTGCAGGTTACTGGGCATAGTGCATGTAGTGCAAGAAGGAATGATGGGCGCCAATCACTTTTTTGCAAAAATGAACAAAAAGAGTTTTATTTCTCTTAACAGAAACAGGGGAGAGAGGGTTAGGGCACAGGACACCCTTAGGCAAATGCAACGGCAAATTGGCCGACTCTGCAGACAAAAATATAATTAGGCAGACAGCAATAGAGAAAAAGGGCCTTTAAGCTGAATGCAGCAATCTGTATCTTTGTAACAACTGCTGTTTCCTATAGCAATGCTTCACTCTCAATATCTCACTGTAGATCTGCACAGGTAACTCGCAGTATCCTCCTGTAGATATTCACTCACATCTCACAGTATCCCATTGTAGATCTTCACACTGAGCTCCCCATCTTTCCCTAGACTTCTGGGACTCCCAGCCACCTGCTGGATCCCCTGAGCTCTTCTCACGACTAACCACTGTATCCCTCAAGCTTCACCTACACTACCTGCTGGGTCCCTGGCTTGACTTGCAGCTACCGGCTGTACTTATCTTCAAGGTGCACCCACACCACCTGCTGGGTTCCTGGATGAGTCTTCTGAAGCTTTCCCACTCCTCCATCATCCCCAGCTAGTGAAGAGTCTGCTCTGGTACTTTTTCAAACCTCCATCGTTTCTACACCTGCCTCCTCAACTTGGTTAGGCCTCCGACTTGAGGCCTAACACAATGCTACTGCTCGGATTCCTGGATAGGCCTCAGACAGACCTAGCAGGTGCTCCAGGGGCAGCCCTCAGGCTTCTGGCCTAGCAACCCAGAGCGTTTCGACACATCCACCCAAGCAGCCGTTTGGGTGGAAAGGACACCTATCACCTGACTCCTTCCAAATGAATAGACTATCCCAGCATGCTCAGCAGCCGAAAGAAACTCCTGCTGATTGGCTGAGACAGCATAACCCAAATTCACTGTGATCCATCATCCTAATGTCAAAGGCAGCAGTGCCACCTATTGACAGAAGGGAGAGACTACACACCAGACCCAGGCTTAGGACAGAAATCAGTGGATCCTAACTACCAATTAGCCGGGCTAGCTACCACCTAGCACAGCTAAATTGGTTAGCAGCCCCGTTTAGGACCAGGATGCTACATAAGAATCTCACATTCTTGTCTGAGGCTAAACGCTTATCTCTCAGAAGAGTGCAGAGGGCTTTTTTCTGTCAAGCTTCAATTTCATAGTCTCATTGTTACCCAGTACTAAGAATGTGAGGGCTGACGCATTGTCGCGACAGTTTTTCTCCGCTTCCAAGATTGAGCCATGTCTGTTCCTGTAATACCTCCCGATCGCATTCTTGCTACTGTACACACCAGTCTCACCTCACCTTTGGGTGACAGAATTCTTGTCACTCAGATCCAGTCTCCTCCTGAGAAATCTGGTGACTGCTACTTTGTCCCTGAGAATCTCTGCACTGCTTTGCTCTAGACTTACCATTCTCCCAAGGCGGCTGGCCACCCAGGGAAGAATCAACTTATGTGGGCTATTTCTCAAAAATTCTAGAGACCTAGACTCCGCACTGATGTAACCACCTTAGCCGCAACCGCTTGTTCCGTGTGTGCACAGAGTAAGACACCATGACACCTTCCAGTGGGCCTCCTACAACCCATATGCAATGGAGAGAGGCCTACCCAAGGTTATCATCTCTGACAGGGGTAGCCAGTTTTTCTTTAGGTTTTGGTGAGTCTTTTGTGCACAGTTAGGAATTCAGCTTTGCTTCTCCTCTGCGTATCATCCCCAGTCCAATGGTACCGCAGAACGAGCCAACCAAGCCTTGGAGCAGTTTCTACACCGCTATATTTCTGTCCACCATAACAACTGGTCAGACCACCTACCTTGGGCGGAGTTTGCTCACAATGGTGCCATCAGTACCGCTTCCAGATTGTCTCAGTTTATGGTGAATTATGCTTCCCAACCATCCATGTTGCCTGACTCATTTGTTCCTCAAAGAATTCCACGATCTTCATTCCACTTGGATGCAGGTACAAGAGTCCTTGCAATGTGCCAGTGAGAGGTACGGACTCCATGCTGACAGCCTACCTGTGCCTTCCTACCAAGTTGGGGGGAGAGAGTCTGGCTGTCATATCGCAACCTCCAACTCTGTGTTCCCTCACTGAAACTGGCACCTTGGTTTATTGGGCCTTTCTGTATTCTCCGCAAGATCAACCCAGTGGTTTTACCCATTAGACCTTCCTCCTAATATGCATATTTCATATATATTTCATGTCTCCTTATTAAGACTTTTGGTGTGCAACCGCTTCACTACCTCGGTACCACGTCCTCACCCGGCTCAGGTTGAGAACCATGAGGAGTATGAGATACAATCAATCATTGACTCCCAGAGGTTCCATGTATGCATATTGTACCTGGTTCATTGGAAAGGGTACGGTTTGGAGGAGCTCTCCTGCATCTCATTCTTGGACGTTCATGCTCCTGTCCTCCCCCGTGCTTATCATAGACATTTTCCCCTCAAACCTGGTGGTCCTCCTAGGGGGAGGGGTCATTGAGGAGGGGGTACTGTCAGGGCTGGACTCAGCCCTCCCTTCTCAGAGATCAGGTTGCTCAGCTGTCGGTTAATTGCCAGTACTCATCGTTCCACAGTGGCTCACCTGGTGATCATTTCCTACTCATTAGCCAGTTCCGTCTGGCTATTTAAACTGTCTCGTTCATTTCTCCTGTGCCTTCGACTTGGCCAACAAATCTAGAGACTCTCTGTTGTGTTCCTGTTGAAGACTTGCCTGGCTAACGTCCCTTCTGGTTCCTGATCCTGTCTGCTGCCTCAGAGTACACTGATCTCTGGCTTCCTGATTTCCTGGCTTGTTCTGACTACCCGATTTGGCTAACGAACCTTGGATATGTTTTGACTACATTTACCAGTTGTACCATTTTTACCATTTTATTAAAATATGTGATTTTTTACTGCATTTTTTGCCATTCAAGAATTTGAGGGAGATTCACATGAAGTGGACCACGGCTGGTGTCAATGCTTAAAGGGCCAGCACACACAGACGTATCCAGGACATGGGCTACAACAGTTGCATTCCTTGTGTCAAGCCCCTACTGAACCAGAAACATCTTACCTGGGCTGAGGAGAAAAAGGACTGGACTGTTGCTCAGTGGGCCAAAGTCCTCTTTCGGATAAAAATACATTTTGCAATCTATTTGTAAATCAAGGTCCCAGAGTCAGGAGGAAGTGTGGAGAGGCACAGAATCCAAGTTGCATGATGTCCATTGAAAAGTTTCCACAGTCAGTGATAATTTGGGGAGCCATGTGATCTGCTGGTGTTGGTCCACTGTGTTTTATCAAGTCCAAAATCAGCGCAGCCTTCTAGCAGGAAATTCTAGAGTACTTTATGCTTCCCTCTGCTGACCAGCTTTATGGAGAAGCTGATTGAATTTTCCAGTAGGACTTGGCACCTGCCCACACTGCCAAAATTACCAATAACTGGTTTAATGATCATGGTATCACTTTGCTTAATTGGCCAGCAAACTTGCCTGACCTAAACTCCATAGAGAATCTGTGCGGTATTGTCAAGAAGAAGATGAGAGACACCAGATCTAACAATGCAGACAAGCTGAAGGCCGCTATCAAAGCAACCTGGGCTTCCATAACACCTCAGCAGTGCCACGGGCTGATTGCCTCCATGCCACGCCACATTGATGCAGTAATTAATGCAAAAGGAGCCCCGACTAAGTATTGAGTACATATTATACTGTACATGGACATACTTTTCAGTAAGCCAACATTTCTGTATTAAAAATCCTTTTTATAATTGGTCTTCTGTAATAATCTAATTTTCTCAGATTCCGAAATTGTTTTTCTGTTTTTTTTCAATTTTAAGCATAACAAGGATGGTACATACCACAGGGATAATGTGTGACAGGTATAGCGTACAATATATTGCAAGTCAAACTTTTTTAATAGGCATTAATTCAAGAGTCAGGAATATATTTATTGGACCAAATAGACCACACTTTATCGAATTTGGGACCCTTTAGTGCGTTGACTGCTAGTAGTCGTCTGTATGTATAATTAAGGTTAACCAGGCTAATTAATTCAGATGTATTCTGTAACTCTAGGGATTTCCACTTTTTAACAATGGCATTCCTGGCTGCTAGGAGGATGTGGGTTACCACTGGCCTGGTGTGAGTTGGAAAGTTTTCTATCCCCAGATTAAGAATACCTTTGTTTGGGGGGTGATAATTCCTGTAATGGATGAGATAAGACTGAATATTTGATTCCAGAAACTGGTGAGGTTTGGACAGTCCCAGAGGATATGTGGCAGGTTCCCAATTCTGCCGCAATTGAGCCAGCATTGTGGGGACAGGTTTGGGGAGAAATTTGCTAATTTGAGGGGAGTGTAGTACCACCTCTGTGATATTTTCACCATCATTTGCCAGTGGTTAGTACAATGCGAAAGTTTGTAAGTTGACTGGAAGGCTGCTATCCATTGGTTAGGAGTATAAGATTTATTTAGGTCTCTTTCCCATTTTTGTATGGACGAGTATTTGCTAAATTAAAATTTGTCCATTATCAGGATGTAAAACATGGAGGTCCCTTTTTGTGGGGCATTTTGTGATGTAAGGAAATTCCAGGCCTTATTGGGGACTTTTAGAGTGGGCAATGGGCGTTTTAATAGAAAATGGCGAATACGGAAGAATGTGTAGTAGGTGTGGGCTGGGAGATTGTATTCGACTTTTAAAGATTCCCATGATTTTAAGTTGTTGCCTTTGTAGAAGTTTTGTACCTTTGTTAGTCCGAGTGATATAATAGGAGTTGTGTTTAAGAAGGGGATCATAGCTTCTAAGGTTTGGGTTTGGAGGATGGGTAGGTTAACTTGTGTACAGTCATTAGGAATGCTAAGTAAGTGCCTCCATGACCTCAGTGTAACTGCTAAAGTGTGGGGTAATTTGGAGAGGTCCCATGGTTTCCAGGTATCAAATATCAGTAGATATATGAGATCCTGTGTGGGGGATAGGGACTTTTAAATACTTAGACACAGCGGATCTTCTTTATCATTGAACCATTGTTTAAGTTGGGCCAATTTTGTTGCCCAGTAATAGTCTTGGATGTTCACCATTCCCATACCTCCTACTGACTTATGTTTAATTAGATTGGCCTGTGCGCATCTTGGTTTTTTGCCATTCCTGATGAAGGAACGTAGGAGGCTCAAGATAGTTGTTAGGTAGGATGTTGGGATGGAAATGGGAAGTGCCCTGAAGATATATAGGATCTGGGGTAATATGACCATTTTATAGTCTGCTAGTTTCCCCACCCAAGATAGATCGCACTGTTGCTGGAATTGGGGTTTAATTTTGGTAATAAGGGATTGGAGATTAACTTGAACAAGGCATGTTGCTGTAGTTGTAAGGGTGATTCCCAGATACGGGATGCCCTGGGAGTTCCATGTGAAGGGTAGAAGTTTTTGTAAAGATTGTTTAGTTTTGAGGAGTACATTTAATTCAAGTACTAAAGATTTAGAGAAATTTACTTTATAATATGAGATATTGCCAAATTGTATAAGAATCTTGTGGGCTTGTGGGAGAGATGACCGTGGATTAGTTAACAGAAGGATAACATCGTCCACAAACAGGTTAATGATGTGTTGTTTGTAGTTGAATTGGAATCCTGTTATGAGGGGGTTCCATCATAAGTTTGAAAACGGTGGGCAATAATGGACAGCCCTGGCAGGTGCCGTTTGATATCGGGAATGTTTTAGATAGGAGGCCTCATGTGAAGACTTGGGCGGAGGGGTGGGAATATAGGGCCAGGATTGCTTGTAATATGGGTCCTTGAAATCCAAATTTGTGTAACACTAAAGACATATACTGCCAGTGGACTTTACCGAACGCCTTCTCCGCATCAATAGACAGTAGCAGAGAAGGCGTTTGCGTCGATTCTGCATGTTGTATGAAATTTAGAACTTACAAACCCCGTCTGGTCACTTTGTATTAGGCATGGTATAATACCAGCTAGGCGAAGTGTTAGGATTTTGGCATTGATCTTTAAGTCCGTGTTCAGTAGTGAGATAGGTCTAAAATTGGCTGGTGTAGTGGGATCTTTCCGGTTTGGGCAAAGTCACTTTTAGCATCCCTTGGGGGAAGGAGGATGTTTGTGCTGCTTTAGTGAATATGTTGGTTAGGTGTGGAGCCAATTTTGTACTGAATAATTTGTAATATTCGTTTGGCAGGCTGTCAGGGCCTGGTGACTTTCCATTAGGCAAAGATGCTACAATTTTGTTCATTTCACTGATGTTGAATGGGGAGTTTAGGAATAATATTTGAGATTCTGATATTTTTGGGAGATTGATTTTTTTGTAGGAATGCAAGGATGCTATCTGTTGTGGGTTGTGGGGTGTTCGTGTCTTCTTTAAGATTATACAGAGAACTATAATAGTCTGCGAATTGATCAGCAATTTCCTGAGGGTTGATGATCTTGTGGTGAAGAGTGGGGTGTAGCAGGTGGAATATTCTTGTTTTGGATTGTACTGCTTTGGCCCTACGGGCTAGGAGTTTCCCTGCTTGGTTAGCATTGGCATATGAGGTCAATTTCAAATGTTTTAAGTAATTGTCGTATTGTTGTGACAACAGGTTTCTCAGCTCTTCCCTCAGTATACGAAGAGAATCAGAAATATTTTGGAGATGGTTGGGATTTGTTTGTAAGTTCAAGATTGTGTATTTCATCAGTTATTTTAGTAAAGCGTGAATTGTAGCATCTTTTGGCTCTAGCACTTTGTTGAATTAGTATGCCTGTGATGAAAGTCTTATGGGCGTTCCAGAGTGTATAGGTATCTTCAACTGATCCAGAATTAGGGGTGAAGAAGTCTTTTAGGTGTTGGGCAATAATTTGTGAACTTTGGGTGTCTTGTATTATTCTAGTATTACAGTGGCAGACAGGGGTTGAGGAGGAGACATCCTGATCCTCAATAACAATGGATATAGCAGCAAGGTCTGACCATGTGATATCATATATCATATATTATCTGGGGGAGAGGTAGGAGTAGTCCCTCTCATTTGCATGCTGACACCTCCAGACACCGTACAAGTCCTTAGAGTGAAGTAATTCTCTCAAAGTGGGTTTGCGATGGGAGTTCCCGGATGAAGTATCTAAGCAGGGGTCTGTTGTAGCATTAAAGTCTCTGCATAGTAAAAGATGTCCATATTTAAGTAGGGTGATCCGCTTGACTAGCCTGCGTAGGAACCTTAACCGGTGTTGGTTTGGGGCATATAAAGCCACTAGTGTGAAGGAATGGGCATTGATTTCACAAGCTATGATGATATAGCGGCCTTCTGAGTCTAAGTATGAGTTTTTAAGCTGAAAGACCAAAGTGTCCCGTGTGGTCAAAAGAACTCCTCTTTTTTTCTCAGTGGTGCAGGAAAGAAAAATACGTGGATAGTTTTTATGAGCACATTTAGGGGTCTTTGATGCTAGGAAGTGGGTTGCCTGTATGCTTAAAATATCTGCTTTTGTCTCTTGACCGGATGGTTCAGACCTTTGGCATTCAAGGATACACATTTAATTGTCATTGTGTGTTATTGGTTAGATGTGTGAAGGGGGGAGAATGCACTTACTGTAGCGGTTGTGTAGATGGTTTGATCTTTAGTTCCGACTGTGAGGAGTTGACGTTGTGTTTCAGCTCAGTGTAGAATGAGTCCAGTTGAATTTTGCAGTATCGGCATTGCTAGAAGACATGTCGTAGACATCTCCAGTGGTTGATGGTGTACCATATGAACAGAGAACAAGATTAAATATAACAAACCGTAGATAGAGCAAACCAAATAAAAGAGTAAGAAAAAAACATGTTAGGATTTGTGGTCACATAACTATGTGAGTAAACCTTGGGGGGGAGGTAGGATAACACGTCCATGCTTAACCATAGTCGGGGGGATATGTTTTTGCATTGTTAGTTTAAGGATTGTTGGTAGCTCCAGTCGCATTCTTGTTCTTTTTAGAGGATTTTTTGTGGGAGATCACTTGCCATTCCTGGTTCGTGACCTGTGGTGTGCTAGGTAGGCTGGGTTTCGGGTGGTGGATCATGTATGATGCCCCATTGTCGAAGGGCCATCAAACCTTCCTCTAGAGAGGATACTGTGTTGTTGGATCCATTGTGGGAGATGGACAACAGTGCTGGATATTTCCATTTATGCAGGATTTTATGGTTGTGTAGGGCTTTGGTAATTGTGGCTAGGTTGCGCCTACATTGGAGCATGTGTCTGGACAGGTCAGGGAGTAGCAGGATTGAGGCATATTGCTCCAGGCAGTTGTCAGCATTGCATAATGCTGCCAAGAGGAGTTCTTTAGAGTGATAAAAATGTAGTCTTAGGACAACATCTCTAGGCACATCATCTGGCAAAAAAGAGGGCTTGGGTACTCTATGAATTCTGTCCACTGTGAGCTCAAGTGATGACAGTGTTAGAATCATGGCAGAGAACAGATCCTGAGTGTATTGTTGTAGTTGAGACAGAGGTATTGTCTCAGGAATACCCCTTATTTTTAAGTTATTCCTCCTAGATCTGTCTTCTATATCTGCTAAGTTATCTTTTATCCATATTATGTCCTCTTTTTGGGCATTGTGGGCATCTACTAGCGTGTTGTGTGAGTATTCTCCCATGCTGTTTTCCACATGGTCCAGCCTGTTCCCCATGGCCTGCACTTCTGTTTGGCATTGTTTAACAGTATTCACACGGTCGTTGCGTACAGATGTTCTTAGGAACATTAGCATGTCCTTCAGGATGATATCAGACACTGGTTATCCTGATGTGGGGAACCCTGCAATGGGATCTGGTGTGGTGCTAGGCCGCGGATGGGTCTGGGAGTCACTCACCTCCATGCTTGGCTCCCAATGATTTTCTAGAGGAGAGGCCATCCATTGTTTGGCTTATGCTGGGATCCTTGTCGCGGGTGTGGAGGCAGCAGAGGATGAACCCGCTGGGTGGTAGGGTTCTAGACATTGCCTGTAAGAGGTTTTGGCTGCCTGTGTGTGGAGTTGAGGCCTGCCCGTGCAGCCACGAGTCTTGAGTGCCACCGCCATTTTGCTGTGGATTCTGCGACGTCACCGAAAAGAATCCCGTCAGCTTTTTAGGCTGGGGTAGTGGCTCTTTTCTTCTCCTCGTCATTGCTGGAGGCTGCGGGAGTCTCGCTGGGTCGATGGCGCTGATTTTCGGTCCAGTGGAGTTTCGATGGACACGAGATTCCCCGGCTGATCAGCGGAGCTCCTAGGCTAAGCGGCCATCACGGAGCTCGGTAGCCACGCCCCCCCCCCCCCCGAATTTGGGTTTTCACTAGCTGCAAGCCATAATCATCAAAATTAAAAGAAAGAAATGCTTGAAATATATCACTGTGTGTAATGAATCTATAATATATGAGTTTCACTTTTTAATTGAATTACTGAAATAAATTAAGTTTTTGATGATATTCTCATTTTTTGAGATGCACCTGTGTGTGTATATATATATATATATATATATATATAAATATATATATATATATATATATATATATATATAGTATCTCACAAAAATGAGTACACCCCTCACATTTTTGTAAATATTTTATTATATCTTTTCATGTCACAACACTTAAGAAATGACACTTTGCTACAATGTAAAGTAGTGAGTGTACAGCTTATATAACAGTGTAAATTTGCTGTCCCCACAAAATAACTCAAGTACATGACTGAGTAAACCCCTAAGTGAAAATATCCAAATTGGGCTCAACGTGTCAATATTTTGTGTGGCCACCATTATTTTCCATCACTGTCTTAATCCTCTTGGGAATGGAGTTCACCAGAGCTTCACAGGTTGCCACTGGAGTTCTCTTCCACTCCTCCATGAGGACATCATGGAGCTGGTGGATGTTAGAGACCTTGCACGCCAGAGTGTCATTTCTTTAGTGTTGTCACATGAAAAGATATAATAAAATATTTACAAAAATGTGAGGGGTGTACTCAATTTTGTGAGATACTGTATATTCAAATGTGTCATTACTGCTGAACCATGACCAGAGGTCAATGAAGCCTAGATATAAGCCAAAATTTAGCAGCTCAGTATATTTTGATTAACTCTAGAACTAAATTCCCAATCAATTTTTTTTCAAGGACATAAAAGGCTTTTATTTGGTACACTGTTTCAATAAGTCCCCTGTTAATTATATCTTGTTCTTTTTAAATAATATAATTGTACCTTACATTATACTAGATATAATATACTAGAGTTGATCGAACCCCCGGATGTTCGGGTTCGTTGGGTTCGGCCGAACTTCGGGAAAAAGTCTGGGTTCGGCACCAAACTCAACCCAAACTTTATTCCGGACCCCGAACCCCATTGAAGTCAATGGGGACCCGAACCTTTCAGCACAAAAATGGCTGTAACAAAGTCCTGGCAAGTGCTAGAGGACTGCAAAAGGAAGTAAAATGGGGGTAAGAGTAGGGCAAGTGCCCTACAAAAAATGGGGATAGGGAAAATAAAGTAAAATCAAATTAAAAAAAGGGAAGGGGGGATGGATGTGGAGTAGGAGCCTAGAGGTTGACTAGGCCGTGACCGTGGCCGTATAGGTGGAAGTGGTGGTGGTGGAGGAGTAGGCGGAGGTAGCCAACACTGTGTTTTGTTTTTTTTTTGTTTATAAATGGGGTAGCCCCCAAAATATTGAGGCATATTAAATAAAACAAGTATACTGATGGCTGTGTGAGTCCGGTCTAATAGTCTATTCTGCACAAGGTACAGACAAGTCTTGTGGGATCCATGCCTGGTTCATTTTAATAAACGTTAGCTTGTCCACGTTGGCTGTGGACAGGGGGCTGTGCTTGTCTGTGATAACGACCCTGCCGTGCTAAACACATGTTCAGACAATACACTGGCTGCAGGGCAGACTAGCACCTCCAAGGCATAAACGGCAAGCTCAGGCCATGTGGCCAATTTGGAGACCCAGAAGTTGGATGGGGCAGACCCATCAGTCAGTACGTGTAGGCGTGTGCACACATACTCTTGCACCATGTTGCTGAAATGCTGCCTCCTGCTAAGACGTTGTCTATCAGCTGGTGGTGCTGTTTGTTGTGGCGGGCTGCTGACAAAGCTTTGCCACATTTCGGCCATGCTAACCCTGCCTTCTGAGGTGCTGGCGGTGCCACAGCTGCGTTGGCGGCCTCTTCCTCCTCCTCCTCTGCCTTCGCCTTGTGCTTCCACTGAGCCCCCGGTGTCATTTGGGAATGCCCTCAGCAGCGCCTCTACCAGTGTGCGCTTGAAGTCGCGCATCTTCCTCTCACGCTCCAGTGAGGGAATTAAGGACGGCACGTTGTCCTTGTAATGGGGATCCAGCAGGGTGGCCACCCAGTAATCGGCACACGTTACAATGTGGGAAACTCGGCTGTCGTTATGCAGTCGTTGCAGCATGTAGTCGGCCATGTGTGCCAGGCTGCCCAGAGGCAAAGACAAGCTGTCCTCTGTGGGAGGTATATCATCTGTGTCCTCTGTATCCCCCCAGCCACGCTCGAGTGATGCCCACGAGCTGCGTTGGGTGCCACCCTGCTGCGATTCCTCCTCCTCCTCCTCATCTTCCTCGTCCTCCTTGTCCTCCAGAACTGTGCCCTGGCTTGAATATTTTTGACCTGGCCTATGCAGGTGCAGGAACCCACCCTCCGAGCCACTTGCGAATGACTGGCCTGATAACCGTGGAAATTACCCTTCTTCCTCCTCCTCATCCTCCTGTGCCACATCCTCTTCCATCATGGCCCAAAGTGTTTTTTCAAGGAGACATAGAAGTGGGATAGTAACGCTGAGAACAGCATCATCGGCACTGG
>BLSH010532494.1:190481-201237 GCA_018402905.1 Glandirana rugosa
CGACATTCCCTGTCTAATAACAAGTTTTTAGTAGCGGATGAGGATATCCCGGTCCAAGGTCGACAACCCCTAACAGCAACAGCTGGAACCTGGCCCTATAGGAGTAGGCGATGATTTTTGAACAATAATCTGTCCCTTACAGCAACAGCTGGAACCTGGCCCTATAGGAGTAGGCAATTGTTTTTTAACAATAATCTGTCCCTTACAGCAACAGCTGGAACCTGGCCCTATAGGAGTAGGCAATGATGTTTGAAAAATAATCTGTCACTTACAGCAACAGCTGGAACCTCTCCCTTTAGAACTAGGAGATGATTTTTGAACAATAATCTGTCCCTTACAGCAACAGCTGGAACCTGGCCCTATAGGAGTAGGCAATCATTTTTGAACAATAATCTGTCCCTTACAGCAACAGCTGGAACCTGGCCCTATAGGAGTAGGCAATGATTTTTGAAAAACAATCTGTCACTTACAGCAACAGCTGGAATCTGGCCCTATAGGAGTAGGCAATTATTTTTGAACAATAATCTGTCCCTTACAGCAACAGCTGGAACCTGGCCCTATAGAAGTAAGCAATGATTTTTGAACAATAATCTGTCCCTCTAAGCAACAGCTGGAACCTGACCCTATAGAACTAGGAGATGATTTTAGAACAATATAATCTGTCCCTCTAAGCAGAAGCCTCTACCTAGTGCAGTCAGATTGTTCTGTACTGCAGGGTGAGATCTGCAATCTGTCACTTTAAAGCAGCAGTATGAGAAATCTCTAATTAGTCCAGAATCAGATCGTTGTGTAATGCAGGGTGAGATCTGCAATGTGTCCCTCAGAGCAGCAGTAGTAGTAATCTCGAATTAGTCCAGAATCAGATCATCCTATAATGCAGGATGAGATGTTAAAATATCTGCAATCTGTCCCTCACAACAATGTCGGCAGCTTCCTCTCCCTACACTAGTCAGAGTCTCAGAGAGCATGTGACATGCAGCACTGTGACTCCAGCTTATAAAGAGGCTGGGTCACATGATGTACTGGCCATTCACAGCCATGCCATTAGTAGGCATGGCTGTGATGGCTTCTAAGTGCAAACCAGTGAAACGCTTGTTGATTGGCTGCCCTGCAGCTATTCAACATGCGTGATTCAACTACCGGAACCCGAACGTTTTTTGAAATGTCCGGGTTCGGATCCGGGTCCCGGACACCCCAAAGTTTGGTACGAACCCAAACTTTACAGTTCGGGTTCGCTCAACACTAATTATAACATATTCTTATCATGCATCTCACACTGAATAATTTTAGTAAAAGATCCTAAAACTGCCCAGGCTTCTTGCACTGCATATACTTTTAACAAATGAAATATCTGAATTTGAAAATAAAATAAAAAAAAGAAAATGAAGGCTAATGGGAGGTCACATGGGCTTATGTAATAAAGTATATCCTTGAATTGATAAACACAGCTTCTAAATATACTTTATGCTAAAATATGCTGTTTGGTGGGGGGATCAGAGCTCTGATTTTCAGATTAATTTATTTACACACTTACACGCTTGTGCCTGCTGCTAGAAATGGGATAGTATGCCTATCTCAATGCTTATAATTTATGAACACAAAGCCACATTTGTAGCTTAGTCTCCAAGCTGAAATTTTGAAGTGCGTGACTCAATTTGATTGGCAGTTGTAAGATAGTGTAGGACAGTTCCTGGGCTTTATGCTTTAACTGAAAATTCCAGTTTGGTTAGAATAAAATCCCCTTTAGGGCAACTATATACTTTTAATCCTACCCTTCAAAAGATACCAGCTTGGCACACAAAACATGCGGCGTAGAAAAGTAAAACTTAAAACAGTTACAATGTGTGAATGCATAATCTATGCTAGGCTTGTACAATAAGTTTTAAGCATCTCCTTGTCTTTATTCTCAGTATGCACAAATGCGCTGACTCAGTGTTACATGAGTGTCACACAAAAAATCAAATCGTAGCTCATTTGTGGTTTTCCAATGGCCTGCAAGCAGTTCATAAAACAGCATGCACAGATATGACTCTACAATGAGTGATTTATTCACTATCAGTTGTTAGTAAATCTCACATGAATACATGATGAGACAAGATGTGCCATTTGCATAAAAAATAACAAATCTGGCAAGTTCATCATCCAATGGATATGAATCACTTAATACACATTCATTTGCATAGACACGCAGCTGACATGTTTATTGCCTCTTCATAACATAGCAAGATGATGATGTTAATGTACATTTTGCCTTGCAGTGCATGCAGTGATAAATATTACAAAAAAACTAAACCACTGAGGAGCTAAATCATAAAAATTTATGTAGAACTAAAGACACAGGACTTCTTGTCATGAGATGGAGTGAGGACGTCTCAAGCCACAAATTATTAGAGGCAGCAAGTACGTGATTTTCAAATTATGATCTTTTCACATACTCGGCTGTTCCTCTCTGATAACTGCACAAAGGAACACAAGCAACACAACAATCTCCTCTGTGCCTTCCTAAAATGACATTTAGAAGATAAGTTCACCTTTTTAAGAAGACCTTAGATTTTATATCCCCATCCTCCACAGCAAAAATATAAAATCAATTATATACCTCTGATGTGGGTAAAGAATCATTCATAATACCCAGGGCCTGTGCACAGTTCCTCATATCTGACAATCTCAATGGCCTCTGAAAAAGTGCTTAACCTAGCCATAAAGAGTAATAATTTCACTCTGTCCATGTATTTAGACTGGCACATGTACTGATATTATTATCTATGTTTTTTGCATTTTGTGAAGTAAATAAAGATTTACTTGATGGGAAATGTCTGCAGCAGGGATGCAGACTGCAACAAAACAGTTCTTTTCCAGTCAAATGGGGGAAGGGTAGAACACCTCTCAGGTTATTATAACTGTGTCATCCTATCCCAGTGACATCCAGTATAGGACTCCATTCCTCATTTTTTCCTGCTGTCACAGGGACATGAAACCTCCCCAACTCAAGGAATTTACAGAAAGATGACAGAAGAATTAACGCTTTCCAAGTCCAAGTACTGAGAGCATGGTATTTTAAGGGGTGTGCAGTTTTATGCATTTTATTTCATTTAAGATGTGACCTCAGTGGCCAAGGGTATTAGGGTGGGCTTGTGTTCTTTACCTATTGTAGTGCTTGAGGACTAAGGTACTGGCCTTAAAGTGGAACTACAGTTTGCAAGACTTATCTCTCCTCCAACGATGGGACATCAGCATGCTTTCTTATCTGCACTGACAGCTTTTCCTGGTCTTCTTCTATGTTCCACCTTTAGCTGTCTTGATTGACCAGCTTGGGATGACATAACTCCATCTGATGCACACAGGAGTCAACTCATTCCACACCAAGGCATGCCAAGAATGTACACCGAAATGTACATATGAAGCTCAGGGTACAGTTAGCAGAAGAGAAGGCAGGCAGAAGAGGAGCTTTGATTACATAAGAGTTTCTTCTGGAAAGAAGCCCAAAAACTCTTGCTTGCCAGCAATTATTACCATTTAAAGCAGTAAAGTTCTGCTTTAAAGACTCCAACCATCTGATGAATTTTTCATCTGCTCTCCCCACATTTTAGCAGTTGTTACAGCATTATTTGTGATTATACCTTTCCGGCTTTTGTGTTGCTGATTGCTGTTTATGCCCCCTAATGGATTTTTGTGAATAGTTGAATACCTGTCCAGCACTCGTATGAACAGGCTTTCAGGCTATACTTCAGTTTTGATTGTGTCCACAATATACTCCTGACAGGCCCATATTAAATATTATTTATTAAAGTGTTTGACTTTATGTTAAACTCCAATACTTAAAACCACCTGAGTTGATTAAGGATGAGTCTAACACAGCTGGGTTTCCCTGGAATTGTTCCATGCTGCCTGCCCTGCGGATGATCCGTTGGTGGTCCTGCTGTGCACATGTTACCCTGTCCTCAGCTCTCGTGACAGACGTCCTGGTGGCCTGGCCCCTAATGCCACACACCACATTGCGTGAGAAAGGGTAGGTTCTGCAAACTCTGCCCCCCACCTTTACCAACATTTCTACGATATAGACATATCAACAGATATTGATCTCACGTATCTATTATAGATTAGGATTGCATCTACCCCTGACGAGTGGGTGTCTTCCTACGAAACGCATAGTGTTTACAATGATGCTACACATCCATTCCAGGAAACTATATTTATATGTGTTTTTATCATTGTTTATTTTATAGCCAGTGTTTTATCCCACGTTGTGGATCAGGTCTCACACCAATCTTATACAGAGTGTCTTTCATCATCGCACAGATGCATGTCCGGTGTATTCATCTATTTCTTTTTATGCAATAATTTTTCTACTTTTTGTATTCTGTACATTCATGTATTGGTACTTACCATGTCGTAGAAAGGAGCAGGTGGGACTTTAAATGGCATGTAGAATAGTCTGTGTCACTATCCCTGATTCCACGAAAAGAGGAGGTAAAATTGGAACTTTAACCACTAGCCAACCGTCCGCCGCAGTGTGACGGCAGCAAGATGGCTCGTTATCGCGAAACGCCGCCCCATGACGGCGGCCGCGATAACTAGCATTGTGAGTGCTCACATGCTCACTGTGTCCGGGGGGGCCAGGGCGCACTTAGGGCGGAGAGAGAACAGAGGTCCGTGTATGTAAACACGGATCTCCGTTCTAACTGAGGGGGAAGGGCTGTGATCACAGGCTTCCTGTATATGGAAGCCGTGATCACTCCCCTCTCCCTGCCAGCCCAGCACCAATACAGTTAGAACACAGTGAGGGAACACAGTTAACCCTTAGAGCGCCCCCTGCAAGTTAACCCCTTCACTGCTAATGGCATTTACACAGTAATCAGTGCATTTTTATAGCACTGATCGCTGTATAAATGCCAATGGTCCCAAAAAAGTGTCAAAATGGTCCGACATGTCCGCCGCAATATCACAGTACCACTAAAAATCGCAGATCGCCGCCATTTCTAGTAAAAAATAAAAAAAAATAAAACCCCCAGAAATGAATTCTCATCATCTGTAACCAAAAATATGAGGAAGAATATAAATCAGCCAAAACCGATGAAAAAACATTTTTTTAATATATTTTTTTTGGATTTGTATTTTAGCAAAAGGTAAGAAAAACAGTTTTTTTACAAAATTGTCACTCTTTTTTTATTTATAGTGGCGATCAGAAATGACGCAGAGGGGATCAAATACCACCAAAAGAAAGCTCTATTTGTGGGGGAAAAAAAATTTGTTTGGGTACAATGTCCCACGACCACGCAATTGTCAGTTAAAGCGACGCAGTGCCGAATCGCAAAAAGTGCTCTGGTCCTAAAGTGTGAAATCCTTCCGGAGCTGAAGAGGTTAAATGATGACATAAAAAGACACCAGCACGTCAATGGTATACTATTAATATTTATTTAATTGTCAACCTTCCAACATCATAAAAGACAAAATATGCAACTATCATAACATACAAGATTTGACAAAACCATATGCATATAGGGCTGCAGGGAAATCTGCCTGGTGATTGAGGTGGAAGATCTCCATGGCTTGGGATAAAAACCAAATAATGGATAGATAAAAATATAGTTCATAAGGTAGCTTGTGTAGAAAATTGGCATCAGCATACAGCCGTAGGGTAATACCCACTCATCAGGGGTAGATGCAAACATAATCTGTACTAAGGTTAAAAAAATAAGTAATAGTAAAAATATCCAATGATCTCTTGGTGTGTATATAAAATACACGGTGTGAATAAAGGGGGACATGAGAGTCAAACCTACCCTTAAACACGCCATGCGTAGTGTAGCAGACAGGGGCCAGGCCACCTGGACGTCTGCCACGGGAGCTGAGGACAGGGCGATATGGACAAAACCAAGAACACCACGCAGACCGTCCAACAAGCAGACATCTGGAGTTGGAATGTGTGTATGTTGGTAATTGAAGTGCAAATGTGATATGTATGGGATGAAGTGCTGGGACGTGAAGGCAGAGTGGAGAAACCATGCACCTGGTAGAAGGAAATGGGAAACAAAAGGCAACTAGTGTGTGCCAGAAGGACTCAAATGATAAAAGAGAACCATGACCAAGGGCTCACCACCAAAGGTGACCATGAAGCAAGTGCATAAGGTGTAGAGATGAAGAGGCAAATGATTACCACATATGAAGGTTACTCATCCGATCCGTAGCCAACAGTGTCTGTGTTCATGTGTGGTGCTACCACCACGCTGTCTACTGTCAGGCAAATCTGCTTTAAATGGCCCCGGCCAGCCCAGTAACCCTGCCAATGTCACGCAGGCATGACGGGTAAGGGACGGCGGCAACCCACTCACCCGGCTCGCAACGCTCCACCCAATTGTCCGCCAACATGGATACAAATCGCTCATGCAGCAGTGCACCTGGCAGGGCACTGTCTGCAAAGAATGATGCAACAATAACATGGCTGGGGGATGCCCTGACCCTGCCTGTGAAGTGGGTCATCTGTGCAATGTATACAACCTACTTCAGCAACAATCATATTTACAAAGACAAAAGTATGTTTAAATTACTGGCAAAATGACAACTCCCTGTTGCTTCACAGTCCACGCACACTGGCTTAAAAAAACGCTAGTTCCCTTGGCAGAAAGAAAATGCTCATATAGAGCATTTTTATACAGGAGTTTAGGAGAGTTTAGGAGCTTTTAAGAAAGTTTAGAAACAATAAGCATTTTTTTTTTCTGCCAGAAAACTGCTCTCAAAAAAACAAAACAGTTTTTTTGTCTGCCTCTAAACGCTGAGCTTAAAATATGCCTCTAAATGTCCTAATGTGCATGGACACATAGGATAGCATCGAGCTGCTTCTACAGTCAAGATGTAAAACTCCATCAGAAGCAGCTTTTTTTTAAGCCAATGTGCATGGACCCTCATTCTGTTTGTAAACAAAGCAGCTGGGATTTCATTCATCTATACTAGACCTACACTCTAGATGAGGGATTGGTATAGATGTTATTAGGACACACACACACACACACACTAAAAAAAATGGCATGAAGGTTCTCCCCCTAGATCAAGACTAGGTCTTTTGGGACTGGAACATGACAAAAAAAGCATGGGTTCCCCCAAAAATCCATAAAAGTCCCTTATCTGAGTGGACACCCAGCAAATAGCACAATGACAGCAAAGGTGTCAACTGCTCCCCCTCACCAAATAACCAACGGTACAAACAGAAACTACCCCAACCTATAACTGACCTTAACCACAAGGAGCACATGGAAAGGCAATGCATGTCAAACAAAAACAAAGAAGAATGCCCAACTCAGCTTGCAGCCAGCCTGCAACAAACTGATTTGTCCTGTCTGACAGTTCACATTAAAAACAGGGGTTTAGTTTGCACACATTTGCAAATAGCTGTGTAAGCTGCAGTGGTCGTGATAAAGCAATCCAGTATTATCTGCAGTCTTAAGTCTATAAATTTTGAGAGTAGGAGCACATTTTTAATAATGGATAGATTGAGGGCAGGTATGCCTGGAGGGAGTCCACTTCTACTTTAGGGCACAGTGGCGTGCTGGAAACCCATAAAATAGCACAATGGCAAACAAAGTAGGGCCATACAACTTCCCTTCCTACTATTAACTGGCCCCTACTTTTTTTACCCCATTTACCCACAACTCTTCCAACATCTCTCCGGCTCCTCCTGGATCTTGTTGTTGAAAATGTTTAGGCTCACATCAGAAAGGTGTACACTGTCCCCTCTGTAGAAACCTTGACACTCATCCACAATAAGCGCATGTTTGCTTATGGTTCTGCCAAGTCCTTTCACAAAATGACCCCATTCACTTTTCTCCTAACCCTTTCCATTGCTCTGTGTGATGCTGCTTGCCTCCATAACCTTCTCTGCAAATTTTGCAGCAGAATAACTTGATCCCTGGCCACGCACTAAGGCTCTGCAAATTCAATCCTTTATGTCAAATAACAGCATAATTAGCCGGGCAGTTTCCACCAGCATGAAAGATGATCACAGGAGCCCACCTTGTTGCATGTTTTGCCATAAGCCCTTTCATCTGTTCCAATCTAAAACTCCTTCTGTTGAGCCAGAGGACTTACAAGCCTTTGTATTTTTTACCCAGGTGGATGCCATAGCTTTTAACCTTGGCCTGCTGTTATGCCCAGTAGACAAAGTAGTGACTGAGTATCCACTTCCTTTCAGGTTTAAAATAAGAAAATAAGTTAGCACTTCAGCCCAAAGACAGAGATTCCACCTTTCCCAGGAGACCAACCCTACCCAAAAACATTGGAACCTCCATTTATGCATCAACATTTCCTCATATTTATGTCCTGTATGCCCCAGATTTCCATCTTGCAGCTGCTTTAATTTCCTCCACTGGCCTGCCCCTTGGTGCCCACCCTCTGGCTGTGCCAATCCTGAATGAGTGTGTGCCAAAATGGCTGGGTTCCAAGCCTGCCTGCTTCAAGCACAATTAGAGAAAGGCAGCAAATTTAAATACAGACAAGTTGGCCCCATCCCTGTGCCTCAAAAATTGTACACCTCTCCCACCCTTGATTGCCAGGTTACTGTATCTCTCTATCAGACACGAGCCATCGTCCTTCCTATTCAAGATCACCCAAGACCCTTTGCCCAACTAGTTTGTTTGACCCAATATAGGATTGTCTTGTTTTCCTGCAAACCTGTGCCTCCAATCTTGTTAGGGGCAGTTCCTCAACCCTAAATGCCCCCACAAAAGCCATCAAAAAGGCAGCTTAAAATATAACTGCTTAAACATGGTTTCTACAGACTTGTGGCAGTGCATGCAGTACCAACGCCAGCCACTTCTCCCTATAGAAATCTTTATCATCTTTGTCTTTGGCTGTGGTCTGGCCCATCCTATCAGCACTCTATTAACTGCAAAACACCTTGTAGGATCATACACACCTGCCAACCTTGAAAAGAAAGATAATGCAGCCACCAATAACGTTACTCTACCTTTTGATATCCCACTTCTCTTTAGTGTCCTGAGATAGAGCCATAGAGCCTTTTATGCCATTTGGTTCTCTAAGATGTTTCAAAATGTGAGCCACTTTGGCTATTCTGTCTGCAAGTGGGGGGTTCACTTGTTACATAGTTACATAGTTAGTCTGGTTGAAAAAAGACACAAGTCCGCCCAATTCAACCAATAGAAGGGACAGAAATCTACAATCCTATATACACAGTTCTATGCTCACAGTTGTTCCAGAGGAAGACAAAAAATAAAAGCATGATCCAATTTGCTCCAGTTTGGGAAAAAAATCTTTCCTGACCCCCCCAAGAGGCAATTCCCTGGATCAAATTTATTTTATGAATATTAGTGTCCAGTTATATTACGTATTTCTAGGAAAGAATCCAGGCCTTCTTTAAAACAATCTACTGAGCTAGCCAGAATCAGCTCTTGAGGGAGTCTATTCCACATTTTCACAGTTCTTACTGTGAAGAAGCCTTTCCGTGTTTGGAGATTAAATCTTTTTTGCTCCAGACATAAAGAGTGCCCCCTTGTTCTCTGTGATGATCTTAAAGTGAATAACTCAAAATCAAGTTCACCTTATGGACCACATATGTATTTATACATGTTGCACATATCCCCCTAATCTCCTCTTCTCAAGAGAAAAAAAATCAGTTCAGCTAATCTTTCCTCATAGCAACAACAAAAAAACAGGTGCCATAGTGGATCACAGCTCCTGGGAAGACTCTTGGGAGAGTGAATAATAGAAAAGCTGCAAAGTTCCTGAAGTGCTTAGATCCACAATAATAAATGTGCCACAGATTCCATATAAACTTTATATAAACTTTAAAAAGTGGCCAAGTGGCCAATAGTTTATTAAAAACACAGCTCACAAGTATAAGGTCAATCTTTAAAAGATAGGCTGATCACAGAGCCTAGTAAGTGTATACATAACACTTCTACTTTGGATTCACACGAGTCTGGATCAGGATCCACCCGGGAGCAAGATGGCAAGCCTGTGAAAGGTAGCCTATTGCCAGGGAGACTGCATCGCAGCAGGGCATGCTGCCTACTGTCCAGGGAATCCAATACAAACCTGTGAGACACGGAGGAACCACTTCGTTCAGCCTCCAGTATGACGTCAATAGATGGGGCGGAAGTAGCAGGAAGGGGAGCCGCTGGTGGAACGTATACCACTGGTGTCTGGATAGCAAGTTGATGGTGACTTGTCCTGTCACAGTGACGACATTTTTCGCGCACCTGCGCCTTGTCAAGCCGTGTGACAGGATGGACCAATAGGGGGTTTTAAAAGCCTGGGACACCAGAGAAGGAGGAAACAATCTCTTGTTAATTCATGAATGGCCGTTCACAAGCTAAGGGTTACTACTGCACCAAAAGACTTCTCATGATGCGGTCTCCTGTGTTACATGGTTGGAAATTTGAATAACGAATCAATTGTTCACAATACTTATATTAATTTATATGTCAGTTTATCAAACAAATATATATATATATATATATATATATATATATATATATATATATATATATATATATATATGTATAGGTAAATAAATAGATCAGATGTATATAAAAATTCATTGAATTCATTAAAGGTTAAAAACATATACTGCTTATTCCTTCATTTGAATACCATCGGAATGCATATGGAGCAAATCAACTTATGTGCAATATGTGTACTTAAGTCAACAAAAAATAACAAAAAATAATAATAATAAAAATAAAATTATAATGAAAAATATGAAAAGGAAATGATTAAATAAAAAAATCACAAAAAAATGTGA
>BLSH010532494.1:233951-247847 GCA_018402905.1 Glandirana rugosa
GTTATTTCTTCGTCATTTAGTGGTGAAATGACAGGTACACGGATAAATAAACCGAGATCGAACCAGACTGCCTGAATGAGTCTTCTCTTTACTATACGACTAACCCTATCTTCAGGATCAGTATGATTGACCTCTACGTCTTTCGCGGTTACTAAAGTGTGGAACGAATCTCAAAGTCGACTTCAGACCAACCTGGATACGTAAATTATGTGGGTACTTTACACGAACGACTTCTGTTCCGGAAATCTTATTAACACTTATGTTTTTGTGACGCGAGTTGTTTTTGTTTTATTTACTTATTTATTTATTTATCATTTAACTCGTCGACGGTTTTATGAATTAACTCTAGCGCTGCTTTTTGCTATTACCATTTATAGTAGACTTCCTTCACAGTTTTTATTTACATAGCAGCTGCTCAATTTACTATTTATTTATTTATTCATTTATTTTGTTTTTGTTGAGCGCAGTGTTTTTGTATTCACAATTATTCTAAAGGCCTTGTCTTCAGCAAGCACATTTCATGGGTGTATTAAATGCATAGGTCCAACCAGACTTCAGCTGAAACTCTAAGCAAGGTGTGAAATCATTGGCGCTTTCTGCATCTCCAGTTAGTATGACTAGGACTTCTATCCCAATCAGCATATCATTTCTCTTCTGAGTAAGTCCGTCAGACCAAGCTAGAGCCAAATAAATAGGCACATGGACAGTAAAGTGGTGATTTACTGCTTCTTTATTGAGGTCTTTTATTCCCAACAATTTTTAGAAGAATCAATTTTTAGCTTGGAACCCTTTACACAACTCTAAACTCCTTGCTGTTTAATCCAACACCAAATTCCCAAAGCAACCTTTGCAGAACGTTGGTAAAGGTGACATGTGAACTTGTCACATTTGGGAAATCTGGAAAAAAGAAAAATACTATTAATTTTTACAATGTTATGTGCATTCCATCAACAATGGCAGAGATTGCTGATCAGAGTGTTCTGGCAGGGGGTCATTCCCCTGTCAGAACACAACAGCTCAGCACAGAAGATCGCTGCACTAACTTTGCATGGTTAGTACAGTGGATCCAACTGGAGTTGTCAGTTTATTTTCATTCAACCTGCTGTACCAGGCATACGAGTAACTGAGAACAGTAGTTTATGCTTCTGAGCTGAACTCCAAGGAAATTAAAAATGCTCCTTTGTAGTGGGGCTGCCCTCACACTGAAAGGGTTAAATTCTTGGTTAGATCTAGGGGACCGCAAAAATAAACTTTTGCTTACTTGATCCTCCACACTCAGGCTCCTCCAGGTTGTAAGACTGGTCCCCACAGCTCTTTCTACCCTATGATCCAGTGGTCAGGTGCCCTCTGACATTGTCAAGACCAGTGCAGAACCCTGTGCAATCCACAGCAATGCATTGGACATGAGAATGCAGGGGGACAGCCCACTACCAAAACATAGAGAAGTAGAGGAGAGCACCGGCTCTGGGGGGAGCAGAACATCGGGTAAGTAAAAATGCTTTTCAGAGCATCCTAGAGAGATAAGAGTGGAGGCAACCCCACTGCAAGGGAGCATTTTGGATTTCCTTGAAGATAGGCTTGAAGTATTTAACAGAATAGGAAATCGGCCAAATGATCAGACAAGAAGTAACTGTAATTTGCAGTTTACTTAATAGGTCTGAAATAAAAATAAAATAATTCGGTCTGAATACAAATTCAGACACATTTCTGGTTATTCGAAGATTCGGATGTATCCAAATCTCCAAATGAAATAGTAACACATTTCATTGAAATTTGTTAAAATGAGTTTCATTTATTTGTTTTCTAATGAATTCCAAATTCTCAGAACGATTATAATTCAGATCAGGCGAAAAATGATCGACCGATTTGAATTCTGTGTAAAGAATAGCTGGTTGTTAAGCAGTGGGTCGGGAAGCTGGCCGCCGCATCCTTAACAACCAAAGATTCATCAGCTGTCAGCTGACATCTCCACTGACAGCTTAAATGTAAACTAAACAATGCTGGTTTGCCCCCTCCCCCAGTCCATACAAGGCCCTTTGGGTCCGGTATGGATTC
Organism: Glandirana rugosa; assembly: GCA_018402905.1. NCBI lineage: Eukaryota > Metazoa > Chordata > Amphibia > Anura > Ranidae > Glandirana > Glandirana rugosa. The sequence continues at coordinate 236,007 of BLSH010532494.1, forward strand.
TAAGGAGAATCCCATGCCAAAATGCCCCCCTCCAAATCCATACCGGACCCTTATATGAGCATGCAGCCTGGCAGGTCAGGGAAGGGGAAGCGAGCAACCGCCCCCCCTCCTGTACCATAACAGGCCACATGCCCTCAACATGGGGGTGGGTGCTTTGGTGCAGGGGGTTGTGCGGGTCTTCAGACCCCCAGATCCTGTCCCCCAATGTGAATGAGTATCGGGTGCATAGTACCCCTACCCATTCATCAAAAATGTGTAAAAAGTGAATAAAGGCAGTAAACAAGTTTTTGACAACTCCTTTATTAAAAAATAAAAAAACTATGTCCCCCATGTAGATCCATCTCATGCCAGACCTGAAAAAAGGAAAAAAAAGAAAAGCCTCCGGCCTAGTCGAATGCTTCCCAAGGACTGCCTGCTCCTCCATCTAACTTATATGACAGCTGTTGACTCGTCGGTTGTTAATGACGCAGCGGCCGCGTTCCTGGTCCACTGCTTAACAACCAGCTATTCTCCACACAGAATTAGAATCAGTCCGAATATTAATTCGGAACGAAACGAACCGCACATGTCTAACTCTAACCAAAGATAGAAATCTTTAAGTACAGACTATGGTAAACTACTATAGATTGATGGCTGGTAGAGGTTATAAGACACTGTTTTTATTAGCACCATACTTTTAAAGGAAAACTTAATTTTCATAAAAATATACAAAATATATAATTACTAAAGAAGCCATTTTTAAATGTAATTAAACGTGTTTATTTGATTGTAGAATGCAGTCGCTATGATACTTGAAAATTACCAAAAATTCATATGCCACTCCTCTAAAATATGGCAACCTGGTTGCATTCTGTAAAATGCCCCATAAATCTAAGTCTACACATATATTAAATCAAATTACAGGCATCCCCTGTAACAGGAATTTCAATTTAGTGGGGTACAATTCTTTAGAACAAATCTGTAATGACATACTGTATACAGAGACATCCATTGTTGACCTCTCCTTATGAAAATGCTAGTTGCTTGTCTGTTATGCTGACCACTTTGCTTCAGTGCTTTGGGAAATTGACCAAGAGCAAGCATTCACATAAGTGTTTTTGACTTTTCAATGACTATACCTTGACCAACAAGGTATTAAAGACAGTGAGTGTGAATAGCAGCCAGTAAAATACCATTTAGGCCGCGGTCACACCAAGTGTGACCAAGTGAGCTTTTCCATGCATATCCATGCTTTCCTACTAATCGCATTTAGGGTAGCCCATTAAATTCAATGGGCTTCTCTATGCACAATAAACACACAAAAAGATACCTGCACCATCTTAAAAACTGTACTGAAAAAAAACACGACACTATGGTACCATGTGCTTTTGTGCATACAAACACAAGATAGTCTGCAAAATGCATGGAAGTGCCATTAAGAATTAACTACTGCATGTTTGCAAAGGGGCAGCACCAGTGGCGGCCCATCCATAGGGGGCGCATGGGCACCGCCCCTCCATCCATGCATCCAGCCCCCTAATCTACATGGGGGATGCCAGGTTATAGAGAAAATTGAGTACTGTCCATGATACTTTTTTTATTTGCACTAACATACAATTTTTCAGGACAAGCTTTTGGGGTATTTCCCCTTCTTCAAGGTCCAAGCAGTACTGATTCACAAGAGTTTTAGCCAAATGTTAAAAAAAGGGAGAACAATCTCCGAGGGAAAGAAAAAACAAACATACACAAATCAATGTATAAGGCAAATGGTAATAAAGCTTGCTGTAGAGTCAGTGAGATAACACAGAGGGAGAGCTATAGACTGGGGAAGGGAGGATTAAAGTCACAGAGGGGGGCTTAAAACTTTAGAATAATGAGTAAAAAAACCTATATCTAAGTTTAAACCGTTGTTTTTTGTGTCAAAAAGAAGAATCATTCTCAGTTCAAATGTTTTCTTGGATAGTTCTGAAATTCCCTTTAAGAACTAAAACATTGAGATCTTCAATAGTGTGGACCTTGTTTGCAATATCTGTTCTGTTTCCCCAACATAAGATCCTTTGCTGCACCTATTGCATTGAATGAGGTACACCACATTACTAGAGGTGCAGCTGTATGATCCCATGATATTGAAGGTCCCATTTGTGTGTGTGACACTTTTGGATAGATTGATCTGGTTGCACAGTTTGCAACATTTTTTATTGCAGGGTTTGCTTCCATTATATGTGACTTCATAATTAGAGTGAAGTTTCCTGCTGATTAGTTTTTGTCTGAGATTGGGTGGTTGTCTGAAAGCCATTATTGGGGGTTATTGGAATATTTATTTCAGAGTTTCATCCTCTGTTATAATGGGTTGTAAATCTTTGATTATCTTTTTTATCCCTTCTAGTGCTGGGTTGTATGTGGTGACTAGAGGTACACGGTTATTTGTTTTTTTCTCTTTGTATTGGAGGAGATTTTCTCTTCAGATTTTTAAGGCCATGTTTATGCTGTTGTTGATGGTTCTGTCTTTTTATCCTTTCTTATGGAGGGAGTCTGCCAGTGTTCTGAGATGTTTATCTCTGTCCTCTGGGCCTGAACATATTCGGTGGTATCTGATGGCCTGGCTGTGTATGATGGCCCATTTAGTGTGATGTGGGTGAAAACTGGAACTATGGAGATAGCTGCATTGATCAGTTGCTTTCTGTATATCGAAGTCATCCCTGATGTATACCCTGATGTATACTGTAGTGTCTAGGAAGTTGACATGTGTGTTTGAATAATCCATTTTTAGTTTGATGGATGGGTGAAAGGTGAAAAACTGTTTTCGATTTTCTACACCTTCAGTCCATATCATAAAGATATCATCAATATAGCAATAATATCTGTATGGCTTATGTTGTATGCTGTTCAGGAATTTGTCCTCCATGTCAGCCATAAATAAATTTGCATATTGGGGTGCCATTTTACTTCCCATAGCAGTACCCATACACTGGAGATATATGTCATTGTTGAAAGTAAAATAGTTGTGTGTGAGAATGAATTTGATGAGCTGTGTAACATCCTCAGCAACGTACTTGTCGTTTGGTGAGGATGATACGAATCTGTGACATGCGGCCAACCCATCCTTATGAGGGATGCTACTGTACAAAGATTCTACATCCATGGTGACTAGAAGTGTATTTGGTGGTAATTGTTGTAAATTGTTGAGCCTGTTCAGAAAATCAGTGGTGTCTTGCAGGAAACTCGCAGTGTTCATGACTAACGATTTTAACATATTTTCTACAAGGCCTGAGATATGTTCGGTAAGTGTATTCATACCAGTTATGATGGGTCTGCCTGGATTTCCTGGCTTGTGAATCTTGGGCAGCATGTAGAAGCCTCCAATTTCTGGATTATCTGGAATCGCATTGATAAGTTCTGAATGTAGGTGGCTTGACATTGTTGTAATGAGACCTTTAAATTGCTTGGTGAAATCCTGGGTCAGATCATAATCCAGTTTTTGGTAGTAAGTAGTATCTTCCAGCTGCCTCTGGCCCTTTTGTATATATTTGTCTGTATCCATCACAATTGCTCCCTCTTTGTCCTCTGGTTTGATGGTTATGGCCTGATTATTGCGCAGATCGTGTACAGCTCTTCTCTCCAGTGGTGAAAGGTTGTAAAATGTTTTCTTTTGCTGGGTGGATATCAGGGATGTAACTTTCAGCCTGAAGCTGTCAATATATGTGTCCAGTTTGGGGTTGCATCTTTAAGGAGGTGTGAAGTTGCTGTTCTTTTTTCTTTTTGTTGCCTATTGTCACTGGGTTCCTTTCTTTATTGTGAAAGTATTCTTTGAGCCTTAGTCTCCTGAAGAATTCCTCCATATCCGACCATACTTGTAAATTATCCAGTTTGGAGGTTGGGCAGAATGTGAGGCCTTTGGAGAGAACTGTTACTTCTGGTGTGGAAAGTTCATGATTAGACAAATATATTATTCCAAGTTCCTCTGTTATATCAGCATTTTCAGTCAGATCAGCATTTACACAAGGGATACCTGGGGTTTCTGGATCGGGTTCCAAGTCGCTGATAGCAGGAGTTATAGAAGTTATGTTTGTTTTATGCTGTTTAGGTTGTATCCAGTAGGTCTGCTCTGGGTGTAGTTTTGGAGTTTTTTTTGCTTCCTGTTCATGGCAAGTTTTTGTAGTTGTCTTTGTAGGGTTTCAGTTTCATTCTTAATTTGATTGATGCTTGTAGGGTCCTATGATGTTGAGGTTTCAAGCACGAACTGTTTTTGTTTCCTGATTGTTTCCCTTTTACCATACAGTTTATGAGTGAGGTTGTTCTTTAACCTTTCGCTGGTGTGTCTGTAGAGTCTTTCTGCATAAGGAGAGTTTAGTGTGTTTGCACAAGGATTTTTAATCCAGAGACCTTGTGGTATGAGATTCCTCTTTTTGCATCTTGATAGAAAAAAGATGTCACTGTTGACCTGTGTTTCCTTTGTGATCAGGTTGGTTAACTGCTTCTTCATGCGGCTATATGCAATATCTTCCATCATGCTTGAGGTGATTGTAGCCCTATAATGCAATTGTGCCAGAGAAAATTGAGTACTGTCTGTGATACTTTTTAATGTGCACTTACTAACAATTTTTCAGGAGAAGCTTTCTGGGTATGTCCCCTTCTTCAAGGTCCAAGCAGTACTGATTCACAAGAGCTTTAGCCACATGTTAAAAAAAGAAAAAAAAGGAAACAAATCTCTGAGGGAAAGGAAAAACAAACAAACACAAATTAATGTATAAAGCAAATGGTAATAAAGCTCTCAGTAGAGTCAGTGAGATAACACAGAGGGAGAGCTATAGACTGGGGAGGGGGGATGAAAGTCATAGAGGGGGTCGTAAAATTTTAGAATAATGAGTAAGAAAACTAATGTGGTCCGGTTGTGAGAAGTGATGTCTCACAGGTGTGCAGAAATCATCTTCTTTATGTTCCTTGATGGAATGTCTGTGTAAATTCACCCTTGTTTCCCCAGCATAAGATCTTTTGCTGCACCTATTGCATTAAATGAGCTACACCACATTACTAAAGGTGCAGCTGTATGATCCCATGATATTGAAGGTCCCATTTTTGGGTGTGACACTTTTGGAATATTTTTTTCAGAGTTTCATCCTCTGTTATAATGGGCTGTAAATCTTTGATTATCTTTTTTATCCCTTCTAGTGCTGGGTTGTATGTGGTGACTAGAGGTACATGCTTATTTGGCTTTTTCTCTTTGTATTGGAGGAGATTTTCTCTTTGGATTTTTAAGGCCGTGTTTATGCTGTTGTTGATGGTTCTGTCTTTCTTATCCTTTCTTATGGAGGGAGTCTGCCAGTGTTCTGAGATGTTTATCTCTGTCCTCTGGGCCTGAACATACTTGGTGGTATCTGATGGCCTGGCTGTGTATGATGGCCCATTTAGTGTGTTGGGGGTGAAAACTGGAACTATGGAGATAGCTGCATCGGTCAGTTGATTTTCTGTATATCGAAGTATGAAGTTTGTCATCCCTGATGAATACTGTAGTGTCTAGGAAGTTGACATGTGTGTTTGAATAATCCATTTTTAGTTTGATAGATAGGTGAAAGGTGTTGATCAATGAAAAAAACTGTTTTAGATTTTCTTCACCTCCAGTCCATACCATAAAGATATCATCAATATAGCGATAATATCTGTATGGCTTATGTTGTATGCTGTTCAGGAATTTGTCCTCCAGGTCAGCCATAAATAAATTAGCATATTGGGGTGCCATTTTACTTCCAATAGCAGTGCCCATACACTGGAGATAGATGTCATTGTTGAAAGTGAAGTAGTTGTGAATACACTTACCGAAAATATCTCAGGCCTTGTAGAAAATATGTTAAAACCGTTAGTCATGAACTCTGCGAGTTTCCTGCAAGACACCACTGATTTTCTGAACAGGCTCAACAATTTACAACAATTACCACCAAATACACTTCTAGTCACTATGGATGTAGAATCTTTGTACAGTAACATCCCTCATAAGGATGGGTTGGCCGCATGTCACAGATTCGTATCATCCTCACCAAACGACAAATACACTGTTGAGGATGTTACACAGCTCATTGAATTAATTCTCAAAACAAATACTTCACTTTCAACAATGACATCTATCTCCAGTGTATGGGTACTGCTATGGGAAGTAAAATGGCACCCTAATAGGCAAAATTATTTATGGCTGACCCGGAGGACAAATTCCTGAACAGCATACAACATAAGCCATACAGATATTATCGCTATATTAATGATATCTTTATGATATGGACTGAAGGTAAAGAAAATCTAAAACAGTTTTTCTCATTGATCAACATCTTTCAACCCATCTATCAAGCTAAAAAATGGATAATTCAAACACACATGTCCACTTCCTAGACACTACAGTATACATCAGGGATGACAAGCTTCACACTTCGATATACAGAAAACCAACTGACCGATGCAGCTATCTCCATAGTTCCAGTTTTCACCCCAAACATATTAAATGGGCCATCATACACAGCCAGACCATCAGATACCACCAAATATGTTCAGACCCAGAGGACAGAGATAAACATCTAAGAACACTGGCAGACTCCTTCCATAAGAAAGGATACAAAGACAGAGCCATCAACAACAGCATAAACACGACCTTAAAAATCCAAAGAGAAACTCTCCTCCAATACAAACAGAAAAAAAAGCAAATAACCGCGTACCTCTAGTCACCACATACAACCGCGCACTAGAAGGGATAAAAAAAAATAATCAAAGATTTACAATCCATTATAACAGAGGATGAAACTCTGAAAGAAATATTCCAACAACCCCCAATATTGGCTTTCAGACAACCACCCAATCTCAGACAAAAACTAATCAGCAGGAAACCTCACTCTAATTATGAAGTCACAAATAATGGAAGCAAACCCTGCAATAAAAAATGTTGCAAACTGTGCAACCAGATGAATCTAGTGTCACACACACAAATGGGACCTTAAATATCATGGGATCATACAGCTGCACCTCTAGTAATGTAGTGTGCCTCATTCAATGCAATAGGTGCAGCAAAGGATCTTATGTTGGGGAAACAGTACAGAAATTGAAAACAAGGATGAATTTACACAGACATTCCATCAAGGAACATAAAGAAGATGATTTCTGCACACCTGTGGGACATCACTTCTCACAACCAGACCACACTATTGAAGACCTCAATGTTTTAGTTCTTAAAGGGAATTTCAGAACTATCCAGGAAAGCAAAACATTTGAACTAAGAATGATTCTTCTTTTTGACACAAAAATAAAAATTTTAAACTTAGATATAGGTTTTATTACTCATTATTCTAAAGTTTTACAACCCCCCTCTGTGACTTTCATCCCCCCCTCCCCAGTCTCCCTCTGTGTTATCTCACTGACTCTACTGTGAGCTTTATTACCATTTGCCTTATACATTGATTTGTATTTGTTTGTTTTTCCTTTCCCTCTAATATTTTTTTCCTTTTTTTTTTCTTTTTTTAACATTCAGCTAAAACTCTTGTGAATCAGTACTGCTTGGACCTTGAAGAAGGCGACATACCCTGAAAGCTTGTCCTGAAAAATTGTATGGTAATGCAAATAAAAAAGTATCACAGACAGTACTCACATTTCTCTTGCACCATTGCACTAATATGGCTACAATCGCCTCAAGCAGAAGCATTATAGTAAGCCCTTCAAAAGTTCTGTGTCACAGGAGAAGGTAGGAAACTGCAATATAGTTTTCTGAAAATCCCTACACCATATAATAAAAAAGAACAGCAGTACAATCAAAAATAAAATAAAATACACACTTCTAACGCGCATTGACGTGAAACAATTCACAACAATCTTCAATACAATATATATATACAAACAATTGAAACTAGAAAGCATGAATAATAATGTGCAAGTACACATGCATTAATGTGCATTAAAATTGTGATAAATAAACCTAAAAAAAGTAATATTTATTGCATATATACGTGCATTCAATATACTGTGTTCAAACGTTTAGAAAACAATTATATCAATATACTCCAAAAGTGCTCAGTGTCTAAGAAAAACAATCCTCTATGATGAAAATTCAAGAAAGATTGCCATGTATACCCAGTGTAATCCACCACCAATTACACTAACTGCTCATCTCAATAATAAATATAAGAACGCCTTGCCCTTTAATAATGATCCAATAACTCTCCAGACCTCTCCAGATGTGTTTAGGATCTTAATCACCACCAGGGATCTCCACACTCTCCAGAAAGCAATTACCAGTACTTGCAGTTAATGGGGCTCAAAATAAATAATATCTCTCATAGTGCAGTGTTAGAAAACGCCATACACTTTATTAAACATCAGAAATCCAGAGGAGATATACTCACATAATCCAGTGCACAAATCCTGTGCTCTGGAACAATTGTCTCTTTAAAATAGTGTTGCCCTCTTAAGGAACAATGCCAGAATTGTTTTCACATATAAGTAAGCTTCCTTCCTGCTGTACGTGCTGACATCATCTAGTTATGCCCCCCCGATTTTTGCAACAGTGTCAGTGCTATCAATTAAAGCACTTGCCTGTTCAGGGACCCAGCATCATCCTCACCCAAGTTAGTTCTTCACACGCCAGGTTCCCGGCACGGCATACTGTACTAACTGTGGGCAGCCGACTATGCTTGCATACGCGAGCAGCGCTGTGCTTTATGAATGGTCCCACAGTCTTCTGCAGAGAGAGAGGGGGAAGGAGATCTTCTGCTGTCCTGTCAGGACTAGGTACCCGCTCTCCCTCCCAAAAATGACATGCCAAATATGGCAGAGGAGGGGGAAGGAGGACTTAAAACTGAACCTCCACTTTTTGGTGAAATTCCACTTTAAAGTGTAAAAATTGAATTATATATTATCAGAGATTTCTGAAAAATAATGTTATTTTGTTTATACCACTGAGCAAAATAATAAATGCAACACTTTTGTGTTTTCCCCTATTTATCATGCACTGAACTCAAAGATCTATGACTTTTTCTATGTACACAAAAGGCCTTTTTCTCTCAAATATTGTACACAAATCTGTCTAAATCTGTGCTAGTGAGCACTTCTTCTTTGTTGAGTTAATCCACCTCACAGGTATTGTATATCAAGATGCTAATTAGACAGCATGATTATTGCACAGGTGTGCCTTAGGCTGGTCACAATAAAAGGCCACTCTAAAATGTGCAGTTTTACTGTATTGGGGGGTCCGGAGGTCTGAAAACCAGTCAGTATCTGGTGTGACCACCATTTGCCTTACGCAGTGCAGCACATCTCCTTCTCATAGAGTTGATCAGGCTGTTGATTGTGCCCTGTGGAATGTTGGTCCATTCCTCTTCAATGGCTCTGCAAAGTTGCTGTATATTCGCAGGAACTGGATCACGCTGTTGTATACGCCAATCCAGAGCATCCCAAACGTGATCAATGGCTGATATGTTGGGTGAGTATGCTGGCCATGCAAGACCTGGGATGTTTTCAGCTTCCAGGAATTGTTTACAGATCTGTGCAACAAAGAAACTTTTTCAAACGTTTCTTTGAAAACGTCTCGTGGGCGGGACAAAATGCGTAAGTTGACCACAGGTGTTGATTTCCTGCCAGTGAGATGCAAGTCAATGGTTACTTCTGGTTCTGGGGTTTTTGTGACTGTTACTTCGTTTTAACATGTGAGTGGATATTGTTTGTTTTTAATGGTTATTAAAATGGAATTACACTGTATCGCTTTTTCTGCTATTCATTTATACCCTATGATGGTACACTGAGAACCTTACACTCTATAATCTGAGATGCAGCCCGTGGAACCACAGAGCCCAGCCACCCACACAAGCGCTTGTGAATTCTGATGTGGGAGTCTTCGATATCTGGTGAGTGAGTGGGCACACAGAGGGGAGCATGGATTGCACAGACTGTTTTTCAGCACTTGTCACTTTATACTGCATAATGAAAATTTGAAGTTGCACTGGAAGATTATAAAATATATGAATGTATGTACTTTCCATAGACTTATATCATTTGCATTAATTACTGTTATTTATGCATTGATTGCACTGTGATAATAACAATTTGTTTAATTTATTATTCATAATTTTTTTCACATTAGTATTGGAGTGTATACTGATGCGATACACGTCCACATATCTTTCAATTTCATTTAATTCACACTATTGGTTTACACATTATTGCTACTACGCACATATTCATTACCTAGCACAGGATAATGAACTCATATTGATTGATTGACACATTATTTACTCCCTTCCCAATAACAAATCATCAGGCCTGGGTGGCTTCACAGGAGAATACTACAAGACTTTCAAAGCTATCCTAGTTCCACACTTAGTGGAGACCTTTGGCTCAGCTGCTGCCTCCTCCTTGTCCCCTCCAGAAATGCTTAAAGCTATGATAGTGACATTACCAAAACCAGAGAAGGAGCCAGTCACGCCACGTGCCGCAGGAGTGTGAACCAAAAAAGGGCTGGGTTTACCCATGTTCTACCCAAGCCGAAACCTCATCCATAACTGTGTTCTTTGCATACTGCTGTCCTTAAAAAGTACAAACAATATTAAACATTTTTCCAAATACATTTTTTTCAGGTTTTACTGTACCCTGAGTTTAAACCCATTTTTTTGTGATTAATGTGTTTAATTTTAACCACTTCAACACCAGAGTTTTTGTTTCATAGCCCAATGTACACTTTATTATAGCTAATAAATCATGCCTAAAAGAAATCAAAGAAGCAGGGTGCCAGGTAATAGAGTATTGAGAGCTTAAATTATAGTAAAATGCAATTCTTAGTTCCTAATCTTTATAGTATAATAATTTTTTTACCGGTTTATTGCCTTTTCTGAGACATTCACCAAATTACTGCAGAGATTTTCCTCTTTCTAAACAGATTCAATGACAATAATAATGAATTACTTTTTATTGAATAAGGCCACTGGTGTTAAAATTGCATGGGGTTCAATGCCTGAAAATTTGCACTTGAAAAATGTCAAGGCATTTGGCAATGCCTGAAAATTCTCTTTGTGAGGAATCAAAATATTTTATTACTAATAAATATAATGAATACTGCTACCACAGTTTAAAAAATGTGGCCCAAGGCATGAGCCACTGTCTGTTCACATCTAACACTTTCAAAAATAAGGCCACTTGTGTGCTGAGGCAGGAAAAAATAATCCAAATCTTTGCAACCCCCCCCCCCCCCCAAATGGTTTGTTGTAGTATTATTACACTTGGAAGCCCCCATGGTTGATTTTTGTAAAGGAGTAGAGAAAGTTCACTTAGCTTAGTAAACCTTACTGAGAGAGGATTACTGTCTGAGTAAAGGGTTCAGAGTTGGTCTGGATTGTTGTCTCTGGAGCCAGTCTTGTGTCATATAGTTAAAGGAAGCTTGTTTGTCTAGTAACAGTTGTTTTTTGATTATATGCGATAGGCAGTCACTTCCAATATGTGTTGTTTTTTTTTGTTGTTTTTTTGCTACTCCAATAGAACTGTCATGAAAAAACCGACCATGCATCTCCATGCATATCAGAGGCGGATCCAGTGGGGGGGCAACGGGGCAATTGCCCCCCCCCCCCCGAGAAAACAGTGCGCTCACCTGCTCTCTGGACTCTGGTAAAGTCCTGTGCAGTGCAGTGCAGTGCGGGCTGAATACTCATCATAGGATTCGGAAGACACAGCCACACGCTGTAACATAACTTTCTTCTCCTGCTCTTATCTCCCCCCCCCCGCTCTGTGTTTACACTTTCCGCAGCAGCAGAGCAGACAGGACAGAGAGCGCTGGGGGAGGGGGGAGATGAGACCAGAGAGCGCGTGGAGAAGAAAGTTATGTTACAGCGTGGCTGTGTCTTCCGAATC
>BLSH010532494.1:247857-259431 GCA_018402905.1 Glandirana rugosa
TATACTGTGTTCTGACCGAGGTCTCTGTTGTTAGGTCTGGTTGAGACTTGGGAAATGAGTCTGTCATTAGGAGAGAGTAGAGAAAGTTCACTTAGCTTAGTAAACCTTACTGAGAGAGGATTACTGTCTGAGTAAAGGGTTCAGAGTTGGTCTGGATTGTTGTCTCTGGAGCCAGTCTTGTGTCATATACTTAAAGGAAGCTTGTTTGTCTAGTAACAGTTGTTTTTTGATTATATGCGATAGGCAGTCACTTCCAATATGTGTTGTTTTTTTTTTGTTGTTTTTTTGCTACTCCAATAGAACTGTCATGAAAAAACCGACCATGCATCTCCATGCATATGTGTGGGTTTTTTTGAGTAATTCATTTATTTTATATAAAAAAAATCTCCTGAAAACTTGCCCCGCCTTAGGACCAATTTACCGACAGAAAACTTCTTTAGCTTAGGCAACTTTCTAATAACTGTGCAGTTGATTTACTAAAGCTGGAGGATGCAAAATCTGCTCCAGTTTTTTTTAATCAAAGCTTAATTAAACAAGCTGAAGTTAGAAGCTGATTGGTTACCACACACAGCTGCATCAGATTTTCCACTCTCCAGTTTTAGAAAATCAACCCATGTGTATTGAATGATATTGAATTTGTATTATCCCAGCACCCTCATAAGTGAGATCTAATGAAAAAATTCTCAAATGACATTACAATCTGATTTTTATGTCCTCTGTTGAGTGAAACTCTTGTGGTTTGGTCTGTTAAATTATTAATTTTATTAATCCTGTTGTTTGTATTTTGGCAAATTGATTTATGAATGTTTTATTCCTGTTTAAACATATAAAAAGCTCTTTTAATTTCAATTTGCCAAGTGCTATTGCTTTCAGTGGTATTTTCATATATAACGTGCTGTATAAAATTACAGAAAAAAGCACCAGAAATCATTAAGGAATTTTTAAAGTCGATTAAACTCCCAAACTCTCGGAAAAACATCTCAGCAATCTCAATTCGCCCCTAAACGGTGGAGGAGGTCCAATGTGTTGTTGACTCCCTACCTAATAACAAATCACTAGGCCTGGATGGCTTCACAGGAGAATACTACAAGAATTTCAAAGCTATCCTAGTTCCGCACTTAGTGGAGATCTTTGGCTCGACTGCTGCCTTCTCCTTATTTCCTCCAGAAATGCTTAAAGCTATGATAGTGGCATTACCAAAACCAGGGAAGGACCCAGTCACACCACAGAATTTTCGCCCCATATCACTATTAACCTCCCTGGTGGTAATCCCAAGTGTGGCTTGGGGGTTAATTTTAAGTGCCAACACCGGTAACCCCGAGCCACACTCGGGATTACACTGTTAAATGCCTCCAAAATACTTACCCTGTCCCTATGATCCCGTGATGTCCTCTGGCGGTGTCCTCCGGCCGCATCATCCGCTCAATGTATATAGGTTCCAGGCTCTGTTCTGTGAGAGCGGCGCAATGCATGGGGGAATTTCAAAAAGTTAAAAACACAAACACATACACAATACATTGTAATCTGTTGATTGCATTACTGTATCAAATCAGTACACCTCAGATTTGTCCTCAGTGCTTTGTCCAGTGCCCTGCCTGCACCTGCAGTGTTATTATTATACAAGATTTATTGTTCTTTGTGCCTGAAAAATTGAGAGCGCCCATGGCATCCAAAAGGCACCCCTCTACATCAAAAGTGCTTTTGGACCAGCTAGAGGACAGCAATAGCGAATTAGAATCGCTTGCAGAATGGAGCGATAGTGATTTGTGGGGAAATTCATCATCAGAGTCTGAAAGTGACGACTGCGACAATTCTGCAACCGAGCTCAGTGATGTGCAAACTTGGTGCTCTATTGACTGCGATACGGATCACGCAGCACCCCCAAGATTCCCATTTACTGGAGCACCTGGTATGAATGTGGACTTGAAAATGACAACCCCTTGGCATACTTACAACTATTTCTGACCGATGAGGTTATTGAAATAATAGTTACTGAGACAAACCGGTACCAAGATCAACAATCAGCTACTGCTGATCAACTCTGCATTAGAGGTTTTCAAGAAGCAGAAAGTGGGAACCAGTAGCCAAAGATGACATTTAGAAATTTCTGGGCCTAATAATACTTCAGGGAGTGGTGGGGAAACCCCTGCAGAAGTGGTATTGGACAACAAATAAATTACTTGCCACTCCATTCTTTGGCATGGTCATGTCAGAGTACAGATTTTCCCTGACAATGAAATTTTTACAACAAAGAATTTGATGAAACTACTCATTCTGCACCAAAACTGAAGAAAATTTGGGAAGTATCTCAAATGATTCTAAAGAATTTCCAACGGAGCTATGTGCCAGAAAGAGATGTCAGCATAGATGAAAGTCTAATGATCTACAAGGGAAGGCTCAGCTGGGTGCAATACATTGCATCAAAGAGAGCACGATTTGGCGTAAAATCCTTCATGCTATGTGAATCGTCAACTGGCTACATTTGTGATTCAGTCCTATACACTAGAAAAGGGACAAAATTCAATCCAAAATACAGCAATTATTGAATGGCAACCTCTTCCATTCCATTCTTTCCCTCATTGAGCCATTGCTAAACCAGGGCTATTGCGTAACAACAGACAATGTTTATACGTCTCCTGAACTTTATGAGTTTCTTCTGCAAAACAAAACAGATGCCTATGAAACTGTTAGGGCTAACCAGTGCGACCTGCCACCAATGTTTGGCAATAAGAAGCTGAAGACAGGAGAAATGGTTGCCTGACAGAAAGGCAAAATGATGACACTGCGATGGTGTGACAAAATAGATGTGTGCCTAATGAGTACAGTCCATTATACCTCCACTGTTATGGTACGTATGAAAGGTAGGAAAGACATCATGAAGCCCCAAGTAGTGATTGACTACAATAACACCATGGCAGGTGTTGACAGAGCCGACCAAGCAATGCCATTTTACCCAGCAATGAGGAAACAGCAAAAAAAAGTACTATAAAAGATCTTCAGGCATCTTCTTAACAATGCTTGTGGAATGTCTACATTCTGCTAAAAAAAAAAAGAATGACACGCCTGTGGTTCATTCTAACTTAATTTGGAAAATCCAAAAGGAAACCAGGTTCCATTGTCCTGATTGTGACATTGGACTTTGTGCAGTCCCATGTTTCAAAATGTATTATATCCGGGATGTTTACTAAACTCATATGCAGTGTCTGGAATTACAGTGAATAGTAATATTTCACCCTTGTTTGGACAAATGTCAGTGTTTTTGGTTTGATTGCATTATTGAATTAAATGTATTATTATTATTATTAGTTTTTGTAATTATTTATAATTTATTATATTATAATTTATAATTTTGTGTTTCAAACTTTATCATATCCGGAATGTCTACTAGACTCTTGTTTGGACAGATTTAAGTGAGTTATTCCTAAGAATTACAGGCCTACAATATAAAACAACAAATTTCCATGCAAAACAATGTACCGCTTTGGCATGCAAAATCTTGACATAATCATACCACCAGGGAGTTAAACAATGATTTAAAAATGTATGCAAAATGACTGGCCACTAGACTAGTGGATATATTACCATCCCTTATACATAAGGACCAATCCAGATTCACCAAGGGTCACCAAACAGCTGATGCTACCCGACGCCGTTAAATATTATTCACCTGGCCAACAAAAATAAACCGCCTTCTCTGCTCCTAGCATTGGAGGCAGAGAAGGCGTTTGATAGGATCCATTGGGAATTCCTGGAACAGGTGCGGTCTAGTTTTGGTTTTACAGGCCCAATATACTCAACCAAAATGGCATTATATACCAAGCCATCGGCTCAAGTCTATGTCTCTGGAGCCTTATCAATACCTTTTGATATTTCCAATGACACGCCAAGGGTGCTCCCTTTCCCCACTGATCTTCAATTTATTGATAGATCCCTTGGCATCATATATACGTTCACACCCCCAAAAAATGGTCTAACAATAGGAAACAGATCCCACATTATCAGTTTATTTGCCAATGACATCATACTGATGCTCACGGATGTTGAAACGTCCTTGGCTTCGGTACATCAGGTATTGAATAACTTTAATGGTATCTCCTATTATAAGATAAATGAGTCAAAGTCATATATTTTAAACCTGGGCATTTCAGCCCATATCAAGCAAAAACTAGAGCATATCTTCCCTTATAAGTGGAATGAAAATGGGATTAAATATTTGGGTATTACCCTAACCCCTAAACTTGATGATCTTATAAAAGCAAACTACACCCCCTCTTCAACTCATTAGGTTCTAAACTAGCACAGGTTGAACTGTCCTGGACAGGGCACTAGACAGCATTTTAAATGCAGATATTACTGCAACTATTATATTTATTTAGATCATACCAATACAGCTATCCAATTCTTATTTTAACACTATGCAAAGTATACTAAACAAATACCTCTGGCAGGATAAGAGAGCTTGTGCGTTCACCAAATTAACCAAACACAGGAAAGTGGGGGGAGTTGGTCACACTCACTTTCAAGATTATTACTTTGTGACACTACTGGCGCAATTGAGGAACTGGACAATTCCGGATTCTAACTCCTTGTGGGTTGAACTGGAACAACACCAGATTCCTAGGGGGAATCTATACAACTTTTTAATAACAGTACGTCACAACCAGTGCCGGTACAAGGTCATTTGGTGCCCAGGGCGAAGATGGCAAACTCCGCCCCCCTCCCCGCAAAAAAATTGCATGTGTTGGCATCGCCACAAAGGTGGGTGTGGCTAAAATGGCTGTGATCAAAAGTGAGTGATTCTTCTCGGTCTATAGCTTGTAGTATGCTAGAACATCCATCAACTGTTAAGGCAATAAACCCCTTCCTAAGACATATATATGAAGCGGCAAAGCATATATAGTTGTGCTCATAAGTTTACATACCCTGTCAGAATTTATGATTTCTTGGCCATTTTTCAGAGAATATGAATGATAACACAAAAACATTTCTTTCACTCATGGTTAGTGTTTGGCTGAAGCCATTTATTATCAGTCAACTGTGTTTACTCTTTTTAAATCATAACGACAACAGAAACTACCCAAATGACCCTGATCAAGAGTTTACATACCCCAGTTCTTAATACCGTGTATTGCCCCCTTTAACATTAATGACAGCTTGAAGTCTTTTGTGGTATTTGTGGATGAGGCTCTTTATCTTTTCAGATGGTAAAGCTGCCCATTCCTCTTGGCAAAAAGCCTCCAGTTCCTGAAAACTCTTGGGCTGTCTTGCATGAACTGCAGGTTTGAGATCTCCCCAAAGTGGCTCAATGGTACTGAGGTCAGGAGACTGAGATGGCTACTCCAGAACCTTCACTTGTTATGCTGTAGCCAATGACAGGTCGACTTGGCCTTGTGTTTTGGATCATTGTCATGTTGGAATGTCCAAGTACGTCCCATGCACAGCTTCCTGGCTGATGAATGCAAATGTTCCTCCAGTATTTTTTGATAACATACTGCATTTATCTTGTCATCAATTTTGACCAAATTTCATGTGCCTTTGTAGCACACACATCCCCAAAACATCAGCGATCCACTTCCGTGTTTCACAGGCCTTCATGACTCCTCTCCAAAAGTAGGGTTTATGGTTGTGGCCAAAAAGCTCAATTTTGGTCTCACATCACTCCAAATGACTTTGTGCCAGAAGCATTGAGGCTTGTCTCTGTGCGGTTTGGTGTATTGTAAGCAGGATACTTTGTGGCATTTGCGTAGCAATGGCTTTCTTCTGGCGACTTGACCATGCAGCCCATCTTCTTCAAGTGCCTCCTTATTGTGCATCTTGAAACAGCCATACCACATGTTTTCAGAGAGTCCTGAAGTTATTTGTGGGTTTTTCTTTGCATCCCAAACAATTTTCCTGGCAGTTGTGGCTGAAATTTTAGATGGTTTACCTGGCCGTGATTTGGTTTCCACAGAACCCCTCATTTTCCACTTCTTGATTAGAGTTTGAACACTGCTGATTGGCATTCTCAATTCCTTGGATATCTTTTTATATCCCTTCCCTGTTTTATACAGTTCAACTACCTTTCCCACAGATCCTTTAACAATTCTTTTTTTTTTCCCATGACTCAGAATCCAGAAACGTCAGTGCCTCACTGGATGAAAGATGCAAGGGTCTGTCAGGAGTCCAGAAACTCGTTGACCTTTTATACACACACACTAATTACAAGCAAACAGATCACAGGTGAGGATGGTTACCTTTAATAGCCACTCAAACCCCTTTCTGTCAACTTGTGTGCATGTTATCAGGCCAAAATCACCAGGGTATGTAAACTTTTGATCAGGGTCATTTGGGTAGTTTCTGTTGTCATTATGATTTAAAAAGAGTAAACACAGTTTATTGATAATAAATGGCTTGAGCCAAACACTAACCATTAGTGAAATAAATGTTTTTGTGTTGTCATTAATATTCTCTGAAAAATGGCCAAGAAATCGTAAATTCTGCCATGGATACGTACAGTAAACCTATGAGCACAACTGTACATAAAATATAAAAGTGCTGTTCTTACTATAACAAAACCTAATAATAATAATAATTATAATATTAAATAAAATACAAATATTGTGAAATGAACATATGAATTTATTTTACATTATTGATATTAGGTTTTGATATAATAAGTACGACACCTTTGTATTCAATTTTGCATTTGCACCATTTTATGCTAACAGCTAAGTATATTGTTACTGCAGCCTAACCCTTATATAAATTGCAGTGGTCAGGACTGTAACATACAATGCCCGCCATTCTCCCAGCCCAATCTGGGACAGATAAGAGATCTGTTTTGCACACATGGGGCGGGCTGAGAGATGGGAGTGATGCAGGTATCAGGAGCCGGGTCTGCCAGCAGTCATCGTGACAAGCAGGAGACCCAGGCTCCAAACTGTGATTATTTTCTCAGAGAGCTCTAAGTGGCTGCTGATGGGGGTGCTGAGAATTTTTGAGGTAGCTAAAATACCCACCTGGTGCCGCCCCTGCTCCCACCCCGTCTCTGGGGTGACATACAAGGTGCCTTCGTAGGGGGAGTAAAGCACCTGACAGAGAAGGGAAATGAAGGGCTGGTGGTCTGTCGGCTTGGGCCAGGTGCAGGAGCGCACTGATATCAATGATATATCCCCAGGTTCTCTCTGGAAGGACACAAAGCAGTTATAAGAGGAAAAAGTATACAATTAGGCTCCCAGATAAAATGTGAACGCCAATAAGAACCCATCAAACTAGAAAAGGTATTCAAATTAGCTAGTAAAGCCCATAAACTAAATCCCACAACAGACTCTCTAAACAAACCTGCATTAAATTTAACACTAACCTCTATGGCCGAGAAATATTTACGCTTGATGTCTGGGTGCTTCTACCTCACCAATGATAAAATAGGCCCCAGACTGGCTTCCAAACTGATCCCCACATTCCACATGACCTCACTCCCTAAGATTATGTTCCTGTCAGGTACTCTAACCCAAAACCTTACCCACATTCTTGAGACCTTCCATGACTTCTTATCAAAACTATACTTAAAGAACCCCCAGAACTCCTCCTCTATCTTTTTGGAGGAGTACTTTTTGGAGGGGGGCCCTCTACCTAAACTTAAGGAACACCACCATTACATCCTTGAAACTCCCATTTCTGAGGCCGATGTCCTACAGGTCCTCAAAGACCTAAAGAGCAACTCCACCCCAGGGCCAGATGGTTTTTCTAATCATTATTAAAAAATGTTTGGTCCGGTCCTTACCCCTTACCTGGTCCGGCTATTTAACTGAGAAACAGACACCACCTAAATCCCACCTCAAATTTAGCATTTATTTCGGTAATCCCAAAACCACGAAAAATTTTTGCTAATCGCCTAGCATTGTTTATCGGTTCATACATACATAAAGATAAGGTGGGATTTTTTCCCGGGGAGGCAAGGTCCGGACCAGGTGAGAAGGGCAATCAACCTCATCTCCCTAATGAGAGCGGGATGGGATGGTGGACCCCCTCAAGAGGGATACCTCTTATCAATTGACCTCCACAAGGCCTTCGATACACTATCATGGCCATACTTGTTTACTATTTTTTTTTTTTTTTTTAATCAAGAAAATAGTATTTATTGTACAAAAAATCTCGTAAAGTACAGACAGTCTTCACAGTGGAAATTGGAGGAATACCTCCCAGCAATGTAAGATAATAAACAATAGACTAATCATTACTCAACATTCATAAAGAATTACAGGATCTGCATTCCTTTTGTACAATAGGGGATTGTCATTTACCATAGTTCTCAAATGAATAGAAACTAACAAAAAATAAACACAGGAAAAAACAATCAAACTAAACTAGTGCATCATTTCTCAGTGTCCAGCTAGGGTAGGCTAAGAGTCGCCCCATCCCCCTCCCAGGGCAGCATATTTACAGTTCCATTGTATTATCCTTAGAGGCTTCCTCTCCCTCCTCTCATATTTGGAGTAACTTGTCTTTGACCAGCTGGAACGGGGCTACCCCAGGCCTGTCCAACCACTCCTGCCATATTCTAAGGCATTTATTGGCCACTTTTCTATGCTGATATGTATACTTTTCTCTCACTAGGATGCCATTCACCTGTTGGACCCATTGGCCAAGTGTAGGAGCATGGGGGGATATCCAGTACCATGCTAGCAGTTTCCTTGCTACGTAAAGCAGCCTGATCAATGCAGTGTATGCATTGGGAGAATATAGTTCCTTCTCCAGCCCTCCTAGCAAACACACAACGGGGTCCATCTGCAGATGAAGCTGATAGATACTATTAATGGTTCTGATCACTCCCTGCCAGTATCTCACTAGCTTTGGGCATTTCCACTATAAATGAAGTAGGGTACCCGGGTGTATTTGGCATTTTGGACAAATGGGGGAGTCCCTCCCACCCCATCTGTGCAACTGCACAGGAGTTCTATATGCCCTGTGGAGTACAAAAGATGGGATAGTCTCTGGGCAGCTGACACTGACACAAGTGGTCCAGTACCCAGTATCTGCGTCCATCTGTCCTCATCTATGGGGCCGACTTCAGACTCCCACTTTTCCTTACATGGAAGAAGATCGGGGGCCTGAATGTATGATAACAGAACAGCGTATACATGAGGTATTATACCTTTTTTATCCGACGTATCCAGAATGGATTCTAGAAAGTCAGAGTCCTCCAGTTTGAGTAGGGTACTCCTGTTTTATTTTCCTATGGCATGTTTCAACTGAAAATATCTATAAGGGCATATAGGTAACTGTAGAAATTCCATGCATAGTTGTTCTAGGGTTTTTAGGTTTGGACCCTCAAATAGCTGTGAAAGTTTTTTATCCCAGCCTCCCTCCACAAGGTGTGGCCGGGGAGCTTTGCTAATTCCGGGTAAGACTTGTTATGCCTACATTTTAGGAAGCCACTCATGCGCAATCTCTTTTTAGCCTCTTTCCACACTTTATTTATCAGTCTCACAGTCATATCCTTCATTGGTGAATCAGGCAGCCCCAGCTCCACCTGAGACATGGCCGAGTACTGTCCAAGAGACCTAATCAGCAGGGTTCTGGAGGGGTCCAATGTCCCCAGTAAGCCCCGTCCAGACAGATGCTGCAGCTGGGCCACCAGAAAGTAGGTAAATGAGTGAGGGACAGCCAAGCCGCCCTAGTCTTTAGGGTATTGTAATTTGGATAATTTGATGCGGGCCACCCCATTCCTCCTGATCAGCGCTCTGTATAATGAGTCTATACGGGCAAACCAGCAGTGGGGTATCCACACCGGGGCATTATGCAATATGTAAACAAATAAAAACAATAAAATAATAAAAATTTACCATTCATTTGGAGGCAATGAATCCACCTTGTGCAATAAATAGATAATAGCAGGAATGTTCACAGATAACTAGTACCACAAACACCCAGGTGCACTGGTAAGCAATGTGTATCCGCCACCAAATGTTCAAAGGCTTACCAGAACCTGCTGTAGTCAGAGCGGTGGTTTAATCCCCAACCTGGGATGTGAGGTAACCGAACCCTCTTCTCACGATGATATGGGTAATCCTTAAATTAAATGTACTTCCAGCATGTATTCCTATATATGATCTCCTATAGCTCCCTTGGTCACATGAAACGTTCCTTGGCACTCACGATTTTGTGGTAACATGAATACCCACAGAAAAGAGAAGGCTCATATAGTGAAGTACCATAGGGAACGTTTATTAACAATAGTAAAAACTACTCACATAGATCCAGTAAAAACAAGTATAACCGGCCGTCTCCTGGGTAATTCTAAACAGTGGTGACGTCAGTGCATCCTCCCATATGCAATATGTATAAAAGTTGAGGGGCCCAGACCATTTTGATGAGGTTTGCTCAGCTTGTTACCGAGAGTGGTAGCTTGCACCAAATTACAGATTTATATTTACATTTTTGCAGTAGGGGTTTGAGATTAAGAGGGATGTAATCATTGGTATTACTTGTTGCCACTATGCCTAGATATTTGAAGGAGTGAACTATTTCCACCTGAGAGGCAGAATCTGGGAGGGCATCCCTTAGGGGATCTAACAGCAGGAGAGATGACTTATGCCAGTTAATGGTGAATCCTGAGTAGGACCCAAACTAGATGATAAGCTCCATCACCACTGTCAGGGAGCCTGCCATATCTCCTAGGTATATTAAGGTGTCATCTGCGTATAAGCAGAGCTTATCCTCCCTCCCGCCCCCCCCCGCGGAACCCCATTAGCTCCGGAGAGGCCCTGACCCTGGCAGCCAATGGCTCCAGCGCCAAAGCAAACAGCAGGGGAGAGAGGGGGCATCCCTGCCTAGTCACCATAAAGAAAATGTCCGTGAAAGTGTTCCATTTACCCTTACTCTAGCCTTGGGGCCAGCATACAGCAACTGTACTCAGGATATAAAAGACTCGCCCAAGTGGGACCTATGTAGCACTGCCCAAAGGGACTTCCACTCGACGCTGTCAAAAGCTTTGGCAGCGTTGAGGGAGAACACTTGTTTACTATTTTAAACAAATGGGGTTTTGGCCCCAAACTTATAGGAGTCGTGGAGGTGCTCTATTCTAACCGTTCAGTACAAATCAGATTCCAAAGTCCGTAGAGAAAGGAACAAGGCAGAGCTGCCCCCTCTCCCCACTACTGTTCGTGATGGCGATAGAAACACTAACTATTGTGATCAGATGGTACCCAGACATCCAAAGGGTACGTTGCAGCCAGTACACTCACAAGTGCACACTTTTTGTGGATGATGTTCTTCTATTTGTTACTTCACCTTTGATTTCCATCCAAACATTTTTCAACTACTACAGAGATTCAGCAAAGCTTCAGGGCTCTGAATCCACAGTTGGAAGCTTAAAAAGACACTTTCCTTTCTCCTGGAATGATTACTCTATCCCTTACCTGGGTATTAATGTACCTGCCTCTATAAACCAAACTTATAAAGCCAACTACCCCCCCCCCCCTTATTCAAAAAATGATCTGCTGACCTTTCTCAATGGTCTACAAAAGGCTTCTCATGGATAGGTAGAGTACAAGCGGTCAAAATGACCTTACTTCCACGCATTTTATACTTCTT
>BLSH010532494.1:267577-281413 GCA_018402905.1 Glandirana rugosa
GATCTCTTTCTGTAGAGAAATCTTCTCTAGTGTCTAAGGTAATTTTTGGAATTTTGGCCGTTCTCCGGACCAGGGCTGCTGGAATGAAGGGTTATAATATTCTGGAAGTTTAGGTAGGATCAGTTAGGTGATAATCTTCGGGACTTGAGGGAGTTATTTTTTGGATGGTTTTATGGGGTTCTGAAAGATTGAAGTGTTTAATGGTAGTATGGGTTTGCTCTGTTTCTGGTGTTTTTTACACGGTTAACGTCTGGATAGAGTGAAAACTTACACCTATAGTTCGTAAACCGTTTCTAAGACCGATTGTCCAACTCTGGAAGCCTACCTGTTCTGGGCCGATAATTTTATGAAGGAGGGGTCTCAACCTGTTAGCCAGAATCTTTGCCAAATGCTTGATATCCACATTCAAAAGTGAGATAGGTCTGCAATTGGCACATTTTTTGTGGTCTTTGTCTCGTTTGGGTATGATGGTAATTTGTGAAGTTAGAAAGTCTTGGGGTATTTTGGTAGGTTTTTTATTGAGGGAGTTCAGGGCTTCTAATAGTGGATTGACTAGGATGGATTTGAAGGTCTTATAATATTGGGAAGTAAGGTCGTCGGGACCAGGCCTCTTGCCGGTTTTAAGGTTTTTAATGGAATCTGTGATCTCTTCTAAAGAGATGTCTTTCTCTAGATTTTTAATTTCATTTTCTGATAATTTGGGTAGTTTACTTTGTTGGAGGTAATCTTTGATCAATGTTGTTCTTTTATTTGTGGTATTTAATGATTTGTTCTGGAGTGGGATATTGTATAATTCTGAATAATAATTTTGGAATAGTTTTGCTATTTTAATTGAGTCGAAGACTTCAGTGCCTTTTGGGTCATGAATGCAGTGTATGATGTTTGCCATTTTGGTGTCTTTTAGGGTTCTGGCCAGTTGTTCGCTACTTTTATCTCCAAATTCATAATAAATTGCTTTTTTGAGAAAAAAGTAATCTTTTCGTCCCTTTGTCCAGCAGGGTCTGGAGTTCTTTTCTTGTGTTGATCAGATCTTGTTCTAATTCTATAGAATGTGATTGTTTGTGTGTTCTTTTTAATTGGCCAATTTTTGCTAAGAGATTAGTGATGTGTTTCTCTTTTTCTTTTTTCTTTTTACTTCCCCATTTGATAAATTCTCCCCTCATTATGCATTTATGTGCTTCCCAAGTCAATATGGGTTGTGTATCCTGGTTTGTATTAGATTGAAAATAATCAGAGAGTTTGGTTTTTATTTGCGCTAGGATATCTGTATCTATGAAAAGTGAGGGGTTTAGTCTCCAATTAAAAGTTTTGGGTTCTTGATTCTTTGTTTTGAGATGTATTGAAAAAGGTGCATGGTCTGAGAGTGTTATGTTACCTATTTTGGCTTTTTGTAGGATGGGGATATCTCTTTGCGAGATGAAAAGAAAATCGATTCTCGTATATCGTTTGTGAGGGTTTGAAAAGAAAGTAAAATCTTTCTCACTACGGTTTAATAGCCTCCATGAGTCTATTAGCAACAATGATTGTAAGAGTGTTTTAAGTTTTTTAAGATGTGGTAAGGAATACTGGATTTGCCCGATGATGTGTCCTGGAGTGGGTTTAGGGGTACGTTAAAGTCGCCTCCAAGAATAATGCACCCAGATGCAAAGCATTTTAGTTCATCAATTACTTTTTGACAGAAAGACATGTGAACTTTATTTGGAGAGTAGACATTTGCTAAAGTTGTTAGGGTACCTGACATTGAACCTTTTAGAAATAAATATCTGCCCTCGGGGTCAGCAAGTGATTGTTCTGTCTGAAATGTAGAGTCTTAGCTCAGGAGGATCGACAATCCTTTTGTTTTTGCAAGTGGGTTAGTGGCATGGTAGGCTTTATTAATAAAATTATTTGTCATTTTTGGTATTGCTGTTCCTTTAAAATGTGTCTCTTGTAAGAAAATAATTTGGGGATGTATCTACTTAAGTTCTTTTAGAATTTTATGTCTTTTTTCCGGTGTTCTGAGACCATTAACATTGTGTGAAACAATCGTGGGGTTTTTCCCCAAATTGGAGTATGCCATGTTTAGTATTAATTGTTTGCTTGGGGTTTGGGGAATAAGGGAAAGGGGGGAAGAGAGGGTTGACGGGGAGGAGGGGTACAGGGATGGGTAAGGGTTCTCTGTGTATCACTATCTCTGTTGCTGACCGGCAGCAGTCAGAGACCTGTTAGTTTGTTGTAGGTTGTGAGTTCGTAAAAGGTTATGGAATGATGCTAAAGAGGATTTTTTTTTTGGGGTGAGTGGATAGTGATTGAGTAGAAAAGTGATTATCACTTTTACTGGGTTTGGTCAATTATAACTTATGTGGAAGGGGGCTACCACATAACCAAGAAGAGGTTTTATATTTGATTGCCCATTTGGGCAGGGGTTTAGAATGAAGTGGTCAGTCTAGGTATAAAGTTTAGAATTTTAGTAACCTTGAAGAGGTGCAGGGTTTATAGTGTTTTAAAGATCTATTGGAGTATTATGTTTATGTATAGTTTCTATCAGGAAATTTGTATCACATTAGAAATGCAAACATATTTCAATCATATTTCAACTCAGAATGATAATATAAATGTAAGTCTAATGCTAAATTAGAACAACATGTTGAAATAACAAACAGGGCCACTACCACTGCAAGCGTCTTGTCCCTCATTTCTTTTTTATTAGCTCTTGCTCATGAAGTTGTTTATCAGTTGTTGATAATTTTGAAACCAATATTTGGTTTCTATATTAGTAAGACTATTATGAGATTTGAATAGGTTATGATTAATATGGACGAGACATCTCCACTGGAGCGGTGTAAAAGATTCTTATCCTATGAACTGTAAGAATCACATTCAGGATCCTTCATGGAGTTCCACAACATGGGACTGCACTATGGGCCCATACTAACAATAGTTCTGTTTTCTCACCTTCTTTGATTTTATGTTGCTCAAGAAGTATCGTTAAGGAAGGAAGAGGGTAGTTACTGCAGGTGTCTCTAGTGTAAGGCAATAGTCTGTAGAAAAGAAAAACAGAATTACACAAACAAAGGAATCCGCTTGGTAAAGTTATTGGAACTCATGGAGTTTTAGCATATACTGCTTGAAACTTTGTTAAGTCCTTGTTTTTTTTTTGGTCAAAGGGTTCCAACTTTGGAATGGGAGGGCTGGTGATAGTGGACTTCTCTTGAAGGAGCGTAGTGAATTGCTAGCATCCCAAATTTAGCTTAAGAGTCTACCCTCTCTAACTCTGTGATTTGGAAGCAGGTGTGCCAACATTTTGGCCTTCGTTGTATTTTTGTTTTTCCCCCCTTTGGAATAAGGTGATTTGTGAGGGGAGTTTCCTGGTGAGAGCCCCATTAGTGGTGTTTGTGGGGGTAAGCGAACCTCTTGGTACCATTCGGGCAGATCAATTATTTAACTTTGGATTGCCTCACAGAATGGAGGGATGTCGCCTGGAGTGCAAAGGAGTACCTGTTTTCTATCTACGGTGATTTGAACAGCAAAGGGGAATTTCCACTTGTAGGGGATTTTTTTTCTCTTTTAGAATTTCCAGTAGTGGTTTTATTGCTCTCCTATTTTTTAAGGTGATGGGTGATAAGTCTTGGTACAATTGAATTGTAGCACCGTTGAAGAGGATTTGGTCATTCTGTCTGGCTTTCGTCAGGATATCTTCTTTAAGTGGGAAGTTGTTGAGGCAGCATATGATGTTCCGGGGGGGGGGGGGGCTGAGTCTGGACCTTTGGGATGTAGGGCTTTATGAGCTCTTTCAAATTCAATAGTTTAGTCTATAGGTCTTTCCAGAACATTATTGAATATGGAGGTAAGAACGTTTTTTATTTCTTACGAATTTATTGATTCGGGAATGCCTCTTATCCTTATATTTTCCTCCTCCCCCTATTGTCCAGATCCTGCATTTGCCTATTCAAATTGATCAGATGTAGGGAGTGTGTGGTTGTAACCTGCTGCAATCTTTTAATAGTTTTGTCTCTTTGTTTTCCTGATTTTTCATTAGATGCCATTTGTTCAGTTAGGGCTAAGATATCTGCTTTAAGATCTGTAATTGCAGATGAGAAGGATTTTTGATATCTGCTGCTATTTCTGTCATATGCCCAAAAGTCAGGGGATGGTCTTGGTTGGTTGTGGCTCTTGATGGTCTGTCTGAAGCAGCTAGAGATTCATAGGCAAAGTCCTCTTCATCAGTGTATTCTTGTGATGGGTTTTTTGATCCTGGTATGTTTCTGCTTTTCCGTGTTTAATTTTTGAAGATGTTTGCAATATCTGGGCAGGAGGACATTGGTATCTTGCTTGTGAGCCTGTTTGTGGGCTCATTTTTGAGGTTTACCCATCTTAGATGTCAGTCCCAGTTTACATGTCAAGGTTATGTGGTGCCCCAGTAGTTTAGTTCAAGGAGATGTCATGTCTGGGTATTTTTTCACGCCTGTTGAATAGCTGCAGGGCAGCCAATCAACAAGCGTTTCACTCATTTGCCCTTAGAAGCCATCACAGCCATGCCTACTAATGGCATGGCTGTGATTGGCCAGTGCAACATGTGACCCAGCCTCTATATAAGCTGGAGTCACGTAGTGCTGCATGTCACATCATCTCATACTAGTGTAGGGAGAGGATGCTGCTGCTGCTAGACACGCCCCGTCTTACCCTAAATATCAGAACAATCTTCACAGCTGAGCTGTGGATCTGCCGCTCAGGCATCTCCTATTCTGACTTTTTCCATTCTTTCTTTCTTTACTCTTTTCACACAGTGTACTCCCTTTTTCCCCCTCAACCTTCCCACTTCTGTTCCCATTATTTGGCCTATTTCTACAGAATCTTCACTAGACAACAAGGGGGCCGAACCTAACCCTAGGCCTCAACTAACTGATTGACCAACACCATAACTGGTCACACACAACATCCAATTGGATGAATTAATCGCTGCGGGGCACCTAGGGTCTTTATCACATTGTGTCTACATTAGCAGGAGGAAGTATCTCCTCAAGCCCACACCCTCTGGCATTAACCAATGGGAACCTACTACTTTCAGTTACTGTTTAAAATTTAAAATTTGGACTCCCCAAAGAACCTGCCATTAGATGGGATTAGGGATACACACCCTTACATTGGAAATATAGGATTTTGAACTGCTGGGCTCAGGTTTCCCTTTTTTTTATTGTTATTTGCTTTCATAAGTTTTTCTCTGGTTGGAGTTACATGGGTGGTCTGGGGGGGGGGGGGGTCAGCTGCCTAGCCACAGTATGATCCCACTGGGGTGGCTGGGTTGCTTTTCCTTCACCACCAACCTTCTGGCTCTTTAGTTTACCAGAGTATCTTATTACGGAGCCCATTGATTTTGCTTAGAGGGATCAGCTTGCGAAAGTCATGGACTACATATACTACTCTTGGTCTTCTCTGTAATGGTTCATTATACTACACGCATGTTGTCTCTTAGGCCCCACAGGCCGAATTGTATAACTTTGTATCTTGTCTATTAATTGCCTTAATCACTGAAAAGCAATAAAAATATTGAAGCATAAATCTTCCCCAATAACTGCTTGGAGAAAGAAATGGGGAAAGAATACTCTGCAGATCAATGGGTGAAAGCCCCGAGTACCATTTATTCATCTACCAGAAGTGCAAACCTCTAGGAGCTCCACCAGAAAATAATGCTACGTTGGTACTTGAACTCATATTGGTTATCTAAGATTTATCCAAGTGCCTCCCCAGAGTGTTGGAGGAATTGTGGATCACCAGGTACTCTAATTCACATCCTGTGGTCTTGTCCAAAATTTCACCCACTTTAAACCCAAGTAGCAAACACCATATTTAAGATCACAGATTTGAACTGGGATCTATCTCCGGGAATGGCGACTCTATCCTTAGAACTAGGATCCATTCCCATATCCCATCAAACTATAATCTCTAATATACTGCTGGCAGCACGCCTAACCCTATTAAGGCACAGGAAAGAGCCAAAAACCCCTGGGATAGCAGAAGTAATAAAAACGGTCCACACCCACAGTGCTTGTGAGGTCCTTTCTCCTCTTCCACAGAGAATTAGGAAGTAGTCTCGAGTTTATGGGCACCCTGGCTCAAATGGTACTCAGAAGGCTTTAACTTTTAACCTCTCGATCCATATGAAGGACCTAATGGATGTGTTCCTCAACTACCCCTGAATAAGTATAAGGAGAGTTTAGCAGACTCACAATGACTTAGCTGCAATCATCAACATTCTGACTGGTAAAGTCTTATTTCTCTTTTCTTTAGTCTCTATTTTCATTTATGTTTCCACCCTTTTCATTAGTAGTACACAAATTATGAATGCTATATGATCTGTATGTGTAGTCTTGCTTGTACTTAAAATATATGGAGGATATATTGAAAACGGGAAAAAGGTACCCAAATATAGCCCCTCTGGCCACAGAAGAGAGATTATGAGTGGGCCTAACAAATAATCTTTAAATATACTACACAATTTTTCCTCTTTGAAGTGTAGTACAACAAGAAATATATATATGTTTCTTATAAATTGTTATTTGTTTAATATGCCTGTAGTTTGCAACTTTGTTGTGCTATATTTTGTTCATCCTTTCTCTTTTGTCTAATGAAAAATTCAATAAAAATTATTGAAAAAAAGAAATTACAGAAAAAAGCAGCAGTAAACAAAAACTAGCCATAGATGGAAAATTTTCTTATCAAGCATGAGTCCCTGATCATTTTAACCAAATTCAATTGCCATTTACATCTATCACTTGTGCAGCAATGATGGGGATTTAATATGATATATGCTTGTTATCTATTACCTGATAGTATACAAGCAGCCATATTGTCCCTAGTAATATTGCAGTAATTGTCACAACTTTTGACCACAGAGCTGTAAACAAACACCTATAAGTCAGGTGAGTAAGGGACTTTTTTGCTATGTCAGGGTATGCCAAGGCAATTTTTACAAAGGAGTGATTCATTCTAATTCATTGTTGGTTCAGTGAAACTTTACCATCACTTAGACACTATTGTAAAACCTCAGCGTTTGCAAACCTTACCTTTACAGTAATGTGAGCCTTCACGCAGGCCTATAGACTAATGGCCACAAATGACTGCAACCACCTAAACATTTACTTTGGCACTCTTTATGAACTCCAAGATCTTCCAAGATTGTAGTGTTAAATAGTGAATAATGAGATCAATTTGGAAGGCAGGATGCAGAACCGGTAACGCTTGTTGGTATGTGAATTATTGTACTGTATATTGATCTCTGCATTTCCTATTACTTCACTTTTTTCCTGCAAGATTAACTTTAAAGTTTAAGGACTTTTTGGACTCCCAATGCACAAATTTGTTTCATTTTATTTTTCCTATTGATTAAACACTATGTAAATTAGCGAATTAAAATACTAAAGCTTAGGTCATCTTTAGATGGAACAACTAATCCTAAAGTCTTAATTTTCCTGTTCTTGTCACTACTTTTATATTTGGCTTTAGACTTGCATACCCCAAGTGTATTATTTTGCACTTACTGACAATATAGTATGGCTTTCTGTATAATTTACAGTGTATTTAATCCCCTCTTAAATATCCTCTCATTTGCAGATCGTTGCCTTTGAAACCTGTTGCCAAGAGACACATTTGATGTACAGAACATCTATCCAGAACTTTTTCAAAATAAGCAAATTTCTTTTTTTGGCAGTTTGTAGTCAGCTGCATTCTTATCAGTCATTGTTGTAATCAGGGATAAAGCTTCCTTATCTAGGTAAAAGGCTTGAGTGCAGATACAGTGGCTAAAACTTAATTTTAGGAAAGCAGTTTAATTGGAATTTATTTAATCAGATTTGCAAATACTATGAGTAGGCTACAGAAGAATGCTTGTGTAAAACAGAGTGTAAAGAAATAACGGATAACTGATAGAATTAGAAATTAAATGTGAAAGTCATCCTAATAACAATAATCTTCATCACAAGTTACTATGTCATTTATTAATTCCACATCGTGTCTTGTCAAATAATTAGCAGTGTACACAAAATTGTGTCAAAAATATGACGTCAACATCAAAGTCACTTTCAATAATCTTATTGTCAGCATTTTTATTATTCCCCATCTAGGGTCAGCTTTGGGCCATGTATAAAAGCTAGAATTGTAACCCAGTCTAAATGCACGTTTCTTGGCTTCTCTACTTTATGATAGATAAGCAAATGTACTTTTATTTGTTTTTATGGTTTTAACTTTATTATAGGAGACACAAGTACACTTATGTGTTACAATGGCAGACTCTACTGTCATTGTGCTTTTAACTATCTCAGCGGCTAGACTGTAAACAATGAAAAAAGCATGTACACTTGTATTATTCATTTTGCACCAGCTGTACTCTAACACAAGTCAGATATTCTTTACACCTTTGTTTTTTTGCTTAACATATTGCCTAATATATTACTTTGATGAGAGTAGTTTTTTAGGTGTATATTTATAATATAATAGTAAACATAATGCTGCATAGGGTTAATGTAAGCTAAGTTAAGTGTGAGTCACATGCCATTTGAGTATTGTTGCTGACCATGTGCACCCCTTTATGGGTACTAGAAATCTTTACCCAAAAAAAGTGACCAATTGAAGCATATCTATGGTCAAAATGTAAAATCATAATATTCATTTCAACATTATATTTCAATTTTTTTATAGCCTCCTTCTAATAGTCTGAACAATTTTGAAGTTTGTAAACGTACTTTGTGATGATTCCCACACATTTACTTCCTCAAATTTTGAGACACATATTCACTAGGCCCTGTGGTTAGGCACTGTTGTGTCACATATTTCACAGAGCCTGCCTTCTGAACTACAGTGGTGGTTGCAGAAGGCAGAGTCAGTACAGGAATCCCTGTTTGCAGACAGCATGATATCATGGGATATGTAGTCCTTTAAAATTAAAAGTAAACAGCAGAGGAGAAGCTGAAAAACATGCAGAGAATCCAGAAACATGTGGAAAGAAGTGGCCAGCAGACAGGCGGCTCTCACAACATGAAAGGAGATTTTTTAAGTAAACTTATTTTGGATTGTCAATAATAACTATTGTACAGTAGATATTGGTAGTACAGTGCTGATGCTAGAAAATGAGTGTATGCTGTCACTATAGATTGCCTTTAATAAATATATGTACATATGTGTGTTTATATGTGTAGCCAAGTACTGGGCCGCAGCAACATGGAAAAGGAAGCAAAATGGGGGTAAGAGTAGGACAAGTGCCCTGCAAACAGGATAGGGAAATAACTTAAAATCACATAAAAAAAATAACAATGGAGGAGGAGGTGGATGTGGAGTAGGAGGTCGAGGAAGCGGTGACCGTGGCGGTGTAGGTGGTGGAAGTGGCGGTGGAGGAGGAGGAGGTAGCCAACACTGTTTTTTGCTTGTTTGTTTTTTTTTTCTAATTGGGGTAGCCCCCAAAATATTGAGACATATTAAAAAAAAAAAGGATGCGTTCACTTAAGTATACCAATGGCTGTGTGAGGCCGGTATAAATGGCTATTCTGCACAAGGTACAGACAAGTCTTGTAGGATCCATGCCTGGTTCATTTTAATAAACACTAGCTTGTCCACGTTGGCTGCGGGCAGGCGGCTGCGCTTGTCTGTGATAACGCCCCCTGCCGTGCTAAACACACGTTCAGACAATACACTGACTGCAGGGCAGGCCAGCACCTCCAAGGCATAAAGGGTAAGCTCAGGCCATGTGCCCAATTTGGAGACCCAGAAGTTGAATGGGGCAGACCCATCAGTCAGTACGTGTCGGCGTGTGCACACATACTGTTCCACCATATTGCTGAAATGCTGCCTCCTGCTAAGACGTTGTCTATCAGCTGGTGGTGCTGTTTGTTGTGGCGTGCTGCTGACAAAGCTTTTCCACATTTTGGCCATGCTAACCCTGCCTTCTGAGGTGCTGGCGGTGCCACAGCTGTGTTGGCTACTTCTTCCTCCTCCTTTGCCTTCGCCTTGTGCTTCCACTGAGTAGTCACGCATTTTCCGATCACGCTCCAGTGAGGGAATTAAGGACGGCACATTGTACTTGTAACGGGAATCCAGCAGGGTGGCCACCCAGTAATCAGCACAAGTTACAATGTGGGCAACTCGGCTGTCGTTGAGCAGGCACTTCAGCATGTAGTCGCTCATGTGTGCCAGGCTACCCAGAGGCAAAGACAAGCTGTCCTCTGTGGGAGGTGTATCATCTGTGTCCTCCGTATCCCCCCAGCCAAGCTCCAGTGATGCCCATGAGCTGCGTTGGGTGCCATCCTGCTGTGAACACGGTTTCTCCTCCTTATCCTCCTCATCATCCTCATCCTCCTCATCCTCCAGAACTGCGCCCTGGCTTGAAAATGTTTTACCTGGCCTATGCTGGTGCA
The DNA here is from genome assembly GCA_018402905.1 of Glandirana rugosa. Lineage (NCBI taxonomy): Eukaryota > Metazoa > Chordata > Amphibia > Anura > Ranidae > Glandirana > Glandirana rugosa. The sequence continues at coordinate 277,960 of BLSH010532494.1, forward strand.
GGAACCCACACTCCGAGCCACTTGTGAATGACTGGCCTGATAACCATGGAAATGACCCCTCTTCCTCCTCCTCCTGTGCCATATCCTCTTCCATCATCGCCCAAAGTGTTTTTTCAAGGAGACATAGAAGTGGGATAGTAATGCTGAGAACAGCGTCATCGGCACTGGCCATGTTGGTGGAGTACTCGAAACACCGCAATATGGTACACAGGTCTCGCATGGAGGCCCACTCATTGGTGGTGAAGAGGTGCTGTTCTGCAGAGCGACTGACCCATGCGTGCTGCAGCTGAAACTCCAATATTGCCCGCTGCTGCTCGCACAGTCTCTTCAGCATGTGCAAGGTGGAGTTCCACCATGTGGGCACATCGCAAAGGAGGCGGTGAGCGGGAAGGCTGAAGTTCCGCTGCAGCACAGACAGGCGAGCAGCAGCAGGGTGAGAACGCAGAAAGCACACACAGACGGCCCGCACTTTCTGCAGCAGCTCTGACATATCCGGGTAGTTTTTAGAAATTTCTGCACCACCAAATTCAGCACATGCGCCAGGCAAGGGATGTGCATCAAACCGGCTAGGGCCAGAGCTGCTACAAGATTTCACCCATTATCGCATACCACTAGGCCGGGCTCAAGGCTTAGTGGCAACAACCACTCATTGGTCTGTTGTTCAATGCCCGTCCACAGCTCCGGAGCAGTGTGGGGTTTATCCCCCAAACATATCAGTTTTAAAACAGCCTGCTGCCGTTTCCCTCTGGATGTGCTGAAGTTAGTGGTGAAGGTGTTATGCTGAGCGGATGAGGAGGTGGTAGAGGAGGAGGAAGCGGAGTAAGAGGAGGAGGCAACAGTAGGCAAAGAGAAATGTCCTGCAATCCTCAGTGGCAGAAGGACATGCGCGAAACTGCTATCCGCCTCAGGCCCACCCGCCACTACATTTGCCCAGTGTGCAGTTAGCGAGATATAGCGCCCCTGCCCGTGCTTACTGGTCCACGTATCAGTGGCTATGTGGACCTTGCCACAGATGGTGTTGCGCAGAGCACACTTGATCTTGTCCCCAACTTGTTTGTGCAGGGGAGGGATGGCTCGCCTGGAAAAGTAGTGGCGGCTGGGAACCACGTACTGTGGGACAGTGTTAGGAAAAGACGGTGCTAAGGGTTAATGCATTTAGTTGTGCTTTCCTCTATTTCCTGGAACAGCAGCTCTATTTAAACTTCCTGCTTCCTGTAGCAAATGCTGTCCGTTCTATAGCGTTCCAGTGTGTTCCCATGACCTGTTTGCTAAAGACTTGCTGTATCTGTGACCCGGCTTGCCCGACCTTGATTGAACTCTGCCTGTACCGACCCTCTGCCTGTTTACGACCACGCTTCTGCCTGAACCCCCTTGTACCGCACCAGCCAGCCTGTTAACGACCCTGCCTGCACCTGACGACCCATTTGCCTGCTCCCTTGTACCGCACCAGCCAGCCTGTTAACGACCCTGCCTGCACCTGACGACCCGTTTGCCTGCTCCCTTGCACCGCACCTGCCAGCCTGTTAACGACCCGGCCTGCATCACCACTCTTCTGTCTGCACAAGCTCCTGGAGGATCCTCACAACACCACCGGCATCCGCACCAGCCCTCGTGCCCCCCTGTGCTCCGGAATCTCCTGTCTGCTCTACCAGGGGTTCCCGAACCAGGGTCGTAAGAGAGGTTGCCCTCTGCACAATCAGACTCTATCACCAGGTACGTGACAGACAGCCACCGCCATCAGGTTTTTAAAACTGTCCGTGTCCACCAGACAGAATGACAGGATTTCAAAGGCCAGGAATTTTGAAATGTTGGCATTCAGGGCCAGGGATCGTGAGTGGGTAGGGGGATACTTCCATGGGACCATGGTGTGGAAATGCTTGGGGACGGTGGCGGACATGGTGGCATTGCTGTCACATCATCTGTTTGCTGGGTGGCAGGTGACACTGTCACTTTAGAGGTTGAGGAAGAGGCCGAGGCAGCAGCAGAAGAGGAAGCAGGAGGAGCCTGAGACCTTTCTTGGATTTTGAGGTGCTTATTCCACTGCAGCTCGTGCTTTGCATGTAGATGCCTGGTCATGCAGGTTGTGCTCAGGTTTAGAACATTTATGCCTCACTTCAGGCTCTGATTGCACAGTGTGCAAACCACTCGTTTCTTGTCGTCAGCACATTGTCTGAAGAACTGCCACGTCAGGGAACTCCTTTGAGCTGCCATTGGTGTGCTAGGTCCCTGGGTGCGGTGGGTAGTAGCAGGAGTACTGTCTAAGGGACGGTCGCTCTGCTTTTGCAACCTGCTTCCTGTTTTGCTGTACTGGTGCCTCTGTGCGATTTCCACCTCTTCCTCCAAACTGCACACGTCACTCCCATGACCTTCATTCCATGTGGGGTCTAGGACCTTATCATCCTCCACATCATCTTCCACCCACTCTTCACCACTGCCCTCCTTGTCAGTCTGAACACTGTAGAAAGCCACAGCAGTTTCGTCATCATCAGAGATGTGCTGTGGTGGTGTTTCCATGTCCTCATCCTGAAACTGAAGTGGTTGGGCATTGGTGCACTCAATGTCTTCCACTTCTGGGGCAGGGCTATGTGGATGGCCCATGGAATGCACACCAGCAGAGTCATCAAAAAGCATAAGAGACTGCTGCATGACTTGGGGTTCAGACTGCTTGGCTGATTTACAAGGGGCTAAGGTGAAAGACAGATGGCTATGGGGTTCAGGTGCCAACTCTGAGCTTTCAGCAAGGGACGGGGATGTGAAGGAACTGGAGGAATTGTCTGCCACCCAATCTACTATCGCCTGTACTTGTTCTGGCCTCACCTTTCATTGAGCGGCATTCGGGCCTACCATATAACATTGAAGGTTCTGTCGGCTACTCACACCTGGGGAATGTGTTTCACTTGTGCATGTAGCTGGCAAAGATCGCCCATGTCCTCTCCTTGCAACAGGAGCTTCAGCAACACCACCAACACCAGCAGTACCAGCAGCACCACGACCATGTCCCTTATTTGAGGCTCTCCTCATTCTGGACACAAATGTACTATTTAGCACAAATTTATATTATTTTTTTATAACGCTAATCTGTTCCTCACACCAGCAGCAGGAACCTCTCCCTAGAAAAGTATGAGATGATTTTATAACTGTAATCTGTCCCTCACACCAGTAGCAGGAACCTCTCCCTAGAAAAGTATGAGATGATTTTATAACGGTAATCTGTCCCACACACCAGCAGCAGGAACCTCTCCCTATACCAGTATGAGATAATTTTATAACGGTAATCTGTCCCTCACACCAGCAGCAGGAACCTCTCCCTACACCAGTATGAGATGATTTTATAATGGTAATCTGTCCCTCACATCAGCAGCAGGAACATCTCCCTACACCAGTATGAGATGATTTTATAGCGCTAATCTGTCCCTCACACCAGCAGTAGTAACCTCTACCTATACCAGTATGA
>BLSH010532494.1:287889-299343 GCA_018402905.1 Glandirana rugosa
CATATCCCTCTCCAAGGACGGCGACCACACTCCCTGTCTAATGGTAATATTTTAGTAGAGTATGACCATATCCCTCTCCAAGGACGACGACCACACACCCTGTCTAATGGCAATATTTTAGTAGAGTATGACCATATTCCTCTCCAAGGACGACGACCACATAAAGGTAATCTGTCCCTCACACCAGCGGCAGGAACTTCTCCCTATACCAGTATGAGATGATTTTATAACGGTAATCTGTCCCTCACAGCAGCAGCAGGAACCTCTCCCTATACTAGTATGAGATGATTTTTTAACGGTAATCTGTCCCTCACAGCAGCAGCAGGAACCTCTCCCTATACTAGCATGAGATGATTTTATAACGCTAATCTATCCCTCACACAAGCGGCAGGAACCTCTCCCTATACTAGTATAAGATGATTTTATAACGCTAATCTATCCCTCACACCAGCGGCAGGAACCTCTCCCTATACTAGCATGAGATGATTTTATAACGCTAATCTATCCCTCACACCACCGTCAGGAACCTCTCCCTATACTAGTATGAGATGATTTTATAACGCTAATCTATCCCTCACACCAGCGGCAGGAACCACTCCTTATACTAGTATGAGACATGCCATGCAGCGTTACGTGACTCCAGCTCATATCGAGGCTGGGTCACATGATGCACTGGCCAATCACAACCATTGCATTAGTAGGCATGGCTGTGATGATTTCTAAGGGCAAACAAGTGAAACGCTTGTTGATTGGCTGCCCTGCAGCTATTCAACAGGCGTGAAAAATGCACGAAAAAATACCCGAACCCAGACTTTTTCTCAAATGTCCGGGTTCGGGACACGGACACCCTAAAGTACAGTACGAATCCGAACTTTACAGTTTGGGTTCGCTCACTTCTACAGAGGACCCATTCTATATAGCAGCTAATGGATAGAATAAATTGCAAAGTGTAAGTGAGCATTGTAAGCATTGTAAACTGGTACTGCACAATGTATTAGGGTGTTGCAAAATGTGCTGTAGAGTGAATAATACTGCTATATAAGCATTAAATATGATGCTGTTTTATAGGTGTCACTAGCCTCAACAGTTAAAGATGGGATTTGAATCCAATGGTACTAATAGTGTAGGAATGAAATGGTAATGGGACCGTTTTTTAGAAACAGAATTCCTGTTGGCAAAATATTTCAGGCTAAGGAGATTTTTCTGTGAAAATTAAAAAATTTCCTTTACTTCAGGTTCTGTCAAATAGACAAGAAGTAAGGAAAAAATCTTTCAAGAGGGACACATAAAGAAATAAAAAGATCAAAGATGTCCTAATCCCTCTCCATTCTAACAAAAAAAGTGTTGCTCTTTAAGTCATGAATTTAGTGTTAACACAAACATGTCAGTATATGCTGACTCATGGATCCATTAGAAATAGAAAGTTATCGATTTTAAACCTGAAATATATCTAAAACCACTTTTTTTTAAAAAAAATTTGGATAGAGCAATGAAGTATTTTTTTCCATATGTTTTGTTTTTGGGAACATTGGGGATATTAAAGCAAGGTTTCATGAGGCTTATCATAACCAACATTGATTTACTAAAGGTAAATAAGATGTTCACTTTGCAAGGGAATTTTTCCTAGAGCTTAGTGATTGCATATGATTGGATGATGGAAGTCAGCAAAGCTTCACAATAAGCTCTGGGGAAAATTTTCTTGCAAAGTGAATCGTCTATTTGCATTTAGTAAATCAACCCTTTAGTGTCTGAGCAGTAAACTACCAAACACCAACAAATGAAGTGTTAGTATCCAGATTAAAACACAGGACCTCTGCTTTGCCTGGCAGTGGCTCTTCCTACTGAGCCTAAGCTTGAGATTCTGGATACCTCCTTGTCTGATCTTTTGGTCAATCCTCATTGATACCCAGTTTCTTGCTAAACTCCTTACTCTTCCCTTTCCCATTTTAGCCAACCCTCTGCATTTACTTTTTACCACATTATTGTGCTTACACTCATCCTAATCTACCACATTTCATGTATGAACCCTTGCCTGCAAACTCACCAACCACTGTTTATCGCTCTCTAGTTCAAATCCTCAGACTCTGATTTTGGCTTGATCTACTGGACTCTGAACCTGATCCCACATCATGACAAGAAGTGAGTTGCATACTCCACAAGCTTAATTCTTCGCTCACAGTGACTAAATAGCGCAGTGAAGTAGTGAAAGGTAGGTAAATATAGGGTGCTGGTGGAGCAACCAACAAAATTACAGATCTACAAATTAATTTCATAATTTCATAAAAGCAGTATGTTCCTTATGAAAAAAATGCTTCTTTTCACCTCATCATGGGCTTCATAGAGGTGCTTTATGCATCTGAATGATTAAGCCCCTGAATAAATAAAATGCATCCGAAGATAAGGAAAGGGTCTGGTTGTGAGTCATGATACTGAATGTAACAAACAGCTGAATAAAGCTTATTTAATAAAGAAAGATGATCTTTTGGATGTGCAGCTTTTTTAAATTTAGTTTGGTACTGTTTTTTAGGGGAATTGATTGTTAGCCTGCAACTGCAGCCAGTACTTCATAGGGGTGTCTCCTAGGTTGCATTATTTGTGGTACTGTTCACAATGTTAATCATTAAGGTTGGGTGAAATGTTCAGCCCGAGCATGAGTTTGGGCCGAAAATTGGCCGTTCACCTCATTCGAATAACACCCAAATTTTTAGGACGTTCGGTGGGTGTATTGCCCTGCTGAACGCCCTGCAATGCACTTCTGCGCCCTGATTGGCTAAAGCATAGCTGTTTTTTAAGGAGCGGGACGAGAAGCCAGCCGCGGCGTCCTTAACCACTTGCTGTCCGCCCACCGTCAAATGACGGTGCGACGGAACGGCTATTGTTCTGGGATGATGTCATATGACGTTGCCCCTTTAAGCCAGGATTGCACGCGATCGGGCGCGCGCATCCCGGCTCTGTCAGTGTCGGCGTGTCCCCAGGACACACCGCGTCACCGAAGGGGGTTTACCATGTGATCGGCCGTGACGATATAGATATTTTATTTTTTCCCTACACTATCCTGTCTGCACTAACTGACAGATATATTTTAGATTTCTAACTATCTATCTAGTTAACTATCTATTTTTTAGACTTTTTTTCTTCTTTTTAACAATTTTTTAAAGCTAGCTATCAAAACTGCCTGTATTCAGGAACCTATAATCTCTCTCTAACAATGCCGACACACTACATAGAGCCGCTGTACAATCAGCTTTATATAGTGTGGGGCATGGATTGAGGCTGCTGTGCAGTGATTGGCTAAAGGCACCCTGCCTTTAGCCAATCAAAGCTCTCACAGCAGGCCACCCGCTGATTGGCCAAAGCATGCAGGTCATGTGCATGCTATGGCCAATCAGCGGGCGGCATTTTGCCGCCATTTGAAAAATTATGGGGTGCGCGAAGTTGCCGCGAACACCCCAAAATGTTCGGGTTGCCCCGAACAAATGAACAGCCAACCCAAACATCCAGCTCATCCCTACTTATTTGCATGAAATTGTCCATAAAAGGGGTATGGGGGTTTGGGTACTGGCCTGAGGGACATGTGTTAATGCAAAAAATGTTTTTAAAAACATTGTTTTTTTCAGGAGCAGTGATTTAAATTATGCTTAAAGTGCAACAATAAAAATGAGAAATCCCTTTAAATATAGTGCCTGGGGGATCCCCTTAGCCTGATTGTAAAGTGGCACATCTGTAGCACATATAGAACATGCTGAAGCAAAATTACATTTCCAAAGAAAAAAAAACAAGTCAAATCACATTTAAAATTGCAATTGCTGGCACCCGGCTATTGAAAAAGAATAAAGAAAAATACGGCATGGGGTCCTCCCCCGAGTCCAAACCAGGCCCTTTGAGTCTGGTATGGATTTTAAGGGGAACACATGCCAACCTTTAAAAAAAATGGAGTGGGGCCCCCATAATCCATACCAGACCCTTATCTGGGCATGCAGGCTGGCAAGTCAGGAAAGGGGGGGCCAGCAAGCCCCCCCTGAACCATACCAGGCCACATGCCCTCAACATGGGGGGGGTGGGTGCTTTGGGGCAGGGCACCTTGTGACCATGTTGATGCCTCATCCCCATAACTGTGGCCAGTGATTGTGGGGGTCTACGGGTGGTGGGACTTATCGGAATATGGAGGGGCCCCCAAGGGGGGCCCCCAGATCCCAGCCCGCCCATTCACAAAAAAAGTATCAAAAAGTAATAAAAACACAGCAACAGTTTTTGACAATTCCTTTATTAAAAAATAAAAAAACAGTGTCCCCCAATGTAGATCCATCAACAATCACACCACACTCCAATTAAAAAAAAAAAAAAAATGATCCCGCCGACATGAAGGCTGGCTGCCTACTGCAAGCTTTGCCATTTAACATTGCTTTTAAAGGTAAGGGACGGGGCCATCTGGCTACATCACCTGATGGCACCAGCCCCTTATGACATCACGGCCTGGTGCATGCTGTGTTGGCAACGTCACAAGGGGAGATGCTACTAGGTGAAATTGCCAGGTGACCCCGCCCCTTACCTATATAAGAAATGTCAAACAGTGGAGCCTGCATTAGGCAGCCAGCCTTCATGTCAGTGGGATCGTTTTTTATTTTTCAGGCGCGGCGTGCTGCGTGATTGACAATGGATTTACATCGGGGGACACTATTTTTTTTAATAAAGAATTGTCAAAAACTGTGTTTTTATTACTTTTTGATACATTTTTAGGGGATTGGTACTATGTACCCCATACAGTAGTCATTTACATGGGGGGGGCGGGATCTGGGGGCCCCTTGTTAAAGGGGGCTTCCAGATTCCGATAAGCCCCCCGCCCACAGACCCTCACAACCACTAGCCATGGTTGATGGAATGAGGCCCTTGTCCCCATCAACATAGGGACAAGGTGCTTTGTGGTGGGGGGCAGAGCCCCACCTCCCATGTTGAGGGCATGTAGCCATGTAAGGTTCAGGAGGGGGGGTGTTTGCTCATCCCCCTTTCCTGACCTTCCAGGCTGCATGCCCAGAGAAGGGTCCGGTATGGATTTTGGGGGAAACCCATGCAATTTTTAAAAAAATATTTGGAGCTTGTTTCCCTTAAAATCTATACCAGACTCGAAGAGCCTAATATGGACTGGGGGGTCACATCTTTTTTTTTCTTTTTTTTAACCAGCAATTTTTTTTAAATCAGCTTACAGCAGGGAAACCCATTGACAGCTGATGACTCATCAGTTGCTAAGGACGCTGCGGCCAGCTTCCCGGCCCTGCTCCTTAACAACCAACTTATGCTGTGCCCTGATTGGGCAAAGCTTTGCCCAATCAGGGTGCAAAATGCATTGTGCAGCACGCGGTGCATTGAAAGGCGTTCAGCAAGGAAAACACCCACAGAACACTCTGCAAATTCGGGTGTTGGGAGAAGGGGCCGAACTCATGCTTGGGTCAAACCATTTGCCCAACCCTAGTTTCTTCCCTTTTTCAACAGTTCTTCTGCTGTAGTCCTACTTTGTTTACTGTGGCTATTTTGCATGGCTGGCTCTGAGGGCACTTGTTTTTATTTTGTCTTTGTTTTTAACTATATTATTTTTTTATTTTTATTGTTATTTTGCATTTTGTCTCGTCTTTATATATTTAGTATTTAGTGTAAATATACGTCTGGAACTAGATGGACTTATGTCTTTTTTCAACCAGACTAACTATGTAACTATGCCCCTCCTCTTTACACATCCTTCTGTACTGCATATGTGTTTTATTTGAAACAGTTTTGGACATATTAACATAGTTTAGTTATGTTAGAGTGCCCCTTTATATGCACCATTTGCATCCAGCTTGAGTTCATTAGCCAATTCTTTTTACCCTGATTGCAGTGAATCATGATGTATATATTCAAACTGCTATTTCATATCCCCACCCCTATGACTAAGCCCTGTGGTCAGGATGAAATGCATCAGGGGCATGACCTGGGAGGAGTTGGGATAAAGCCACTTTCACTTTTCTTTGCACAGTGCTTCATCCTCTTCTTTCCCACACCCCCTGGCAGGCTTGCCCAAGGCACGAAGTCTAAGCATTCAGCTGGTTTTCACCAGAGCTTCTAGCTGGTACTAAGTCATGACCCTCAAGACCCCTGGTACCAAATGTGACAAAGACCCCAAATACTACTCACCTACAGACCTTATACTCCCTTACAGGAAAGGAACAAAATCCTAGAAAAATATTAGCTCACAAACCTAGTCTTGTGATGTCTACAATAAAAATCCAGACCTAAATGTCTTTTTGCTTAATAACTGTTAAAATGGAGCAAACAACAGTTTACACAATGCTAATAGAAAAATATCTCAAAAGACAGAGAAAGTATTTTTCTTCAAGGGAGTGGAGATACCACTGGAGAACCCTTTATAAATTAGAGATGGGCCCGATGTTGGAGTTGAACGTAAGTTCGACTGGAACATTGAGCATTCGCCCGTTCGCTAAATTTAAAACATTATGGGGCATTTGTGGCTAATTCGAGCGCCACTGGATGCCCCATAATGCAGTGCATGATCGCAGGGAAATGACACCAGCTAATTGGCCAAAGCATGCACATGACCATGATCAGGAACAATTTTTTTCCCCTACTATAGCAATTGGATCATGCTTTGCTGGTGTTTTTCGCCTTCCTCTGGATCAACTGTGGGTGAAGGATTCTGTATATGGGATTGTATGGTTATACATAATTATTTTTTTTTTTTTATTATTATTATTTATTGGTTGAACTAAATGTACTTGTGTCTTTTTTCAACCTGACTAACTATGTAACTATGTAACCTGCATGCTTTTCCCAATCACAGCGTGCTCTGCAGTGAGAGCCAAGATTGGCCAAAGGAAGGGTGCCCTCGGCCAATCACGGCTCAAGGGTCTCAGTCCACGTCCCACACTGTATAAGGCAGCTTGAAGAGTGGCCATGTGTAGTGTGTGAAAGTGGAGCTAGCAGCTAGTTTAGCTAGGTTAAGTAGTGGTGTGTAGGCAGTATAGTATATAGATACAGTGTAGAGTACATACAGTAAGTGCAGGCAGTGTAGTATATAGATACAATATAGAGTATATACAGTCAGTGCGGACAGTGTAGTATATAGATACAGTGTAGAGTATATACAGTCAGTGCAGGCAGTGCAGTATGTAGATACAGTGTAGTGCAGTCAGTGTAAGAATATATATATATATACAGTTTAGTAAATATATATATATATATATATATATACAGCATTCAGTGTAGACTATATACAGTGCATGCTCGGATAAGGGTCTGGCATCGATTTTAAGGGGAACTCCACGCCAAAATGATTTAAAAAATTGGCATGGGGTCACCCCCAAAATCCATACCAGGCCTTTCAGGTATGGTATAGATTTTAAAGGGAACCCGGTTGCCAAAGTTTTTAAAAAATGGCGTGGGGGTCCCCCCCCAAAGTCCATACTAGACCCTTTAGGTCTGGCATGGATTTTAAGGGGAACCCACGCCAAAATTTTAAAAAAATGGCCTGGGGCCCCTCCAAAATTTATACTAGACCCTTATCCGAACATGCAGCCTGGCAGTGCAGGAGGGGGGGGACAAGCAAGACCTGAACTGAACCTGCCACATGTCCTCAACATGGGGAGGGTGTTTTGGGGTCCCCATGTTGATGGGGAGAAGGGCCTCTTCCCCACAACCCTTGCTGGTGGTTGTGGGGGTCTGCGGGCAGGGGGCTTATCGGAATCTGGGAGCCCCCTTTAATAAGGGGGCCCTCAGATCCCTGCCCCCATGTGAATGAGTATACTCATTCCTACTCATTCACCAAAAAAGTGTCAAAAAAGAAAAAACACACAGGAGAAAATTACGGACAAAAAGAAAAAAGGGTCCCACCGACTGCTGTCTTTTTCCATTTGACAGCTCTTATAAAGGCAAGGGCAGGGCCATCCGGTGACGTAAGTGAGTGACCCTGCCCCCTTCCGACACCATGTGATGTCAGAGGGGGTGGGGTCACTCAGTTATGTCACCAGATGGCCTCGCCCCTTGAGTATAAACTGTCAAAGCAAAAATAGGTCAGTCGGTGGGAGCCCTCCCAGTAGGGAGGAGCTGTTTCTGTTTTTTTTTCTTATTTTTTGGTTGGCATGCGCCGTGATTGATGATGGATTACATCAGGGGACACTTTTTTTTCTTTTTTAATAAAGGGCTTGTCCCAAACTGTCTCCTGTGGTTTTTTTTCTTTTTTGACACTTTTTTGATGAATTAGTAGGGGTATGATATACCCGATACTCATGCACATAGGGGGTGTCGGGATCTGGGGGGCCCCCTTGTTAAAGGGGGCTTCCATATACCGATAAGCCCCCACCCACATACCCAGACAACCACAGGCCAGGGTTGTCGGGAAGAGGTTCCTGTCCCCATCAACATAGGGACAAGGTGCTTTGGGGTGGGGGGCACAGAGCACCTCCCATATTGATGGCATGTAGCCTAGTATGGTCCTAGTACGGTTCAGGAGGGGCGCTCGTCTGGCCCCCCCCATCCTGCCTGGCCAGGTTGCATGCTTGGATAAGGGTATGGTATGGATTTTGGGGGGACCTCACGTCAATTTTTTAATTTTAGTGTGGAGTTCCCCTTAACATCCATACCAGACCCAAAGGGCCTGGTATGGACTGGGGAGGACCCCACGCAATTTTTTTCAGTGATTTTTATATATATTGCCAGCAACCGGCAATACATTACAGCCGCGAGCGATTTTAAATGACAATTCTTCCTTTAGAAATGTCATTTTGCAGCGGCACTGTTCTAAACATAACACAGATACACCACTTTACAGGCAGACTAAGGGGACCTCCCAGGCACGATATTTAACCACTTCCCGTCCAGCCTATTGACAAATAATGGCTTGGCGGTGACTTCCTTATCCTGAGTGGTATCTATTGACTTCCTCAGGATAACCCACGACCGCGCGCAAGCGGGGGGTGCACATCGTGGCGAACTGTGATGCCGTGGGTAAGTTGTAAATTAGTGAGTGTACAGCTTGTAAAACAGTGTAAATTTGCTGTCCCCTCAAAATAACTCAGCACACAGCCATTAATGTCTAAACTGCTGGCGACAAAAGTGAGTACACCCCTAATTGAAAATATCCAAATTGGGCTCAAAGTGTCAATATTATGTGTGGCCACCATTATTTTCCAGCACTGCCTTAACCCTCTTGGGCATGGAGTTCACCAGAGCTTCACAGTCCTCTTCCACTCCTCCATGATGACATCACAGAGCTGGTGGATGTTAGAGACCTTGCGCTCCTCCACCTTCCATTTGAGGATACCCCACAGATGCTCAATAGGGTTTAGGTCTGGAGACATGCTTGGCCAGTCCATCAATTTTACCCTCAGCTTCTTTAGCAAGGCAGTGGTCATCTTGGGGTCGTTATCATGTTGGAATACTGCCCTACGGCCCAGTCTCTGAAGGGGAGGGATCATGCTTTGCTTCAGTATGTCACAGTACATGTTGGCATTCATGTTTCCCTCAATGAACTGCAGGTCCCCAGTGCCGGCAGCACTCATAAAGCCCCAGACCATGACACTACCACCATGCTTGACTGTAGGCAAGACACATTTGTCTTTGTACTCCTCACCTGGTTGCTGCCACACATGCTTGACACCATCTGAACCAAATATGTTTATTTTGGTCTCATTAGACCACAGGACATGGTTCCAGTAATTCATGTCTTTAGTCTGCTTATCTTCAGCAAACTGTTTGCGGGCTTTCTTGTGCATCATCTTTACAAGAGGTTTCCTTCTGGGACGACAGCCAAGCAGACCAATTTGATGCAGTGTGCGGCGTATGGTTTGAGCACTAACAGGCTGACCCCCTCACCCCTTCAGCCTTTGCAGCAGTGCTGGCAGCACTCATACATCTATTTCCCAAAGACAACCTCTGGATATAATGCTGAGCATGTGCACTCAACCTCTTTGGTCGACCATGGCAAGGCCTGTTCTGAGTGAATCGAGGCCTGTTCTGAGTGAAATCTGTCCTGTTAAACTGCTGTATGGTCTTGGCCACCGTGCTGCAGCTCATTTTCAGGGCCTTGTCAATCTTCTTATAGCCTAGGCCACCTTAATGTAAGCAACAATTTGTTTTTTCAGATCCTCAGAGAGTTATTTGCCATGAGGTGCCATGTTGAACTTCCAGTGAACAGTATGAGAGAATGAGAGCGATAACACCAAATTTAACCCACCTGCTCCCCATCCACACCTGAGACCCTGTAACACTAACAAGTCACATGGCTGGGAGGGAAAATGGCTAATTGGGTCAATTTGGACATTTTCACTTAGGGATGTACTCATTTTTGTTGTCAGTGGTTTAGACACTAATGGCTGTGTGTTGAGTTATTTTGAGGGGACAGCAAATTTACACTGTTATACAAGCTGTACACTCACTACTTTACATTGTAGCAAATCATCATTTCTTCAGTGTTGTCGCATGAAAAGATATCATAAAATATTTACAAAAATGTGAGGGGTGTACTCACTTTTGTGAGATACTGTATATATATATATATATTTTTTTTTTACATGTTTTCATCAATGTCACCATAGTGATCATGTTTTGTTTTTTTCACTATGATTGCTTCACTATGATTGTCACAGAATCAGATGGTACAGGACCAATCACAGCAGCCCTCTACCCTACTTGGAGATCTGCTGTGTCCGGTGGTCATAGCAGTTACAAATCATGTTGCTGTATGCTCCAGAGAGTGTGCACAAGTGACCAATGCGGGAGGACATGCAGGTACAGTATGTCCATCCACATCTGCGCTGCTTTTTCTGCCCATATATATGCAATGGCCAGATAGGAGATGGTTAAAAGAAATCTGGTATATTTAATTTTTCACTTTAAGCATTACTAAAATCGCTGCTCCCCATCAAACTGAATTTTTATAATTTGTTTTTTTTGCTTTGCTTTGCCTCCTAGGTTCAAACCCTGCCATGCCATTTGTTTGACAATCCTTTGACATCCAAAATGTCATTAAAAGTTTAATAGTACACTTTACATGACTTTATATACTGTATATTTGTAAACATGCTGCTCTGGAGGACACCGTTTGGAGACGGGAGACCTACTCTTCATTGAGCTAAATGAGCAACCAAATTCCCAGCAGAGGATATTGCAGAACACTGTAGCAGATACTTAGAGGCTGGGGGGCAATATTGCTGGAAACAGCAAATCTCTTTAGTATTTGTATTGCACTATATGGGAATTTTTTTCTGAGCCTGCAGGGACAAATACTAATGTATAGCTTTTACTGAAAATTGAGTCATACTTTAATCCCTCTCCAAAGATTTGCCTCATTAGCTGAACATATTATCTAAGTTCAGTTGTCTGGCCCCAGCCTATCCTCAGTGAAAGTTCTTCCTTATCTGAGGGCATGGGCGTCCGCAGAACTTTTTTCGGGGGGGGGGGCATCATTTT